>CM042434.1:32393428-32563428 GCA_023631565.1 Gymnocephalus cernua | reverse complement strand
TACAGTGGGGTACTGATTCGTCAAAGTGGGCGTGGCCTATGGGTCCCATGTTTGGATCTACCACTTACACTAAAGTGAGCAACTTAATATTTACAGAGTCGATGTGCAATGGTTCATGGACCTGACTTACCAAATATTACATTATTGGACCACTAGGTGGCGCTACAATGACGTAAAACGTGTTTTTGCATATAACTCCGAAATGCTACATTGCAGACCGAATATTTATAGATGGACTTGTTCCTTGTATCGACCTGAATCTGACGATATAGGACAGGTCCATTTATACTAAAAAGTTTTTTCGCAAAATCGTGTAGTGCGAAAAAAAATGTTTTTGTACTCGTCCTAGGCCATACAACCGATGTGCACAAAACTTGGTAGATACCATCTTTGTATGGAGCTGACCAAAAGTTATCAAAGGAATTTCGCTATATTACACCGTTCGCACTTTACAACCAAACTAATTCGTTGTAGCTAGCCACAAAACACGAACTTTAGCATATCTCGCCCAAATTAATAGTTATCAGAAAGAAACCAGGTAGGCTTCTTCAACATCCCATTCTGAGCCTCCACACCAAATTTGGTCAAAATCGGCCGTTAGGGGGCGCTATAATTAACGTAGAGGCTTTTTCGGCAAATAAGTCAATGCATTTGAATGGGAATACTTTGCAATGTAAATATCTCTGCAGCATTAAATGCTATCATCACAAACCCTGGGAGTATTTTGTTCGTCATGCCACTCTGCAGCTTCCCACCAAAGTTGGTGAAAATCGGCCGTTAGGGGGCGCTATAATTAACGTAGAGACCTTTTGGCAAATAAGTCAATGCATTTAAATATGTTTTTGCGTATAACTCCCACAGTTTGCATTGCAGATGAGAAGTTCTTAGATCTCCTTGTTCCTTGAATCCATATGAATCTGATAATACAGGGTAATCCCATTTCCACGAAGAAGTTATTTCGTAAAATCACACAATGCGCAAAACAAAGTTTTCGTACTCGTCCTAGGCCATGCGACCGATGTGCACGAAACTTGGTAGATACCATCTGTGTATGGAGCTGACCAAAAGTTATCAAAGGAATTTCGCTACATTACACCGTTCGCACTTTACAACCAAACTAATTTGTTGTAGCTAGCCACAAAACACGAACTTTGGCATATCTCGCCCAAATTAATAGTTATCAGAAAGAAACCAGGTAGGCTTCTTCAACATCCCATTCTGAGCCTCCACACTAAATTTGGTCAAAATCGGCTGTTAGGGGGCGCTATAATTAACGTAGAAGCTTTTTCGGCAAATAAGTCAATGCATTTGAATGGGAATACTTTGCAATGTAAATATCTCTGCAGCATTAAATGCTATCATCACAAACCCTGGGTGTATTTTGTTCAGGATGCCACTCTGCGGCTTCCCACAAAATTTGGTGAAAATCGGCCGTTAGGGGGCGCTATAATTAACGTAGAGGCCTTTTGGCAAATGAGTCAATGCATTTAAATGGGAGTAATTTGCAATGGATATGTCTCTGCAGCAGTGAATGCTATCATCACAAAACTTGAGATTATTGTTCGCCATGCCACTCTGCAGCTCTTCACCAGATTTGGCGACGATCGCCCTTTAGGGGGCATTACAACCAAAGTAGAAGCGTTTGGGCCTTTTACGCAACGAAGAGGAAATTTGCAATTGCATTTCACTACGAACTTTGGACCTCGCACTCGGTCAAATTTCCCGACTTTTGCCTCGCCGCAGCGGCGCTTCGGGTTGTCCTGTCGCGGGCTCCGTTTTCGCGGGCTCTCGGCATTGCCGGGGGCGGCTCGCGCCGGATAGGACTGACGCACGAGGCTTGGACCCCGTTCATAACTGCTTGCAGTTCTAGTTATTATTATTGTTCCATTCTTATTTGGTGTTTGTATACAAAAAAAGGCTTTCTGAGCTTTCTCTATATAAATACCGTATATGTTCACTAACTAGTCTAAATCAATGTTGTTGTAACCCCCACAATAATGAAAACTGGGCTTTTTCCGAAGTTTTTGTTGCTTTTTCTGGACGTTTTTTGTTGCATTTATATTTTTGCTGCTTTTTGTTACTTATTTTTTTGAATTTGTTTTTAAGTTTTTGACATTTTTGTTGCCTTTCTGGAGGTCTCTTTCAAAGTTTTTGTTGCTTCTTTCTGAGTTTTTGTCGCATATTTCGAGGTTTTTTTGTCGCCTTTTTTGTTTTTTTCCCCAAAGTTTTGTCGTCGACATTTGTCGCCTTTTGACATTGTTGTCGTTTTTTCCCCACAATGTTTTTGATGGTTTTGTCACCTCCCTAGATAGTTGTAGATCTCCACCCCCACAATGTTGAACCCAAAGTTACGCCCTTGGTGTTCCATAAACAGCCCCGGAGAGGCAGTCCGTCATCACATTCAGGGTCAGGATGAAGCTTTTACTCCTCTCCTCCTCTTTACTTTCTGTTGTTCCCTCCATGCGACAGGTGAGGGGCGATCTGATCAAGGCTTTAATGATTCGGGAGGAGATGACTCATCCATGTCGCTCAGCGTCACCATGGCCACCGCCAGACTCTCAGCTCTGATTTTCTCTTCTCTTTCAGCTTTTCATTTTGCCGTCCTGCGTCTCTCATTCATCAACAGCCTTCTTTCTTCTTTCTCTTTTTGTGCCTGTTACTTCTCCGGCATTTAAGTTTTCATTCAGTCTGTGTTTGTGTTTTTTGGAAACTAAAACAAGTCATATCTGTACTTCAGGTGGAGGGACTCTGTTTTTTTTTACATCCAGATATGAATCTAATGCTGTTTTACAAACATGTAAGAAGAGACTTTCCTCTATGGGAAAACGGCCAGGTCGTTTGTTCAAGCAGCAATTCCGACCTATAGTTATGTTTCTAGTGGCACCGCCCTCTAGTGGCTGTAGTAGTTCTGACGGGGGCAAAGCAGGAAGTAACATTTCAGTCTGTTTAAACTTCACTCTGAATGGGTCAAACACATAGGCGTCGTTTTAGGGGGGGGCGGTGGGGACGTGTCCCCACCAGATTTTGTCATGAGTCATTTTGTACCCACCACTTTTTTTTAAACCTCAAGCTCAATTTAGTTAAAAAATAAAGTTCATAACACATAAGATCACTTACTGTACATGAGGAGCAATATGAGAGAGAAATGTGATCATTGATCTCTGTTTAGGAACATTAAACCACGTTAAGCTTTTTCACGTTATATTAAGCCCATGAGAACCGTGGGGAGTCAACCCACAGCCGCTGCTGCTGAAAATGTGAAGCAGAAACAACGCTTAATGTCAGATAACGTCCATAATAATTGGACTTTTGGTTCGATTTTTTCAGAGTTTTCGGTGGTTATAAGGAGCAATATGAGAGAGAAATGATTATTGTTTAGGTACATTAAACCACGTCATGTCATATTGTCAACATGGTACGAAGCAGAACATATATGTCGTGTCTAATGCTTTTTGAAAATTTAAGGCTTTCTTCTTCATAAAACGAGTTGGACATCACATTTTTGAATACATTTTTATTTATTTACATTAGTAAGCTACAGGGGCCTGTACTGAACCCAGGGTTTTCTGTACCACGACGGTGGATTAGTTGTTACCGGGTTCAATCGCCGTGGTAATTTATGCTGAACACCTAACCTGGTCTGGAGCAGGTTATGTTGGAGATTAGAGATCAACTGGTGTAAAAGCACCGCCTACTAACCAATCAATAGGCCTACTCCATTGATAACGGCATCCCCATTCTTAGAAGATCCATTGACTGAATGGGTGGAGTTCAGTGAGAAAAAAAGAAGAAAAAGTTCAATCGAGAGAGAGAGAGAGAGAGAGTGAGAGAGAGAGAGAGAGAGAGAGGCGCTCTTAAAAGTTAAAACATAGAGACTGACAACCCCGTTAACATTCCCTGATAGGTATTTATGAAAGGTAGGGCCTATAGATTTCCAGTGGAGGGAATAACGTAGGCCTATTGTAAACTTCTTGAGCCGTGTGTTGCCAATGCGCGCATCGGTTTGAATTATGTTTTCACATTTTTTATTTGCTCCCACGATCGCTTCCCACTGCCAGGGTTGCAACTGAATAGACTCAGTGGTGTAGTCTACGTGATACGCAGGTATACGCCGTATACCCACTAGGAAAAGTCAAGGATTTCCGTATACCCACTTACAAAAGCGCGAGGATACGTAACAACATTGTTTGTGACAGAACTTTCTCACTTTCATTCATAACTCACCCCGTCTGTGTTGGGAAGCTCTGACATTTGGACCTTCGGCGTTTCCGTAGCCGTGCCCTGGATCTGACGTCAGGTCACTAACGTTACTAAGCAACAACAAGTTGCATTCTTTGCGCGGTCTTTCCTTTCTCGCAACTAGTTAGTTACCTAGAGTTTAAACTAAGTTTTATAAGTAACGAGATATGAAACTTTACTAAACAGACCTAAATAACACTACTTAAGTGTTTTCTGAAGTCTGTCCCTGAAGCTGCTGCCACGTCGGGTGATACTGCAGCTGCCACAGATCATGTCGACCCAATCGTTAACGTTACCGTTACAAAAAAACCAGCCCGAAAATCCTACCGCAACGTTACTGTTGCCTGGTAAGTGAGAGTAGCTTATATGATACCGTGTGTGTGTGTGTGTGTGTGTGTGTGTGTGTGTGTGTGTGTGTGTGTGTGTGTGTGTGTGTGTCTGCCTGTGTATCTGTGTGTCTATGTGTGCGTGTGCGTGCGCGCCTGTGTGTGTGTCTGTGTGTCTATGTGTGTGTGTACCTGTGTGTCTGAATACTGCAGTAAACAGAATACAAAGTTTATATGTCCTTGTTTCAGATGATGAGAGAGACAGTGAGAACTCCTGGCCTTCATAAGGTCAATATGACTATGCAACATTAGAGTAAATTCTTAAATCTTAAATATGCATTGCTTTACACAATTAAATGACTATATGGTAATGTTAGTTAGCAATGATCAGATAATTAACTAAAATAGAAAGAGTGGAGCTTTTTTCTCCTTCCGTCTGCTTTTTATGCATTTCACACAAGAGCAGCCATTTTCCCATGTTGCCATGGGAACGTTATGTAGTGACGTAATTTCGCCTACTGACAACATGGTTGGGGGAATCTCTTTTTCATCAAACCGCAGTTTTTGCAAGTTACTGCAATTTCATCGCATAAAATTGCACAAATATCCCACATATTCCATCGCATTTTATAAGAAAACGTGCCGCATAATCAAGGATTTCTGCCCGCAACAATCACAGAACTCTGCATTTGTCTGGAGGGACTGATAAGCGTTGTGACTTACACATTTACAGCGTCGGCTTTTTTGCCAGTTTTTCTTCCTGTTCTAGGAAACGACTGGATTGCCTTTTGCTTGTAAACCGTGTCTGTGTTCTTCATATTTATGTAGAATTGCTCTTATGTAAAATATGTGGCTCTGGTAGATTGATTGCAAACACCGCCTCTTTTATGTGAACGCGCGTCTCTAGATTGGTAAACCCGGGTTGAGTCAACTAGTTGATAAACGTTGTGACACAGTTTAACCGTGGTTGTTAGGGTTAGTGTAGCTGGGGAACTGAAAGGAATCCAGGACATGTTAACTTGATTTGTAGTAGCCTACAGGCCCCTGGACAACGTCTTTCAAAACATGACCTGCGCGAAAGAGAAAAAAATATGAATGCGTCATTGTACCCACCACTTCTGGAAATACACTTCCGAATGCGTCTCTGTCCCCACCACATTTCAAACCAAACTGACGCCCATGGTCAAACAAACACAGGACTTTCACCCAGGAGACCGAGGTTCATGTCCCGTTTTTAACAAATGGAGCTACGTCGCGTTCTGTGTCACGTGGTTACCTTCAGGAAGTGAAGTCACGTCTGATTTAAACCCAAACCTCCATCTTTTTAACTTAACTCAGTAGTTTTGGGACCATTTCACAACGTGTTTAAAACCGCGACCGCTACCATCTCTGGTTTAGATATGAGGACAGAGAACGCTCCTGTGGGTCAGATTAGAGGAGGAGAACAAACCACCGTATCGCCGTATGGTTTGGAGGACTGGTTGGAAGTACAGTACTTCAATCTAAATGTACGTAGTCCGTGTCGAAGTAAGTGTCACAGCTGTTTCGGTTGCAGTTTCTTATATTTTGTTTTTGTTAATACACTAACTTTTTTACAGCGTTTTTACCCGCTGATTGAAACAGACTCTTAAGTTTCCACAAATATGTCCAACAATGGTTTCAAAAGTTAAATTATACACATCAGCTATAGCATCATTATATCTTAGACAAGCCCATACAGAGTTTGTATGAGCAAGCTGTTGGAAAACAAGTGGAAAGAAGCACTGCAGACACCCTTTTTTTCCTGAATATTAACTTCTGCCATCAGGGAGAAGAGTCTGTGTGCCGAGATGTAAAACAAACAGACTAAAGCTCGATATCACTACTGAACAAACAACCAGTCCTGTTCTCATCACTATAATAATTTGTTGGCCTTAAAGGTCCTATGACATGCTGCTTTTGGATGCTTTTATATAGGCCTCAGTGGTCCCCTAATACTGTATCTGAAGTCTCTTTTATATAGACCTTAGTGGTCCCCTAATACTGTATCTGATGTCTCTTTTATATAGGCCTCAGTGGTCCCCTAATACTGTATCTGAAGTCTCTTTTATATAGACCTCAGTGGTCCCCTAATACTGTATCTGAAGTCTCTTTTATATAGGCCTCAGTGGTCCCCTAATACTGTATCTGAAGTCTCTTTTATATAGGCCTCAGTGGTCCCCTAATACTGTATCTGAAGTCTCTTTTATATAGGCCTCAGTGGTCCCCTAATACTGTATCTGAAGTCTCTTTTATATAGACCTTAGTGGTCCCCTAATACTGTATCTGAAGTCTCTTTTATATAGGCCTCAGTGGTCCCCTAATACTGTATCTGAAGTCTCTTTTATATAGACCTCAGTGGTCCCCTAATACTGTATCTGAAGTCTCTTTTATATAGACCTCAGTGGTCCCCTAATACTGTATCTGAAGTCTCTTTTATATAGGCCTCAGTGGTCCCCTAATACTGTATCTGAAGTCTCTTTTATATAGACCTTAGTGGTCCCCTAATACTGTATCTGATGTCTCTTTTATATAGGCCTCAGTGGTCCCCTAATACTGTATCTGAAGTCTCTTTTATATAGACCTCAGTGGTCCCCTAATACTGTATCTGAAGTCTCTTTTATATAGACCTTAGTGGTCCCCTAATACTGTATCTGATGTCTCTTTTATATAGGCCTCAGTGGTCCCCTAATACTGTATCTGAAGTCTCTTTTATATAGACCTTAGTGGTCCCCTAATACTGTATCTGAAGTCTCTTTTATATAGGCCTCAGTGGTCCCCTAATACTGTATCTGAAGTCTCTTTTATATAGGCCTCAGTGGTCCCCTAATACTGTATCTGAAGTCTCTTTTATATAGGCCTCAGTGGTCCCCTAATACTGTATCTGAAGTCTCTTTTATATAGACCTTAGTGGTCCCCTAATACTGTATCTGAAGTCTCTTTTATATAGGCCTCAGTGGTCCCCTAATACTGTATCTGAAGTCTCTTTTATATAGACCTCAGTGGTCCCCTAATACTGTATCTGAAGTCTCTTTTATATAGACCTCAGTGGTCCCCTAATACTGTATCTGAAGTCTCTTTTATATAGGCCTCAGTGGTCCCCTAATACTGTATCTGAAGTCTTTTTCCTGAAATTCAGCCTTGGTGCAGAATTACAGCCACTAGAGCCTTTCTGTAGGACGCGCCATTTCTGTGTCTGTAGCTTTAAATGCTATTGAGGAGGAGAGAGGGGGCAAGGTGGAGTGTGGGGGTGTGGCCTTGACACTTTGCTTGTTTACAAGCCATGATGTCTCTCTCTCATGGGTTGGCCAAATTCTCTGGGCGGGCAAAGCTGAGAAAGGGGAGGTAACCTTTCCCCTTATGACGTCATAAAGGGAAGATTCCTGATTGGCTCATCTGAGCTTTTATTTTCTCAAAGGCAGAGCAGGATACCCAGGGCTCGGTTTACACCTATCACCATTTCTAGCCACTGGGGGACCATAGGCAGGCTGGGGGAACTCATATTAATGTTAAAAAACCTCATCAAGTGACATTTTCATGCCATGGGACCTTTAACCAGTACCAGTTTACTCACTATGTGCAGTTCCTATATTCACACTTTGCATCCTTTGGTTGTGAATCTCCCGGATTACACATAACAAACTTTATTATGGGGCAGTGCAATACTTTACTATATCAGGGCCTGTGCAATGTGATCTCATTTATTATTTGCTCGTCCTATATGGAGCTAGAATAGTGACAGTACCACAGGTTACTGTCACTGTTCTAGCTCCATAGTCCTAGAGCACATTGTTGTCTTGTTCTATATTGTTATAGTATCAACAGATGTACTTACTGTCTGTTGATGTCTGGTGTATGTGTGTGTGTATGCAGCTGTTGCCAGCGCTTCTCTTTGCCCAAGACAAATTTCCTTCCAGGACAATAAAGTTGATCTTATCTTAAAGTTATCATTTATTATCTATCAAGCTGCTAAACTCCAAACAGTAAATCTTAGGACAACAGAGCAAAAGTGCAATAAATACATCAGCAGTTTTTGCACATAACACTTTAATTCTTACAGTTACTAAGATGTCGTATTGTCTGTACTGTCACATGTGTCCTTTTATGTCCTAAGAAGCTTCATTGATCTTATGTTCATGTTCTTATGTTGTGTTGATTGGAGAATGGTTTCTCTGTGACATGTTTGTGTTGTGAAGCAACAGATTGTAGCTCTATGCCTAACACAAATTTCCCCTCGGGGACAATAAGTGTATTCTATTCTATTTTCTTACCCAAAAAGTGATCGGATTTCTTTTCGACTTTAAACCTTGAATGTCAGACTGTGTCTACTATGATGGATTACTCACGTAAAATATGTTTTAATCCCTGCTGCACATAGATTTAAACTGAAATAATTGGCTGTTTAGGAGGAAATCTATTTAAAGTTAGTGGGCTAAACCAGCTAGTGCTTTAAACCAGCTCACTTGTGTTTTTTGTTTACACCTAAAAAAAAACTCCAGCTGGGATGTTGCTCTGCACTGATAGAGTATCACGTTATTACCGGCTCCACAACCTCTGACGCTGATGACCTGGATCCAGAGTGAATCATCCCTCGCGGAGAAATTCTTTACTCTCACACACACACACACACACACACACACACACACACACACACACACACACACACAAAAAAACATCCTGGACCTGCTGAGATGTGACATTTTGCCCCCGCGCCCGCTGACAAAGCTAAGGAAACTGCCGCTGTGGTTTTACATTCAACATGTTCTGGTGTTGTCACCTCTGCCGTGTTCCTCTCAAACAGCCTGCGGCGTGTGTTTCTGCTTCCCCGGCTTGTAAATCCTCAACACACATAGTAAAAGCCTGCAACTGTGTGTGGCATTATTCCTCAGTACCTGACACCAACTTAACCCAGTCAGCTGTGCCAGGGGCGGACTGGGACAAAAATTCAGCCCTGGAACTGTAGCCACACCAGCCCACATTACCACGCCCATGCAGCCCCACCCACGGACACGTGCATTCACTAATTACAATTGTGTACAGATGGTGAAATAATATAAGCAGTACCTTATGTAATATTTTATGTAAGTAACTGGCAAACAATGCTTACTACTTTTTAAAGAGCACACATTTATAACAAAATTTACACATACTGCTTATTTAACCCGTTTGTATGCTGTTACTGTCATTTTCTACAGTATGTTGTTCTTTGTCGTCATTGTCTGTTCGTTTGTCCGCGTTTCTCTCTGTTGTTGTCTGTCTCTCCATCTTTCATCTGTTTTAACTCTCTAACTCTGCAATTTAAATATATATTTTATGGCTGTCTGTGATTATACTTCAGGGTTGTTCTTTGCTCAGAATTGACCTTCTGGTGGAACACATACAGCAGAGGGGGTCTGGGAGTCGCCCCCAAGAAATTTTGAGGGTAAAAGACTTCAATTCCTGCATTCTGATACATTTTTAGCCACCAATTTATGGTAAAAACGTCTATATTTCTGGCAAGGAAATGACATAATTTTGGTGGCAGGTAACAATTCAAAATACAAAATATAATGGAATATTATTATATTCAGTAGTCCAGTAAGGGGGCTTTCACATCCGGGACATGGGCCGGATACGACAAAACACAGCATGAACAGGGCTTTATGGTAACTTTTTTCACGTTTTGCTCCCACTGTGAAAAATGTAGGATTGACATACAGAGGCTGCTGCTTTTACTGCTAAATGGAACAATAATACAATCATGTTATGGATACAAAACGTTATGAAGTGTAATGTTTTCTATGTTGTATTGATCAGAAATGATCAGTGATGTTGACTATAGCCTACAGTGTAATAGACCACCACAGTTCATGCATACATGTGAACCGCGGATTAATTGCAGAGTTTAACCTTCATAGTGTAAAACGTGACACTACGTGAATGGGGCGCAGCAGAAAGATGGAGCAGAGTGACGCTGCTTGTTCAGGGTTTTCATGTGTACTCCTGTAGGCCTACACTTCGCATCAGGTGTTAAAACCAACTGGACCAAAACACTGAATTAGACTAATATTTAACGCAACAACGAGACATTATTAACCGGTAATAAAACTGTCAATTTAATACTGATGCCATCAGACGGCCGCGCGGACAGACAACAGTCGGAGCTCCGGCGAAGCTGCGCCCGTCAGCAAAAGGAGATCCCATTTGCAGGTGACGTGCTTGATTTTGAGTGAACGTCCCAATTTGAGTAACCTCTGATTGGGTCAGTCGACCCAATCTGACCGGCCCACATTAAAAACATGGTCCGGCCCCTCTGGCATTTGCCAGAATTGCCAGATGGCCAATCCGCCCCTGAGCTGTGCACTAGTCTCGCATTGCCAGACCCTTCTCCACAGCGCTGCGGAGGAAGGTCTGACTAGTCCACCCAGCATTCCTGGATGGGAGAAAAACGTGCTCTGGTTTATTGGCATTTCTTTAAACCAATCAGAATCGTCTTGGGAGGTGCTAAGCGCCGGACGGAGCCATGGTGCCTCTGCTAAATACCCTCAGGAAGGAACTTGTTTTGGAGGAACATGTGAACGTTCAAAAGTAGTTTTAGTCGTGCAACAGAAAACTCAGATTGGACAGATAGTCTAGCTAGCTGTCTGGATTTACCCTGCAGAGATCTGAGGAGCAGGTAACCATAGTCCTCAGAAATCCACCAGAGGTTAGAACGCCAACACAAAAAACATCCGGCCGAAAAGCGGAAAGGGGGGAGGGACTGAGAAGTTGTCAATGTTCAAACTTTTTGGCTAAGTCCTGGATCTTCACAATCCTACCTAAAGCACCTTTAAGTTTTCTCTCAGTGAATCGTTTTCCTGCCTCACAGATTAAACTGTGGACTCAGAGTCAAACTGAGTTCAAAAGTTTAAAAATGCACGAGTACACAGTTTAGTTTCCTGCAGTTTTGCCTGTGTGGGAAAGAGTCCGATGTTAAACCAACAGCTCTGACAACAGAGACACACACAGACAGGTTTTTATTTATCTGCGAGTTAAAAGTACAAAATGTTTGCCTTGGGGCTCTCCAAACCGCTGCGGACCTTCAGTATGGCCGCTGAATGTCAGCAGGTTAAAGCCTTCATTGTGAGTAACCGTCTGCAGCATTCAGTCACCCAGATTGTACCTCCCTGAGAGACAGCCCAAGCTGTCGAACCGCTTCATGTCTCAGACGATCGATACTCTCTCTGCGCTCTGCTCCCCTCTCTCTGAACTCACCGCAGAACAAACTGGAGAAGATTAGGAAGCCTGATGCAATGTTCAGCTTCACGGTCACACAATGAAGCACCTCTGGCCTTAACCTTTAGCTGCAAGAAATGTTTGACCACAGGAAGACTGAAGGTTCAGTTATAAAGTGGTTCAATGATTTGTGCGTCGGGAAAATTCAAGGTGAAAAAAAAAAATGCAAGGCTTTGCACAAAAAGTCCTCCAAGCGACCAATAATGTGGTTTTGAACGCGGTTTTGGGAAAATGTTTTTCAAATCTTTACTCGATGTGTTCAGGGATTTGATTCCATTAGTGCTTGTGTCAGTTTTTATCTAAAGGATGTTGCTTTCTTAGATAGTGCAACACATGAAACCTACCTACTGTCCATTAGACATTGTTCCCGCCAGGATAGTGAAGGAGGTTTTTAATGACACTATTGGGCTGAGTCTACTCACTTTTTTTAAATTCTTGTCTTAGTTTAGGTTCTGTCCTAGCTGACTTTAAACATGCTGTGGTCAGGCCCTTACTTAAGAAGCCTCATCTTGACCCCACAGTGTTGTCCAATTTTAGACCGGTCTCTCATCTGTCTTTTCTGTCAAAGGTTTTGGAAAAAGTTGTTTTTATACAGTTACAAGCCTTTTTGCAACAGAACTTTGTGCTTGAAACATTTCAATCTGGTTTCAGATCATGTCACAGCACTGAGTCTGCATTGCTGAGAGTACATTATGATATTGCCTTGTCTGTAGATGCCAGGAATCCTGCTGTTTTAGTGCTTTTGGACCTCACAGCGGCATTTGATACAGTGGACCATGCAGTCCTCTCTTGCCTTGATCAGTGTGTAGGCATCCGAGGCTCGGCACTTCACTGGTTTGGTTCTCTGTCATGATTGGTGACTTCTCGTCAACTGCTCTTCTTTCTTGTGGGGTTCCCCAGGGTTCAATTCTTGGCCAATCATGTTTTCTTTACATATGTTGCTGTTAGGGGCTATTATAGGAAAGCACAACCTGTCTTTTCACTGTTATGCAGATCCATCCATCGTCCATCCATCGTCGTCCGCTTATCCGTGGTCGGGTCGCGGGGGGAGCAGCTCCAGCAGGGGACCCCAAACTTCCCTTTCCCGAGCCACATTAATCAGCTCTGACTGGGGGATCCCGAGGCGTTCCCAGGCCAGGTTGGAGATGTAATCCCTCCACCTAGTCCTGGGTCTTCCCCGAGGTCTCCTCCCAGCTGGACGTGCCTGGAACACCTCCCTAGGGAGGCGCCCAGGGGGCATCCTTACCAGATGCCCAAACCACCTCAACTGGCTCCTTTCGACGTGAAGGAGCAGCGGCTCTACTCCGAGCTCCTCACGGATGACTGAGCTTCTCACCCTATCTCTAAGGGAGACGCCAGCCCCCCTCCTGAGGAAACCCATTTCGGCCGCTTGTACCCTGGATCTTTCGTTCTTTCGGTCATGACCCAGCCTTCATGACCATAGGTGAGGGTAGGAACGAAAACTGACCGGTAGATCGAGAGCTTTGCCTGCTTTGCCAAGGTATTTAAACTCCTTCACTTGGGGTAAGGACTCATTCCCTACCTGGAGAAGGCACTCCATCGGTTTCCTGCTGAGAACCATGGCCTCAGATTTAGAGGTGCTGATCCTCATCCCAGCCGCTTCACACTCGGCTGCAAACCGATCCAGTGCGTGCTGAAGGTCACAGGCCGATGATGACATCAGGACCACATCATCTGCAAAGAGCAGCGATGAGATCCCCAGCCCACCGAACTGCAACCCCTCCCCACCACAACTACGCCTCGATATCCTGTCCATAAATACTACGAACAGGATTGGTGACAAAGCGCAGCCCTGGCGGAGGCCAACCCTCACCTGGAACGTGTCCGACTTACTGCCGAGAACCCGGACACAGCTCTCGCTTTGGTCATACAGAGATTGGATGGCCCTGAGAAGAGACCCCCTCACCCCATACTCCCGCAGCACCTCCCACAATGTCTCCCGGGGGACCCGGTCATATGCCTTCTCCAGATCTAAAAGACACATGTAGACTGGATGGGCATACTCCCAGGCTCCCTCCAGGATCCTTGCTAGAGTAAAGATCTGATCCGGTGTTCCACGACCAGGACGGCATCCGCATTGTTCCTCTTCAACCTGAGGTTCGACTATCGGCCGAACCCTCCTTTCCAGCACCTTGGAGTAGACTTTACCAGGGAGGCTGAGAAGTGTGATACCCCTTTAATTGGTACACACCCTCTGGTCCCCCTTTTTGAACAGGGGAACCACCACCCTGGTCTGCCACTCCTTTGGCACTGTCCCAGACTTCCACACAATGTTGAGTAGGCGTGTCAACCAAGACAGCCCCTCCACACCCAGAGCTTTCAGCATTTCTGGACGGATCTTATCAACCCTGGGGCTTTGCCACTGTGGAGTTGTTTGACTACCTCAGTGACCTCCACCAGGGAAATGGACGACAATCCCCCGTCATCCTCCAGCTCTGCCTCTAACAAAGAGGGCGCATCAGCTGGATTTAGGAGTTCCTCAAAGTGCTCCTTCCACCGCCCTATTACCTCCTCAGTTGAGGTCAACAACGTCCCATCCTTACTATACACAGCTTGGATGGTTCCCCGCTTCCCCCTTCTGAGGTGGCGAACAGTTTTACAGAAGCGCCTTGGTGCCGACCGAAAGTCCTTCTCCATGTCTTCTCCGAACTTCTCCCACACCCGCTGCTTTGCCTCTTTCACGGCAGAGGCTGCAGTCCTTCGGGCCCTTCGGTACCTTGCAACTGCCTCCAGAGTCCTCTGGGATAACATATCCCGGAAAGACTCCTTCATCAGTCGGACGGCTTCCCTGACCACCGGTGTCCACCACGGTGTTCGAGGGTTACCGCCCCTTGAGGCACCTAAGACCCTAAGACCACAGCTCCCTGCCGCAGCTTCAGCAATGGAAACTTTGAACATTGTCCACTCAGGTTCAATGCCCCCAGCCTCCACAGGGATGCACGAAAAGCTCCGCCGGAGGTGTGAGTTGAAGGTCTGTCGGACAGGAGCTTCCTCCAGACGTTCCCAATTTACCCGCACCACCCGTTTGGGCTTACCAGGTCTGTCCAGAGTCTTCCCCCACCCCCTGACCCAACTCACCACCAGATGGTGATCAGTTGACAGCTCCGCCCCTCTCTTCACCCAAGTGTCCAATACATACGGCCTCAGATCAGATGAAACGATTATAAAATCGATCATTGACCTTCGGCCTAGGGTGCTCTGGTACCAAGTACACTTATGAGCATCCCTATGTTCGAACATGGTGTTTGTTATAGACAATCCATGACTAGCACAGAAGTCCAATAACAGACAACCACTCTGGTTTAGATCAGGGAGGCCGTTCCTCCCAATCACGCTGTTATGCAGATGATTTGCAAATTTATTTGCCTATGAAACCGAATGACAGTTACACTAGACTCGCTGCTTAGTTGTATTAATGATATTAAGTTGTGGCTGTCACAAAACTTTCTTAACTTGAACAAAGCTAAAATGGAGTGTATCATCTTCAGTACTTCAGGAACGCCAAACGGTCCAGCTTTGAGTTTGGGAGCTCTGGCTTCATACCTTAAGCCAGCTGTCAGAAATTTGGGGGTTATTTTTGATTGCAACATGAAATTTGACAAGCAAATCAGCAATGTCGTTAGAATGAGCTTTTTCCAGCTTCGTCTCCTGGCTAAAGTTAAGCCCTTCCTTAACAGGCATGATCTAGAAAAGGCGATTCATGTTTTATTAGTTGGATTACTGTAATGTTCTTTATGTTGGTTTGAATCAAACATCCATCTCACGCCTTCAACTTGTGCAAAATGCTGCTGCTCGGTTTTTCAAATGTATGATGATGTATTTTCAAATACATCTAGACGTGCACACATCACTCCCGTTCTTTACACCCTACATTGGCTCCTTGTGGGTTTTAGAATCAATTTTAAGATTTTATTGTTTGTTTTTAAGGCCCTTAATGGCCCTTAGAAGTCCCAAGGTCAAGGTTTAAACGATGAGGTGATCAGGCTTTTGCGGTTGCTGCCCCGAGACTCTGGAACAAGTTACCCCCTGATATTCGCACAATTACAGATGTAGCTCTTTTCAGGTCTAAACTCAACCTATCTGTTTAGAATGGCTTTTAATACAGAGTAGTGGTGTGACAATTTCCTCTTCCTGTTGCTACCTTTTCTGATTTCACTGTTTTTTACGTTTTATTCTTTTTATTGCATGTTATGTTGTTTTATTTTTAGTCTCTGATGTGAAGCACTTTGGATACCTGCTGGTTGTTGTAAAGCGCTATACAAATACTTTTTGATTTATTGATTGGTTGGGGTGGTGGATGGGTCAAACAACAGACACAGTTGTTAATTTCCCGTCCAGCGCCCGCATCTTTTAAATAGTAAATGCACCTGCGCCCATGGGCGTGCTGGTCTTACAGGGAGGTGTGTTCAGGTGCATTCTGGGCGTTTTGCTATCTTGAGGCAGCAGGAAGTTATCGCGCCAGTGACCAACAAAAACCTGGTCTAAAGTCGATAACGCAGCATTTCATTGTTGTTTTAACAGCAAATTAGTAAAATGCGCCTAGGCTCGTGCACAGCACACACACACTATGCTTGTCACACACACAGGGAAGCACAGCAGCACACACACATGCAGAAGATTACAAATCAAAATATTACGGTGCAAACCCTCCATCATAATAGCAATGCGCCAAGGTACAAACGCGACTGGCTTTTAAAGTATATTATGAAAAAATGGGGATTTGGGGAGTTATTTTGTGTCTCTGGTGCTTCCACACGCATACAAACTTGGAAAAAAAATCTATCCATGCTGTTTTGAGTGAGATATGGGTTTCTGAATGTGTCCTGCCTTCAGTCTCTGGGTGAGTTGTTCAAAATCTGCACGGCTTGTTACGCCCGAAACGACGGGCTAAACACAACCGTTAGCATGCTAGTGCTAGCGTTGGCATGCTAGCTCGTTCTCAATGGCAAAGCACTGCTACAACACACATAAATTCACCATAATCTACAAAAGAAGTACGTACATGTGTGCCCTCCTTTAGAAGAAGTCTCCCGGCTAATCCTGCCTTGTAACTGACCAAAGTTGGAGAAACAACCTTTCTTTTACTGTCTATGGAGCTAACTGACATGATCATGTGCGAATGGAATCAAAGAGTACAGAAGGAAAGATGATTCACTCTGTAGGTAAAACAGAGTGATACAACCTTAAAATACAATTATGAACCTGAAAATGAGCATAATATGGGATCTTTAAAGGGAATGGGAGATGACTCGGACGGACCTGAAACCTGAAAATGAGCATAATATGGCATCTTTAAAGGGAATGGGAGATGACTCGGACCCTTTTTTCCACCGTCAAACTAGCAAAAGTGGATTTGGACACGCCCTGAACGCACCTGCTCCAGGCGCTTCACGCCGTGCGCTTAGATCGTTAAAATAGGGCCCTTAGTCTTTCAGCATGAGCATAAGGAATGACTAACGTTGCCTTCACACGTGCTTCGTTTGGTCCATTTAAAACGAACCCTGGAGCGGTGTGAAAGCTCATCCGAATGCTGGAGCAGATCAATCAACCAAACTCTGGTCCGCTTGAAAACACAATTTATGGACTTGTATATGATTTAAGAGACGATAACTTTCAGATCCATAAGCTGTTTTGAGCACACATCGCTGGTCGTCTGTGACATGATCAGTCTGTGTGACATCATCATCTCTCTCTTCTTCACTCGCTGTCTGTCAGCAGCTGCTCATTGTTCGCCTTCTAAATATTAGAAACACTGAAGCAGAACCAGGAAATGCCAAGACGTTATAAATGTGGTGCTCCGACCAGAAATGTCAGCGGGTTTTGGATGTTATTTCCAATAAACAAGTGACAGTCTCCATCGTGTTGACATGTGTTTACAGTGTTTGGTGCGTTTGACAAAGTGCAGTGTGAACGCAAACCGAGCCAAATGAAAAATAGAACAATGTTGTAACTTCACCCCCGATCACACCGAGTTCACCGAACTATTAGCCTGGAAATCCAGACCCAAATCCGAAAGATTAAGGGTCTGGCATCGAGTAATGAAAATGGCCCAACTCGAGGGGCGTCACCAAGCATGCATTTTAAAATATCACTGCACACAATTGGATAACAATTGTGTGCAATCACAACAATACAACAACAATCACAACAATACACAGGGTGACGTATCCAGAGCCCCGTACGCTCAGCTACCAGCGGAGCTAACTGGTAGATTAAACTGTCGTCATCTGTTTAGGTCGCCTCTGGCCCGCCTATATCAGATTACACCGATGTGATTGGTGCAGCTCGGCTACAAGGGCATAGTTAATGAGCATCATTACTCAATGCCAGAGTGACTTGCTGAGCAAATTCAAATTGTGCTCTTATGAGAACTCTGGATTTCCAGGGTACCGAACTATAGGCGCCCTTACACACACACACACACTCACACACACACACACACACACGCACACACACACACACACACACGCACGCACGCACAGACACACACACACACACACACACACACACACACACACACACACACACACACACACACACACACACACACACACACACACACACACATCTGCACGTCCTCTGACCTAAAAGTCAACAAAAAAAAACTCTCATAATGTAATTTAAATGATGAACCTTCTGCCTCATCATGTCTTCTGTTCCTCTGTGATTTGTTTCTACATCTTCAGTTAAAACCAGTCTCTAAGTGTTAATGTAATTGCACCAATCAGCGCTCTGATGACTGTAATCACTGCGAGCTGTTTGCAGCCACAACAAAGACGTGCTAACAGCTTGAGAGCCTGTGATTCAAGTTTTCTACCCACACTGACCACTTATCCTCACAACATTATGAAAGGATCCCTACAGAGATAGAGCTTTTTGTTAAAGACTAAGATCCTTTTTGTTCAACATGAAACAGCTCCGAAACCACCATCGCCAAACCCACCAGACTCCATGTAAATAATCAGTAGTTTTAGCATGTATAGTCAGTATATTTGCACATGTA
Organism: Gymnocephalus cernua; assembly: GCA_023631565.1. Taxonomy (NCBI): domain Eukaryota; kingdom Metazoa; phylum Chordata; class Actinopteri; order Perciformes; family Percidae; genus Gymnocephalus; species Gymnocephalus cernua. Next base: position 32,544,567 of record CM042434.1, on the reverse strand, counting down.
AATGGTTGAATTAAGGGTTTATTTCAACCAAACCAGAGTGGTGATTGTTGGAACAGTGGAAAGACAACTCAAGCTTTTGATAGTTTTATTTACAACCCCAAATCTGAAAAGTTGGGACAGTATGGAAAACACAAATAAAAAAAGAAAGTAGTGATTTATAAATGTACTTTGACTTGTATTTCATTGCAGACAATGTGAACACAAAATATTTCATGTTTTGTCTGGTCAACTTAATTTCATTTGTAAATGTACATCCTTTCCTGTCATTCAGACCTGCAACACATTCCAAAAATGGTTGGGACAGGAGCAATTTAGGGCTAGTAATCAGGTAAATTGGTTAAATAATAATGTGATTTGAAACAGGTGATGTCAACAGGTGATTGTAATTATGATTTGGTACAAAAGCAGCCGAGGAGGATTTGCCAGTTTGCCAACAAATACGTGAGAAAATTATGGAAATGTGTAAAAACAATGTTCCTCAAAGAAAGATAAGAAGACATTTGTTTATTTCACCTTCAACGGTGACTAACATAATTAAAAGATTCAAGGAATGAGGAGGAATTTCAGTGCGTAAAGGACAAGGGCGCAAACCTAAGCTGAACAACCGTGATCTCCGAGCCCTCAGCGGCACTGCATCAAGAATCGTCATTCATCTATAAGCGATATCACCACATGGGCTCAGGACTACTTTGGCAAACCTTTGTCAAGTACCACAATACGTAGTTACATCCACAAATGCCAGTTAAAACTGTACTGTGCCAAAAGGAAGCCCTATGTTAACAGTGTCCAGAAGCGCCGTCGACTTCTCTGGGCTCGGAGGCATCTGGGATGGACCATCACACAGTGGAAACGTGTACTGTGGTCAGATTAATTAGTATATCAGGTATTTTTTTGGGAGAAATGGACGCCGTGTGCTCCGGACCAAAGAAGAAAAGGATCATCCAGACTGTTACCAGCAACAAGTTCAAAATCCAGGGTCTGTCATGGTATGGGGTTGTGTCAGTGCCCTTGGCAAAGGTAACTTGCACTTCTGTGATGGCACCATTAATGCTGAAAAGTACATTGAGATTTTGGAGCACAATATGCTGCCTTCAAGAAGACATCTTTTCCAGGGACGTCCATGCATATTTCAACAAGATAATGCAAAACCACATTCTGCACACATTACAAAGTCCTGGCTGCGGAGGAAGAGGATACAGGTACTTGACTAGCCTGCCTGCAGTCCCGACCTGTCTCCAATAGAGAATGTGTGGCGCATTTTGAAGTGCAAAATGCGACAACGAAGACCCCGTACTTTTGCCCACCTTACGACTTGTTTGCAGCAAGAATGGGACAAAATTACACCTGAAACACTTCATCACTTGGTGTCTTCAGTCCCTAAACGTCTTTTAAGTGTTGTGAGAAGGAATGGCAACATTACAAAGTGGTAAATGCTTTACTGTTCCAACTTTTTTTGAAATGTGTTGCAAGAACCAAAATAGGAATTTTGTTTATTTGAAAAGAAAGAAACAATAAAAATCATGAGGAACACATTAAATCATGTGCTGTTGTATGCAATTAAACACAAGTCAAAGTACATTTAGAAATCACTACTTTCTTTTTTATTTGTGTTTTCCATACTGTCCCAACTTTTTCTGATTTGGGGTTGTAGTTTCTGTCGACTTCTGTCTGAAATACATGTCCAGGATAAAGCATCACATCCGGCGCTTTCCCTCAACATCTGCTCTCTGTGTGTTGCCGTTCTCAAACTCTGTTCTCTTCAGGAAACAACAAGACAGATACACTGGTAAGAGCCAATGAGGTTTAACCATGTGTTGGGACAGTTACTCTTACTTACTGGGCAGTTGGGTTAAAACTGATTTTAACCAAAAAGGGCTCAGCAAAAGACACATGGAGAGACAAAGAGATGTGCGGCCTACTTGGAAAATTCCAATCCCTGAGACACACAGAAACCTTGGTTCTTCACCGGTACATCCGTGCCAAGAGAAGACACGTTCAGCGCTGTTCGAGAATCCACCATTTAGCTAGCTGGTAAGTATCTTGGGATACGAAGGGATCAAGGCGGAAATACTAAGCCAGTATTTCGCCCAATCTGCAGAGGGCACACCATCCCTATTTTCCAAAGAAAAGGAGACGTTGCGTCTTCTACGAGTCGACTTTGGACCGAGTTCCACCCACTGCTCGGCTTGGTAATGGTCCGTTAATCTCTGGCGAGGGATTAACTAACAAACTGGACAACACAAAGTAAGAGGCTTTTCAGTTCTGGGCAGACGTTAGAACTAGTGTTGTTTTTGGTTTGTTTATTAAGGAGCAACGGCTATTGCTGCCCTTTGTGTTGCCTTTAATGTGATTATGATTTAATTTGTTTCTGTGAATGTATCATTGATCATGATACTGTGTTGATAGGTTTGTGTTTGAGACTGGCTTCTTGCTATTTCCCCGCTGTGGAGTTTAGTTATTGTCAACAATCAGTCAGCTGTTTCGCTCGCCGTAGCGAGAGTAAAGTAATCCTTTCTCTGGTTCAACTAGTCTCAGATTCTACTGTAACGTCAAGTTAAGTCAGAATCTAGAGTAAAACAAAGAGAGTGATTATTTTCAAACCCGCAAGAGATCAAGATTTCAAGTGTTTTCCCTCCATTTTCCCCTCTCTCTCTTTCCTCTTTAACCAATCACACACACAAATGCACATTTCACACACACACACACACACACACACACACACACACACACACACACACACACACACACACACACACACACGCACATGTGCGTTGAATAGCTACCCAGCTAGCACCTAGTGAAGTGGCCAGCTAGTCTATTGTGTATTCCCCTTTGTCTGTAAAACGTGGAACGACTAGAGTCCACTCGTTAGCTTCAGCAGCTAACCTCGCTAGCTTAACCATGTGGAGGCTGAGTAGCCTTTGTACAGAGCCAGAGCCATAGAGATAGTAAGAGTTGCAACACTCGTTGATCTCGCTAGCGGGGTGGTCACGTGGTTCATGTAAGCCTGTATAGTTCCAAACACATGCAGCGCTGTCATGTTCTACTATGGGACTGACAGTGATATTGAATGGTAAATATAAATAAAAACACATACCCATGTACTTGTTTGATTGTTATTGCATTATTGCATATTTTGTAAATGTCAGTTTTACATTTAGTAGGGTGACAACTGAAAGCTATGTATAGATACATTTTTAAGTTTTGGAGAGAAAGCTTCACGTCCTTGTTAGCATGGGTAGAACTAGGCTACCGTCTTTAGCGGCTTAACCTTAACCTTACTACATCGGTTTTTAAATCAAAGATGATTAAAGATGTTATTTTTTGCACATCTGGACTATTGTATTTTCCTTGTAATTCCGATTCACTTACCCGTGGTCAGAGAGCGATTGAGAAAGCTGAGTAGCAACAGTCCATTCAGCATTTAGTGTCCAGCCCACTTCTTCTGATGAGGCAGGAGTTTACCACACAACCATGATCATTTTAAGACTAAGCCATATGCAAAGTATCAAATATATTAAAGAATAACAACTTATTACACTTGGATGAATGAATGAAATGTATTTTTTTATTAAACAATGAGTGACACAACAAGAACAAGTACAGAAAAAAGGAATACAGTGGGGAAAGGAGACAATTAAAAAAAAGCAATACAAATAAGATTTACTGCTGGCACCACTGGTTATAAAATCCTCCAGCAAATGCAGATTCTACTGTCTAACATCCGCACGCTGCAAAGTAGGATGCAGCATGTAAAGCTGGAGCCAGGAGTTTTTGGGGAAGTGTTTGAGATGCTGAGTGTTTTGAAAAAAAAAATAATCCTCTCCACATATATCAGGCTGAGGTTTGTGGAACAAAAAACAAGTGGGAACAAGTATGAATAAGAGCAACAAAGTAGAGCCAGGGGGTATCAATAAATAAAACAAAGTTAGCCATGAGTGGAAAAAGAACAACAAATGTGTGAACAGGTGTGCTGTGTATCTTACTTGAAAAACAAGAACAAAGTAAAGGAACAGGGGGGAATAGTATAAGTGATTAATAAACAAAATAAATCCTCCACATATATCAGGCTGGGGTTAAGGATCCAATTAAAGTGCATCATGGCTGAGAGGAAGGTAAACAACCATGATAAGGGGTACCTTGGCAGCAAGAGTCAGACTAAGAAGCCAATTTCAACACAGTAGACCTCCTTACCTAAGGTCATAACATCTAGGCCACTGCCAAACATCTTACTGGTTGCCATGGATGTATTTGGCCTCTCCATTCCCGGCACACCGTCTGCAGCCTCCAGTCACCTCTTCTTTCAGCAGCCAGCAGTCGCCACCAGCAGTTGCCGCCAGCAGCTACTACCAGCAGTCGCCACCGGCAGCTACTACCAGCAGTCACCACCAGCAGCCACTACCAGCAGTCGCCATCAGCAGCCGCAGCAAGTAGCCGTAGCCAGCAGTTGCCACCAGTTGCCACCAGCAGTTGTTGCCAGCACAAGCTAGGGCTGCTGGAATATGGAAAGAAATATGATCATAATTATTTTGGTCAATATTGAAATCACAATAATTTCATGATTACTTATTAACTTCTGGAAATACGTTGCAATTATTGAACTTAAAAAAAGTTAAATCAACAGTGAAAAAAACTGTGAAATTTGCTTTAATACTTTTTCAAATTTAAACATATGTCATTGTCTTACATCACTTACTGATATTTTTGTGTGGAATAATTTGTATTCATACATGTAATCCAACAGCCCTTTCAATGGTATAATTAAACAAACGCAACCTTATTTCTACTAGCTTGCATCAGACACACAGTACTCAGCTGACTAGCTAACACCGTCAGGTTCAGCAGATAAAACCTAAATAAAATCCGTCCTTAATCAACCGTAATGATCCTAGTAATCCAACATCAATAACTAACTAAATAAAAGTTGTCATAGATTCACTAGCTACTGAACTTCATAATTGTTGGTGTAGCGATACCTTCACAGCTGGCAAAGTCGAGCTAACAAACTAGCAGGCAATTGGTCGTATATAGCTAATAACGCTGTGCACATACAAATAAAGATCGGTATATGCATCATAAAGGGCCTCTGATAAAATATAGAGAGTTGACAATTCAAAAGAGGTAGCTAGCTATTTAATCAACTTACCCCTGGAGATACCTTTACAGCTGGTGAAGTCAAGCTAACAAACTAGCAAACGAGCTAACAAACTAGCAGGCAATCGGTCGGCTACCAAGATAGCTAATATATATAATTACGCTGTGCACATACAACACCAAATCAGAAAAAGTTGAGACAGTATGGAAAACACAAATAAAAAAAGAAAGTACTGATTTCTAAATGTACTTTGACTTGTATTTCATTGCAGACAATACAACAGCACATCATTTAATGTGTTCCTCATGATTTTTATTGTTGTTTTTTTTTCAAAAAAACTAAATTCCTATTTTGGTTCTTGCAACACATTTCAAAAAAAGTTGGAACAGTAAAGCATTTACCACTTTGTAATGTTGCCATTCCTTTTCACAACACTTAAAAGACGTTTAGGGACTGAAGACACCAAGTGATGAAGTGTTTCAGGTGTAATTTTGTCCCACTCTTGCTGCAAACAAGTCTTAAGGTGGGCAACAGTACGGGGTCTTCATTGTCGCATTTTGCGCTTCAAAATGCGCCACACATTCTCTATTGGAGACAGGTTGGGACTGCAGGCAGGCCAGTCAAGTACCCGTATCCTCTTCCTCCGCAGCCAGGACTTTGTAATGTGTGCAGAATGTGGTTTTGCATTATCTTGTTGAAATATGCATGGACGTCCCTGGAATAGATGTCTTCTTGAAGGCAGCATATTGTGCTCCAAAATCTCTATGTACTTTTCAGCATTAATGGTGCCATCACAGAAGTGCAAGTTACCTTTGCCAAGGGCACTGACACAACCCCATACCATGACAGACCCTGGCTTTTGGACTTGTTGCTGGTAACAGTCTGGATGAACCTTTTCTTCTTTGGTCCGGAGCACACGGCGTCCATTTCTCCCAAAAAATACCTGAAATACTGATTCATCTGACCACAGTACACGTTTCCACTGTGTGATGGTCCATCCCAGATGCCTCCGAGCCCAGAGAAGTCGACGGCGCTTCTGGACACTGTTAACATAGGGCTTCCTTTTGGCACAATACAGTTTTAACTGGCATTTGTGGCTGTAACTACGTATTGTGGTACTTGACAAAGGTTTGCCAAAGTAGTCCTGAGCCCATGTGGTGATATCGCTTATAGATGAATGACGATTCTTGATGCAGTGCCGCCTGAGGGATCGGAGATCACGGTTGTTCAGCTTAGGCTTGCGCCCTTGTCCTTTACGCACTGAAATTCCTCCTCATTCCTTGAATCTTTGAATTATGTTATGCATTGTTGAAGGTGAAATAAGCAAATGTCTTCCTATCTTTCTTTTAGGAACATTGTTTTTAAACATTTCAATAATTTTCTCACGTATTTGTTGGCAAACTGGCGATCCTCGGCCCATCTTTTCTCCTAAAGGACTAGACCTTTCTTGGATGCTGCTTTTGTCCCAAATCATAATTAAAATCACCTGTTGACATCACCTGTTTGAAATCACATCATTATTTAACCAATTTACCTGATTACTAGCCCTAAATTGCTCCTGTCCCAACCTTTTTTGGAATGTGTTGCAGGTCTGAATGACAGGAAAAGATGTATATTTACAAATGAAATTAAGTTGACCAGACAAAACATGAAATATTGTGTGTTCACATTTTCTGCAATGAAATACAAGTCAAAATACATTTAGAAATCACTACTTTCTTTTTTTATTTGTGTTTTTCATACTGTCACAACTTTTTTCTGATTTGGGGTTGTACAAATAAAGATCAGTATATGCATCATAAAGGGCCTCAAAACACAGACAGTTCACAATTCAAAAGAGGTAGCTATTTAATCAACTTACCTCAGAAGTTACTCGACAGCCAGCAATGGAAATGAATGGAGTCCGACGCCGTGAATGGATTGTTTGGAACTATGCGAGACTGCATACCCCGGAAGTAGGTGACAAAAAGCGTACAACGGAGTCCAATGGGAGTGTCGCCACTCTGTCTTTCTCTATCACTCTGTACAGAGCTAACACATAGCCTAGCACACAGCGTGTGCGTTGCCTAGCAACCCCCCTCGGCCTGTTCAACCCCTCCTCCTCATACACACACACACACACACACACACACACACACACACACACACACACACACACACACACACACAAACACACACACACACACACACACACACACACACACATACAGATGTGTCCCTACATGCTTGCTGTTTTGCTTTTGGTTGTAATATTGTAAAAAGGTATATAGGTTTATGATTGAAGAATTATTGTTTGGCCATTGATGGTTTGGACGTTAATACATTCTACTATACTTAAATAGCAGTTGTCTGTGATTATTTGTGTACCTGTTCTAAATGCTGGTTGAACACAGGTTAGTGCTCGATTTCACCCCTTCCTAAACAACATATGAGACTGTTTTACAGATGATTATTGGTCCCTGAGTTCAGGTTGGTGCTCCGTTTTCAGTGTTTGTCAATTTGGTGAAGTTATGAATAACCATATTCATAACTGTATTAATATTGATAAAACATCTTTGATAATTTGCCAATAATCAAATCTGTACCCTACGAGTACCCAACATTTTGGTGCCCCGTGTGAGGCTGTTAGATACCAGCATTATTACAATAGTTATGCATAATAATCCATAACTTTTTTAATTTAAATTTTTCTTGAAAAAAAGAGATTTTATTTTTGAAAACAATTTTTTCTGCAACATATTTGACGCTCCGTGCGAGCGTTGAACACCAGTGTTATTGCAACATTCATGCATAATAATCCATAATTCTTTATTAAAATATTTTGAAAAAAAGAAGACATTTTATTTTTGAAAATAATTTTTTCTGCAACATATTCAAGGCTCCGTGCGAGCGTTGAATACCAGTTTTATTGCAACATTCATGCATAATAGTCCATCATTTTTAACTTTAATATTTTTGGAGAAAAAAAACTTAATTATTAATTTATTAATTAATTATTTTTTTCTGCAACCTGCCAAGCATACATTCAGTTGTGTTCTGTGAATTTTTCAGTGTGTACATTAGTTAGTTAGTTAGTTTCTTTGTTGTCTAGACAACATTTCCGCATTCTACTTGATCTTTAAATCCCTGACTAACACCCTGACTTTTGACAGTAACAAAGCTATTACTCACCTGAGGTGTGTGACCTCTGTGACATCCTGACAGGATTAGGTCATGGTAATCAGCTTAATTAGCAGTCACCACGTAAAACTAGGAAACTACAGGTTAAGCCTTCACCTGAGTTACTTGCATCAACTTTTTCACAGTTACTTTTCCTTTGTCACCACAAAGGAATTTAGCCCTGGCAGCAACTAAAGAAGTAAAATTAGTTGTTTTGATTACCAGAGGCTGGAAGCGAAAGCTCCCAATGAGCCAACCGACACAGTTCAGGATAAGTCAGACACATGCTAACACTTCAGCAGAAGTCATTAGAGCAATGCTCCCCCTAAGTACACCAGTACTTGCCGTAGGATGCAGTGTTAGCATCCCCAGCTACCTGCCAGATGAGTCGCCCATCCTAGTCACATCTGTGTAAGCGACACAGAAGACTTGGACACCGGTCAAAACCACAAGAGATCAGACACATGTATCGGATAATTTAAATAACTGACGTTACTGTATTGATAGTATTGCATTACCAGACCTTCGTCCACAGCGCTGCGGAGGAAGGTCTGGCTAGTCTACACAGCATTCCTGGATGGGAGAAAAATGTGATCTGGTTTATTGGCATTTCTTTAAACCAATCACAATCATCTTGGGCGGCGCTAAGCTCTGGACGGAGCCACGGTGCTCTGCTAAATAGTCTCAGGAAGGAACTTGTTTTGGTGGAACGTGTGTACGTTCCAAAGTAGTTTTAGTCGTGTAACAGAAAACTCAGATTGGACAGATAGTCTAGCTAGCTGTCTGGATTTACCCTGCAGAGATCTGAGGAGCAGTTAACCAGAGTCCTCAGAAATCCACCGGAGGCCAGAACGCCAACACAAAGGAAGAGGAAGGGGACGGACATCCAGCTGAAAATGAGGGACATCCAGGAAGTGGAACGTCGTGGATATAGACTATGTCCAGAATTACTTGTCATTCAGTCCAATTATGGACCTTCAAAAACAGCCATTAGATAAGCAGCCAACACAATGACCTTGGTCTGGACTTTGTGAAGCCCTGAAGTACTGCATACTGCATTTGTCTGTAGTATGTAGGAGGCGATTTCAAAGGCAGCCATTATATAACAGTCCCTCCAGAAAGGTTGTTTTGTGATTGTTGTGGGCAAAAATCCTTGATTATGTGGCATGTTTTCTTAAAAAATGCAATGGAATATGCGGGATATTTATGCAATTTTATGCAATAAAATTGCTGGAACTTGCAAAAACTGCGGGAACTTGCAAAAACTGCAGTTTGAAAAAGAGAAAAAGTGTGATTCCCCCAACACCGTGTTCTCACTAGGCGAAATTACGTCACTTCATAACGTTCCCATGGTAACAGGGGAAAATGGCTGCTCTTGTGTGAAGTAAACGCAACATTTTTCAACTTTCTGCTAAGATATATGTGACTGTTTTGCAACGAAAATGCAGGGATTATGAAATCATGCAAGCCCCGCATATTTTGCGTGGAAATCGGCACTTTATGCGGCGAAAGTGCGGCGTATTGGAAAAAATGCGGCTCCCGCATAAATATGCAGACTTTGGCTGATTATCCATTGAATTCTGCGATCGCATAATCATGTTTTTCTGGAGGGACTGATATAAGCAGCCAACACAATGACTTTACACATTACATGAGTTCAAGGCCTTGCACTAATTAACTCTTTAATGAGCACCAGTTAAAGACCAACAGTGTGAGGTCAGTTAATCACCAAAAATAAAATACAACTTGTATTAATGTGCACAAAGAGAATATGTGAAAGAGAGAGAGGTGATAAGAAATTATGTTGTTCATTAGCAGCAGCATTATAGGCTTCATTAGCAGAACAACAGCCGCAGCAGGATGGTAATTATAATATTAAAGTCTAATTCATTAGAAGAGAAATGAAGCCAAAGGGGGAAGCTGTTTGAGCAACTAAAGTCAAAGTAGCCAAGTGTTACAGAAAACACAACACAAATCACCAGGGAGGCATCGCCGCGGCAGCAGAGACCGATATTACTACATGATTAGCAAATTCCATTGACGTAAAATGGGAAAGTGAAAGTATAACAGCGTGAGGGCGAAGGCATTCAACGCTGCAGTAAACAGAGTGCTCAGGCCTGAGAGAAGAACACACCGACTGGAGGCACATGGATACGTCCAGTTTCAGCCACACAGGAGTTAACACTGTTTAGAGGGCCGTACATTTGAGGAAACGTCAAAGAAAGAGACAAAAAAGTTGAAAAAACAACCAAAAATGCAAAAACATGGAAAATAACAAAGACCTCAAAAAAGGTTACCAAAACATTGGAGAACACAAAAAATAACCACTGAGGTGCCCTTGTCTACAGCGTGACAAAAACCTTTAAAAAAAGAACTAAAATGTCCAAATAAGTTAGAAGTAAGTAGTTACTACTGTTGCCTCTCTTCATACTACTCTCTACTGTTGCCTCTCTTCATACTACTCTCTACTGTTGTCTCTCTACATACTACTCTCTACTGTTGTCTCTCTACATACTACTCATTACCGATGTCTCTCTACATACTACTCTCTACTGTTGTCTCTCTACATACTACTCATTACCGTTGTCTCTCTACATACTACTCTCTACTGTTGTCTCTCTACTACTCTCTACCGTTGTCTCTCTTCATACTACTCTCTACCGTTGTCTCTCTACATACTACTCTCTACCGTTGTCTCTCTACATACTACTCTCTACCGTTGTCTCTCTACATACTACTCTCCACCGTTGTCTCTCTACATACTACTCTCTACCGTTGTCTCTCTTCATACTACTCTCTACCGTTGTCTCTCTACATACTACTCTCTACCGTTGTCTCTCTACATACTACTCTCTACCGTTGTCTCTCTACATAATACTCTCTACCGTTGTCTCTCTACATACTACACATTACCGTTGTCTCTCTTCATACTACTCTCTACCGTTGTCTCTCTTCATACTACTCTCTACCGTTGTCTCTCTTCATACTACTCTCTACCGTTGTCTCTCTACATACTACTCTCTACCGTTGTCTCTCTTCATACTACTCTCTACCGTTGTCTCTCTACATACTACTCTCTACCGTTGTCTCTCTACATACTACTCTCCACCGTTGTCTCTCTACATACTACTCTCTACCGTTGTCTCTCTTCATACTACTCTCTACCGTTGTCTCTCTACATACTACTCTCTACCGTTGTCTCTCTACATACTACTCTCTACCGTTGTCTCTCTACATACTACTCTCTTCCGTTGTCTCTCTACATACTACTCTCTACCGTTGTCTCTCTTCATACTACTCAATTGAATTCAAGGTAGAAAATTGACAGCATTAAGGGAAACAGTAACATGTAACACGAAAAATTGCGTGTACACTTTCTCTCTCTCTTTCGCACACACACACACACACACACACACACACACACACACACACACACACACACACACACACACACACACACACACACATACACACACACACACACACACACACACACATACGCATGTACACACACACGCACACACACACACACACACACAGTCTATGCATTACAATACACTGGATTAAGTACAGACATTAGGTCGGGCATTGTGGCAAGGTGTCCGACTCACTGTCCCTCATGTCATGGCAAGCTGTAACGTATTTGGCAGCCAGCGGAGCAGTCATTCCTTCTCCTAGCAGGTGGGCCAATTTATCAGAGTCTTCAAGGGAGCTAAAATTTGGAATTTTGTTTGAGAATTGTAAAAAAATATCCTTTTCTTATCTGTTCAAACGTTGGACAGTATAGGAGAAAGTGCATCTCTGTCTCAACCTCACCAGTCGTACAGTGACCACAGATCCGCTGCTCTTTTGGAAGCCATGCTTGTTTGTACCGGCCTTTCTCTACGGCGAGGCTGAGGTCACTGAGCCTATACTTGGTAAGAATCTGTCTCTGCTTGGTATCTCTGACGGTGGAGAGGTACTCTGCCAATTCATAATCTCTTTTTAGTGACAAGTAGCATTCTAATTTGGGTTGTGATTTTGTTTGATCATCCCAATGTTCCAAATATTTCTTCTTACTTTGATTCATAATTGATTTGACTTTGATGTGATTTTGGAAAGCAGTGCTGGTCTAACGGCATGTCCGACTGGCAGCATGTAACTTGTTGTTGTCTCTCTACATACTACTCTCTACCGTTATCTCTCTACATACTACTCTCTACTGTTGTCTCTCTACATACTACTCTCTACCGTTGTCTCTCTACATACTACTCTTTACTGTTGTCTCTCTACATACTACTCTCTACCGTTGTCTCTCTACATACTACTCTCTACTGTTGTCTCTACATACTACTCTCTACTGTCGTCTCTCTACATACTACTCTCTACCGTTGTCTCTCTACATACTACTCTCTACCGTTGTCTCTCTACATACTACTCTCTACCGTTGTCTCTCTACATACTACTCTCTACCGTTGTCTCTACATACTACTCTCTACCGTTGTCTCTCTACATACTACTCTCTACCGTTGTCTCTCTTCATACTACTCTCTACCGTTGTCTCTCTACATACTACTCTCTACCGTTGTCTCTCTACATACTACTCTCTACCGTTGTCTCTCTACATACTACTCTCTACCGTTGTCTCTCTTCATACTACTCTATACCGTTGTCTCTCTACATACTACTCTCTACTGTTGTCTCTCTACATACTACTCTCTACCGTTATCTCTCTACATACTACTCTCTACTGTTGTCTCTCTACATACTACTCTCTACCGTTGTCTCTCTACATACTACTCTTTACTGTTGTCTCTCTACATACTACTCTCTACCGTTGTCTCTCTACATACTACTCTCTACTGTTGTCTCTACATACTACTCTCTACTGTCGTCTCTCTACATACTACTCTCTACCGTTGTCTCTCTACATACTACTCTCTACCGTTGTCTCTCTACATACTACTCTCTACCGTTGTCTCTCTACATACTACTCTCTACCGTTGTCTCTACATACTACTCTCTACCGTTGTCTCTCTACATACTACTCTCTACCGTTGTCTCTCTTCATACTACTCTCTACCGTTGTCTCTCTACATACTACTCTCTACCGTTGTCTCTCTACATACTACTCTCTACCGTTGTCTCTCTACATACTACTCTCTACCGTTGTCTCTCTTCATACTACTCTATACCGTTGTCTCTCTACATACTACTCTCTACTGTTGTCTCTCTACATACTACTCTCTACTGTTGTCTCTCTGCATACTACTCTACATACTACTCTCTACCGTTGTCTCTCTACATACTACTCTCTACCGTTGTCTCTCTACATACTACTCATTACCGTTGTCTCTCTACATACTACTCTCTACTGTTGTCTCTCTACATACTACTCTCTACCGTTGTCTCTCTACATACTACTCTCTACCGTTGTCTCTCTACATACTACTCTCTACCGTTGTCTCTCTACATACTACTCTCTACCGTTGTCTCTCTACATACTACTCTCTACCGTTGTCTCTACATACTACTCTCTACCGTTGTCTCTCTACATACTACTCTCTACCGTTGTCTCTCTTCATACTACTCTCTACCGTTGTCTCTCTACATACTACTCTCTACCGTTGTCTCTCTACATACTACTCTCTACCGTTGTCTCTCTACATACTACTCTCTACCGTTGTCTCTCTTCATACTACTCTATACCGTTGTCTCTCTACATACTACTCTCTACTGTTGTCTCTCTACATACTACTCTCTACTGTTGTCTCTCTGCATACTACTCTACATACTACTCTCTACCGTTGTCTCTCTACATACTACTCTCTACCGTTGTCTCTCTACATACTACTCATTACCGTTGTCTCTCTACATACTACTCTCTACTGTTGTCTCTCTACATACTACTCTCTACCGTTGTCTCTCTACATACTACTCATTACCGTTGTCTCTCTACATACTACTCTCTACCGTTGTCTCTCTACATACTACTCATTACCGTTGTCTCTCTACATACTACTCTCTACTGTTGTCTCTCTACATACTACTCTCTACCGTTGTCTCTCTACATACTACTCTCTACCGTTGTCTCTCTACATACTACTCTCTACCGTTGTCTCTCTACATACTACTCTCTAACGTTGTCTCTCTACATACTACTCTCTACTGTTGTCTCTCTACATACTACTCTCTACTGTTGTCTCTACATACTACTCTCTACTGTTGTCTCTCTACATACTACTCTCTACCGTTGTCTCTCTACATACTAATCTCTACCGTTGTCTCTCTACATACTACTCTCTACTGTTGTCTCTCTACATACTACTCATTAGCGTTGTCTTTCTACATACTACTCTCTACCGTTGTCTCTCTACATACTACTCTCTACTGTTGTCTCTCTACATACTACTCTCTACTGTTGTCTCTCTACATACTACTCTCTACCGTTGTCTCTCTACATACTACTCATTACCGTTGTCTCTCTTCATACTACTCTCTACTGCTGTATCTACATACTACTCTCTACTGTTGTCTCTCTACATACTACTGTCTACCGTTGTCTCTCTACATACTACTCTCTACCGTTGTCTCTCTACATACGACTCTCTACTGCTGTATCTACATACTACTCTCTACTGTTGTCTCTCTACATACTACTCTCTACCGTTGTCTCTCTACATACTACTCTCTACTGTTGTCTCTCTACATACTACTCTCTACTGTTGTCTCTCTGCATACTACTCTACATACTACTCTCTACGGTTGTCTCTCTACATACTACTCTCTACCGTTGTCTCTCTACATACTACTCTCTACTGCTGTATCTACATACTACTCTCTACTGTTGTCTCTCTACATACTACTCTCTACCGTTGTCTCTCTACATACTACTCTCTACCGTTGTCT
This sequence comes from Gymnocephalus cernua, assembly GCA_023631565.1. Taxonomy (NCBI): domain Eukaryota; kingdom Metazoa; phylum Chordata; class Actinopteri; order Perciformes; family Percidae; genus Gymnocephalus; species Gymnocephalus cernua. The sequence goes on along the minus strand of CM042434.1, from coordinate 32,529,425 downwards.
CTCTACATACTACTCTCTACTGTTGTCTCTCTACATACTACTCTCTACTGTTGTCTCTCTGCATACTACTCTACATACTACTCTCTACGGTTGTCTCTCTACATACTACTCTCTACCGTTGTCTCTCTACATACTACTCTCTACCGTTGTCTCTCTACATACTACTCTCTACCGTTGTCTCTCTACATACTACTCTCTACCGTTGTCTCTCTACATACTACTCTCTACTGTTGTCTCTCTACATACTACTCATTACCGTTGTCTCTCTACATACTACTCTCTACCGTTGTCTCTCTACATACTACTCTCTACTGTTGTCTCTCTACATACTACTCTCTACCGTTGTCTCTCTACATACTACTCATTACCGTTGTCTCTCTTCATACTACTCTCTACTGCTGTATCTACATACTACTCTCTACTGTTGTCTCTCTACATACTACTCTCTACCGTTGTCTCTCTACATACTACTCTCTACCGTTGTCTCTCTACATACTACTCTCTACTGCTGTATCTACATACTACTCTCTACTGTTGTCTCTCTACATACTACTCTCTACCATTGTCTCTCTACATACTACTCTCTACCGTTGTCTCTCTACATACTACTCATTACCGTTGTCTCTCTACATACTACTCTCTACCGTTGTCTCTCTACATACTACTCTCTACCGTTGTCTCTCTACAAACTACTCTCTACTGCTGTATCTACATACTACTCTCTACTGTTGTCTTTCTACATACTACTCTCTACTGATGTCTCTACATACTACTCTCTACCGTTGTCTCTCTACATACTACTCTCTACTGATGTCTCTACATACTACTCTCTACCGTTGTCTCTCTACATACTACTCTCTACCGTTGTCTCTCTACATACTACTCTCTACTGCTGTATCTACATACTACTCTCTACTGTTGTCTCTCTACATACTACTCTCTACTGATGTCTCTACATACTACTCTCTACCGTTGTCTCTCTACATACTACTCTCTACTGATGTTTCTACATACTACTCTCTACCGTTGTCTCTACATACTTCTCTACCGTTGTCTCAGTACTACATCATCTTCTTCTTTTTTCGACGTATCTGACACTGACAGCCACTGACTAAGCATCCGAGTTCGGAGTGAGAACGGGTTGATTATTCAACATTAATTACATACAGCAGGAAGAAGAAAGGACACAACTTTCTCTGAGTGAACTTCCACAAGCATTAACCCTAATGACCATATTTTATATTTTTCTAAACTTAACTAAGTAGTTTTGGTGTCTAAACCTAACCAAACTGGGACCGTTTCACACCGTTAACGACATGTTTAAAACCGCAACCGTTAACTTCTCTGGTTTAGATATGAGGACATATTTCCTGCCACCACTAGGGGCGCTAATTTATGAATCTGTGGGTCGTATTAGAGGAGAGGAACAAACCACCGGCCACTTGTTTGGTTTGGAGGACTGGTTGGATTAGTTCCACAGTTTATGTAGATAATTATTTTAGTCTTTGTGGACCATGCACATTTAAATCATTTTCATTTTTATCTCAGTAAACCATGTTTTGCCTGGATAAACGTGAGTTAAACTGACAATAGAAAATGGCACACAGGACATATCTGCTTTTAAACTTCCAACATTTTTAAATAGTTTATTATGTAACATGTTAGCTATTGTGTTTGCTTAAAAAACGACTTGAGAATCTGCATCATCTCCAGTCTGCTGCCTGTTCCCCCTCCCCACTCTTAATTTTGGTATTTTCCTTCCAAATCTTGACCTTTTCCCCTTCTCGCTCACATCTGGCCAGCAGAGCCTGATAATTGCTTTGTCCTTTTGTTTGCATCTGTTTTATTTTGTTCCACCTGGTCATGCGAGAGAGAGGAGAAAGCCGATGATTCAAACGGCTGCTGCAGCTCTGTTTTTTTTGTTTTTGTTCCGGCTGATTTATACTTTGCTCCGAAGCTCAGACACAAAAATAAGGACAAATCTCCTGGACTCTATCTCATGCAGTTAAGCACAAAGGGATGAACACTGGCTATTCTCCACTTGGTAATCTCTTCCTCTTCCTTTCTTCTATCAAACTAGGGATTACAGTAGAAGTTATTTTGGCTCAGGGCGACTGCCTTATCAAGAGGCCCGCGAAACCAGCATCTGAGGACTTTTATGTTTACTGAGTATGTTTAAGCCCAGTTCAGACCAAAGATTTGTGGAGAGACAAAACTGTTTTAGAACGTTGCAGAGAAAAGTTTCAGCGGTCTGAACTGGCCCGTCTCAGCTCAACTCATACCAGCTGATGGTGTTGCTGTGACTCACCTGGTGGAGTCTCCAGAGGCTGGTTTTAGAACGTAAGAGATGTCTGCTGTTTCAACAGCCAATAGAGAAGTCAGCTGGTCGAGTCTCCAGAGGCTGGTTTTAGAACGTAAAAGACGTCTCCTGTTTCAACAGCCAATATAGAAGTCAGCTGGTCGAGTCTCCAGAGGCTAGTTTTAGAACGTTAAAGACGTCTCCTGTTTCAACAGCCAATAGAGGGCAATATCAGGGCAAAAACCGGAACATTATGTGCATGTTAACATAGTGAGTGTTGTAATGATGTCTCTAATCGCGCACTACTGTACTTACAACGTTCACATGGACAAAGTGTGGCCAGATGTTGAGTGTGAAACGCTGGACACTACTCGCACTTAACGGCCGCCATCTTTGCTATGTAGCCGAAGTTACGTGACCCCCAATGTATTTTTAAAGTTGTGAAAGTGGCAGGTGGCGAAGCTGCAGCGGTTACTATTGAAATGGCAAAACACAAACTTTTCAGGTTGTAATATGTATATGTGTTTTACGCGGTCAGTGCTTAATGGACAGGTGATATAGAAACAGATGTCCTTTGTTTGGCTTCAGATGAGATTATCTGTGTCTGAATAACTTCACTAACTTCACTAGTACAGGATTTAAAGGCAGCGCTGGTTTTAAAGCGTAACTCTCGCCAAAATACAACCTAGGGTCTTTTTGTGAATGTACTTGAGTCAAACTTTAGTTTAAAAGCCTATTTAGGACGGAATCGCCACTTTTAAGATTTACCGTATTCTTGTTTTCCGGTCAAATGGCCTTTTGAATGGGAGAGCTACGGGCACTTTTATGCTAGCCTGAAAATAGCTATTTTTAAACACTAAGAAGGCTCGACACATCATGAAACTTTGCTTGAAGTATCTCCCTTGGCTCTACACATTAATGCAAGCATTGAGAACATTGTTTGTGTACCCAGGTTTTGAACAACTCACCGTAGCTGTTGTTGTTTCCGGTCGCTGCCATCTCGGCAGTCAAAACGAGTCAATATCAAAACAAGTAGCAAAAGATTTTGTATATCCCTTGTGCACCGGTGTAGTTATATATATATATATATATATATATATATATATATATATATATATATATATGAGAAAGAAAGCAGAAGCAAGGCCCCGGTCGGAAACTACCACACCAATCCCCACAGCAAATAATCCTACTCTCCGATGCCAGATGGATCGCACACAAAATGGTTATATATCATATATATACATATATATGCTACAAATACACACAGGACTGCTGCATGATGATTATTACTGAAGCCTGACTGAACACTCTCAGTCATCCCAGAGGACAGCTAGCTAGCAGCTAACAGGGTAGGTGGATGTTGTAAAGGCATATTGTTGTCATGTAAGGGCCCTGTTCATGTTACACAGATATTTTAATTGCATTTTGTGTCTGTTAAGATACACAAAGGCACTATTTAGCTCATGCCCCCATAACTGCCGTTTTAGCTAAGTGGGAGCTGTGGGCATTAGCTGCAGCAGCTCCGTGTTGCTAAGACCAATTCCGCTCATTTTTGTTTTCTATAGACAGGTCTTGCATAGTTATGTTTAGCAAGATTACCATAACAATTGGCCGGAGTTCTCCTTTAAGGTGTAGAGCCCCTGGAGATCCTTCGAGCAATTTTGGCGAGAGTTATGCTTTAAAACTGACGAGATGTGGATTTGGTTTGAGAGCGAATCACAGAAGTAATCCATGGAAGAAACAGAACCTAATCTTTTGAGTAAATCTTAAAAAATCCTTCACATCTGTGTTTGTCTTCTGTGTCACACAGCGTCTGAGAGGAAAGCTGAAAAGCGAGGGAGAAACAGAGAATAAGGCCAGAGCATACCTGTCAAGTATCCCGTTTTGGCCGGGAAAGTCCTGTATTTTACCCTTCTTTCCCGCCGTAAATCTCCCGTATTTTAACCTGCGTTATTAAAAAATAATTATACCCCGGGACCGGGCGGAGTAAAAAAAACAAAAAAACATTCCCAATCTGATCTCTGTCACTAGCCTCGTGATAACTGCCACCTGCAGTAGCCTACTACAGGTCCTGTAGGTGGCAGTTGTCGCGAGGTTAGTGTGTGAGGTCAGATGATGAGTGACAACGCGGGGAAAAAGAAAAAAAAACAGACGGATGATGGACGCTACGACAGAGACGGAAGGCACTCTTGCCAAAAAATCAAAACCCTCATGTAAATACCGCGATCAATTGGACAACGAAGAGGAGCAGAGTGGGGGACAGTCACGCGTTTCTTGCAAGTTCAGAAAGGGTGTTTATCATGGTACGAAAGACTGTTACAGAGAATAGGATGACGTTAGACAACAGAACTGTTTGCACTCTACTCTCATGTAAAATTAACCACTCTGGCCCAGCCCACAAATACACTCCTTCCAAAACAGTCTTAAAGAATTCAAAGTCTGCAACAAATTTGTACAATAACTCACTAAAAGAGTAAAGAAAATGTATGTGAAATGAAAAGAAAAACTGTAAAAGAAAAGCAATATGAAATGAAAAGAATGTGTGGAATGAAAATAAAATGTAAATGTAAAGACAAGCAATGTTATAAATTGAAAATGTTTTCAGCATTCTGCATCAAGTGGTAATTTTAGGTTTCTTGTACAAAATGTAAGGGATAGCCTACTGGAGCTTGGTTGGACTGCTCGCGGTGGGCGCCGGAAAATTTCCCTTATTTTCAAATCTAAAACGTGACAGGTATGGGCCAGAGGGATGGATACATGGTGGATTGAAGTCTTCAAAATAAAAAAAAGAGGAAAGACATGTAACGGCTGACTAACATCAAAAGCTTTTAGAGTAGTGGTTCCCAAATTTGTTTGCACACCCTTTTGTATGCCAAAATGTATGTATTAGTCATACTTAATGTATTATGATTACAATGTTACACAGCTCTGTTTACACTTTATGCTAGTAGATAGGTTTTTTCATTTTCGTATATTTCACACTTGCTTTGGCAATGCTAACTTCTGTTTCTTATGCCAAAAGAGACACTTTGAGAGAGAGACAGAGAGAGACAGAGAGAGAGAGAGGGAGACAGAGACAGAGAGAGACAGAGGGACACAGAGAGAAACAGAGAGAGAGATACAGAGAGAGACAGAGACAGAGGGCCACAGAGAGAGAGATACAGAGAGAGAGAGAGAGAGGGAGAGAGAGAGAGAGAGAGAGAGAGAGAGAGAAAGAGAGAGAGAGTCCAATACCATCAGGCACTAAAACACTACAAAATACTAATCAATAAGAAAAAAGAGCTTTACAGATCTGAAGAACTTAACAAAATAAAAGAAGCCATTGGCCAAAACTTCTTCTGGAATCTGTGGAATAAATTCAGTCCAAGACAAACTAAAGATAAATTAACATTACAAAATGGTTTGATCTTTGTATAAGAATATTGATTATAGTGCAATCACCCCCCAACAACACTCAGTAGTTGAAAATCTTCACCAGTTAGAGGAAAAGGTGAAAGACTACCAAAACCCCCTAGACACAGAAATAACACTAATGGAAATACAGAGCCAACTGCAGGCTCTGGAGGCTGGAGAGACTTGTGGAGTGGACAGCATCTGCCCTGAGATGCTAAAGCACAGTAGCCCTACACTGCAGGAAGCCCTCCACAAGCTGTTCAACCTTGTTCTGGTGTCTGGTTATTTCCCTGAGATCTGGAACCACGGACTCATCACCCCTATTTTCAAAAATGGCAACAGATTGGACCCTAACAATTACAGAGGCATTTGTGTGTACAGTAGTCTGGGGAAGGTTTTCTGCAGTATTATTAATGCCAGAATACTGTCCTTCCTTACCAAGCACAATTTCTTAAGTAAAAATCAAATTGGCTTTTTACCGAAATATCGAACATCAGAACACATTTACACTCTGCACACCCTTATTAAAAACTACAACCCCAAATCAGAAAAAGTTGGGACAGTATGGAAAACACAAATAAAAAAAGAAAGTAGTGATTTCTAAATGTACTTTGACTTGTATTTCATTGCAGACAATGTGAACACAAAATATTTCATGTTTTGTCTGGTCAACTTAATTTCATTTGTAAATATACATCCTTTCCTGTCATTCAGACCTGCAACACATTCCAAAAAAGGTTGGGACAGGAGCAATTTAGGGCTAGTAATCAGGTAAATTGGTTAAATAAGGATGTGATTTGAAACAGGTGATGTCAACAGGTGATTGTAATTATGATTTGGTACAAAAGCAGCATCCAAGAAATGTCTAGTCCTTTAAGAGCAAAGATGGACCGAGGATCGCCAGTTTGCCAACAAATACGTGAGAAAATTAAAAACAATGTTCCTCAAAGAAAGATAGGAAGACATTTTCTTATTTCACCTTCAACAGTGCATAACATAATTAAAAGATTCAAGGAATGAGGAGAAATTTCAGTGCGTAAAGGACAAGGGCGCAAGCCTAAGCTGAACAACCGTGATCTCCGATCTGCATCAAGAATCGTCATTCATCTATAAGCGATATCACCACATGGGCTCAGGACTACTTTGGCAAACCTTTGTCAAGTACCACAACACGTAGTTACAGCCACAAATGCCAGTTAAAACTGTACTGTGCCAAAAGGAAGCCCTATGTTAACAGTGTCCAGAAGCGCCGTCGACTTCTCTGGGCTCAGAGGCATCTGGGATGGACCATCACACAGTGGAAACGTGTACTGTGGTCAGATGAATCAGTATTTCAGGTATTTTTTGGGAGAAATGGACGCCGTGTGCTCCGGACCAAAGAAGAAAAGGTTCATCCAGACTGTTACCAGCAACAAGTCCAAAAGCCAGGGTCTGTCATGGTATGGGGTTGTGTCAGTGCCCTTAGCAAAGGTAACTTGCACTTCTGTGATGGCACCATTAATGCTGAAAAGTACATAGAGATTTTGGAGCACAATATGCTGCCTTCAAGAAGACATCTTTTCCAGGGACGTCCATGCATATTTCAACAAGATAATGCAAAACCACATTCTGCACACATTACAAAGTCCTGGCTGCAGAGGAAGAGGATACAGGTACTTGACTAGCCTGCCTGCAGTCCCGACCTGTCTCCAATAGAGAATGTGTGGCGCATTTTGAAGTGCAAAATGCGACAACAAAGACCCCGTACTGTTGCCCACTTTAAGACTTGTCTGCAGCAAGAATGGGACAAAAAATTACACCTGAAACACTTCATCACTTGGTGTCTTCAGTCCCTAAATGTCTTTTAAGTGTTGTGAAAAGGAATGGCAATATTACAAAGTGGTAAATGCTTTACTGTTCCAACATGTGTTGCAAGAACCAAAATAGGAATTTTGTTTTTTTGAAAAAAAAAAAAAACAATCGAAATCATGAGGATCACCTTAAATGATGTGCTGTTGTATTGTCTGCAATGAAATACAAGTCAAAGTACATTTAGAAATCACTACTTTTTTTTTTTTATTTGTGTTTTCCATACTGTCCCAACTTTTTCTGATTTGGGGTTGTACACCAAAATTAAAAATGGGAAAATATTTGCATGTTTTAAAAAAGCATTTGACTCAATATGGCATGATGGACTTTTTTATAAACGTATTGAAAGCGGTATAAGGGGTAAAGTCTATGACACTATTCACACTGTACACGGAAAATAAATGTGCAGTAAAAATTGGCTCCAAAAGAACAGAATTCTTCAAACAAGGGCGTGGAGTGAGACAGGGATGCAGTTTGAGTCCAACACTGTTTAACATTTACATCAATGAACTCGCAACGATGCTGGAACAATCTGCAGCCCCAGGTCTCACACTTCACCATACCAACATCAAGTTCCTGCTCTATGCCGATGATCTAGTTCTGTTGTCCCCAACAGGAGAGGGTTTACAACAGAGCCTGTCCGTCCTACAGCAGTACTGTCAGAAATGGGCACTGACAGTCAATCTGAAAAAGACCAGTGTTATGGTATTTCAGAGGAGAGCCAGATCTCAGGGAAATGGCCAGAGTTACAACTTCACTCTGGGAAACACCAAACGAGAACAAAGGACTTCCTATCATTACTTAGGGGTTGAAATTAGTGCATCAGGGAGTTTCAACCTGGCCATAAACACCCTAACTAATAAAGCTCGGAGAGCTTTGTATGCAATCAAATGCAAATTTCGAAAAATAAATATCCCAGCGCAAATTTGGCTAAAAATCTACAATTTTCTAATAACACCAATATTGCTTTACGGAAGCGAAGTTTGGGGCCCGATTTCGAAACCAGAATTCAAAAACTGGGATAAAACTCCCACTGAAAAATTACAATTGGAATTCTGTCAAATTATTCTAAAAGTTCACCCAAACACCCCAAACAATGCATGCAGAGCAGAACTCGGTATATTCCCTCTGAAAATTACAATTCAAAAAAGTTTTGGCAGCTTTTAAATCAAGCTGATAAAAATTCTATTGCAAAGCTCTCCTGAGCAACCAGCAGGGATCAGATATCCACCCATTGGACCAGCTGGCTCAGAGGTACATGGAGCTAAACACAGTCAGTAGTAGACAGACAGGTAGAGAGAGAGACAGGTACACTGATCTAAACACAGTCAGTAGTAGACAGACAGGTAGAGAGAGAGACAGGTACACTGATCTAAACACAGTCAGTAGTAGACAGACAGGTAGAGAGAGAGACAGGTACACTGAGCTAAACACAGTCAGTAGTAGACAGACAGGTAGAGAGAGAGACAGGTACACTGATCTAAACACAGTCAGTAGTAGACAGACAGGTAGAGAGAGAGACAGGTACACTGATCTAAACACAGTCAGTAGTAGACAGACAGGTAGAGAGAGAGACAGGTACACTGATCTAAACACAGTCAGTAGCAGACAGACATGTAGAGAGAGAGACAGGTACACTGATCTAAACACAGTCAGTAGCAGACAGACATGTAGAGAGACAGGTACACTGATCTAAACACAGTCAGTAGTAGACAGACAGGTAGAGAGAGAGACAGGTACACTGAGCTAAACACAGTCAGTAGTAGACAGACATGTAGAGAGAGAAACAGGTACACTGATCTAAACACAGTCAGTAGCAGACAGACAGGTAGAGAGAGACAGGTACATTGAGCCTCAGAGCCGCCACAGACACAATCCTCAGTCCTCAATCAAAAGATTTGAAACTAAATGAAAAGACGAGTATACAAAACAATGGCATAATGAAAATTAAATACAACACAAACTCCTCTGTTATCAATCCCTGAACAGAGATATCCAATTGGCCGAATATCTCAAAACGAAAAATCCAAAAGAAATACGGATTTTAACAAAATACAGAGTCAGTGACAATGAGCTGGAAATTGAAAGAGGTCGACATTTAAAAGTGTGGAGACCAAGAGAGGAACGAGTCTGTACACACTGCCACCAGGATATTGAAACAGAATTACATTTCCTATGCACATGTCCCAAATATGAAGACATAAGAACCAAATATTTCCAAAAATTTGAAAAACCATATACCAGGCTTCACTACCTACACTGAGGACAAACAGCTTCCTCTTTTATTAGGGAAGATCAAAGCACGGCACAGCTAGCAGCTAAATATGTCTTCTCCTGCCACAATACAAGACTACATACATAGAGAATTGTATATATTAGCATCTTTATTGGTTCTATTCTTTTATTTACTTGTATTCCTTTTTTTTATTCTTTTTTATTATTACTGTTTCAACCCTTAGAGGGACATGCACAGAATTTGTTTGGTGTCTGCATTCGTGTCATAATTGTCCTGTTTACTTGTATTGTTGTTATTGTATCAGATGTGTTTGCTCCTTGTTGTTGTTTATATGTATGTTTGTTGTTATGCTTTGGAAACACAGAGGTATTTTTTGTCATGCCAATGTAGCAGGTTGATTGGTCGCACTGGGTTTAATCACAATCACTCTCTCTGGACCAATCAGGAAGTAACTGCATGCTATATAGGCAAGGGGTTTGCCCTCTTCACCCTCTTTGCTGTTTGTTGCTGGAGGCCCATTTCCGCTCTGGGTCACGACAGTCACGGTAGCGCGACAGGTAATGCACTGTTAATTTGTTTGTTACCGATAGGACTCGTTCGTGTTAGAATGGGCATTACAACGTGTATTGTCTTTTTGCAGCGTCTCTGTCTCCCTGTCACAAACCCGATCCTTCCTCTAACGGAACCGGGTTGAGTTTTGCTGCTGGTAGGTTGGACAAATCTTTCTTCTCTTTGGATATTTTCCTGACTGAGTGTTTAAGTAATCAGCCGTTTTATTATAGGCTCGGTGTAGCTGTAGGCCTACCATCGGCACTATTTGGGTATTGGTGCGAAGCATCCTGACGGGTATGTATAGATACCAGTTGGCATCGCGTGAATTTTGTTTAATCATAAACCGTTACTGAATTTGATTTGTTTTTTTGTATTTTAATGGTATTTTATACTTCAGGTTTTTAGTAATTGTATTAATAAAATTATTATCATTAACAGAACAACGTCTCTGGCTTCGTGCATAAATCAAACCTGTGTGCTTTCTGTATTTGGTGGTTTAACTATCGAGCTAGTCAAATCCTATTCTCGGGGTGAAAATCCCCGGGTGGCGTTGTCGGTGTTCTCCTTGGGTCTGGGTGTTGAGCGGGCCAAAAAGTCCCACTCGCCACACCAATGAAGAAACATGAAATTGAGAGAGACAGAGAGACAGAGAAACAGAGAGACAGAGACAGAGAGAGAGAGATTGTAAACCCAACCATCCCACCCACCCAACTGCTGCTCCCAGGAGCTACAGACCACCCAGATACCAACAGGAAGGTCGGAGGAACTCTACATCCCACCCTACTGCGGCACTACGCTCCCATACTATATCCCACCCTCCTGCCCCACCAAGACACAGAACACCCCCCCATCATCACCAACAGATGACCTACCCATCTATGATGAACAATACTCCCCCTCTCCAATCAAGTACACCAATGTCTGAACTTGGGGCGATCAAAGAGATGCTCCACACTCTGTGTAACAGATTACTGCAAACATGAGGTACAGAGATACCATAGATACCACACACACAGACACACACACACACACACACACACACACACACACACACACACACACACACACACACACACACACACACACACACACACACACACACACACAGTAATTGGTTGCAGCAGGTTAGCCTTTTTTCTTTTGTTTCGTTTTATTCATGTTTTTAGTTGAATTTCTCTATTTTTCTCAAAAATGAAATCTTTAAAAATAAGCTTTTGGAATATTCAGGGTCTGTACTGTAGTACATTTGGTCTTAAGACCACAGAACCTGATTTCTTTAATAACGTAAATGACTTTGATATGTTAATTCTGTTAGAAATGTGGTGTCGATCTGATACAATCACCCAGTGTCCCTCAGGCTACAGTGAAATTACAGTTCCTTCACTTAAACTGAGCACGGTACACCGTGGCAGAGACTCAGGAGGAATATTAATCTGGCTTAAAGCTGATCTCACCAATCACATCAGCATGGTCAAACAAAACAAAAACCACATTTGGTTGAAAATTAATAAAGACGTGGGCATTTGTGACATAGATTTGTATGCAATATACACCCCTCCATCAGAGTCCCCATACCATGATGAAGACTTCTACAGCTCTCTACAGACAGAGATTTGTCAGTTTCAAGCCCAAGGCAAAACACTTCTGTGTGGGGACTTCAATGCATGAGGCGAAGACGAGGGCTCAGAATCTGACTGTATAGACCACACAGGAGATAAACATGTTTTTAACCAGTCACATTTGACCCCCATAACCACAGTCATGAGGAACAACCCTGACAAAACAAAAATTAAAATGAGAAGGAGTTAGTGCATCTCTGTAGAGCCTCAGGCCTGTATATATTAAACAGGAGGTTCAGAGGAGACAGTCTGGGACGCTTTACCTACTGTTCAGCTCTTGGTAAAAGTGTAGTTGACTATGCCATCTCAGACATGGACCCCTCCTCATTCAGTTTTGAGCACAAACCCCCCTCTCAGATCACAGCCAAATAAATATGTACTTGAAAAACAACAGTACAGATACTACTAAGAAACAGCCCAGTAAACTGTACAATCTAAATCAGGCATACAAATGGGCTCCAAACAGTGATGAACAGTTTACACACACTTTGAACTCAAATTAAATAAAACATGCAATAAACACATTCAACATAGTCCACTATCAAAATACCTCTGAAGGCGTTAACAAAGCAACAAAAGACATGACCCATATCTTCCAAAACGCTGCATTAAATGCCAAACTTGGGAAAACAAGAGGAAAACACCTTAAAGGAACACGCCGACTCATTGGGACATTAGCTTATTCACCGTAACCCCGACAGTTAGACAAGTCGATACATACCCTTCTCATCTCTGTGCGTGTCGTAACTCTGTCTGACGGCTCCACCGTTAGCTTAGCCTAGCACAGATCCTGGAGGTAACCGGCTCCAACTAGCCTACTGCTCCAAATAACGCCAACATGTTCCTATTTACATGTTGTGATTTGTATAGTCACAGCGTGTACAAATAACAACGTCACAGCCATCTTCTAACTGTATATAAACTGGGAACTATATTCTCAGAAAGGGAAGCAGTGCTACTTGGGCGGAGTGATATGCTTGCAGCTCTGCTCAGAGCTACACAAAAAGAGTTAACAGACAAACTGAAATCTCTTAAATCAAGAAAAGCTTGTGGCACAGATTGCATAAAAAATGAAATGCTGAAAAATAGTGGTGCTGACGTCTGGCTGCTTTCCTGATGTCTGGAACCAGGGGCTGATCACCCCAATCCACAAAAATGGAAATAAATCAGACCCTAATAACTACAGAGGGATCTGTGTCAACAGCAACCTTGGGAATAATATTTGTAGTATGCTAAATTAAAGGATACTAACTAACTTTACTCAAGAAAAAAACATACTTAGTAAAAAAGCACTAAAAACCCAAGAGCTGAATCCTGAAAACAGTGCCCTCAGTCAGCTGATGGTGAAGCTAACTAATCAGGCTCCCATCACCACTGGTTCAAAACAATACAACAGAACTAAACAGATTATGAATCATTCAAAAGATCAATATTTAGAACATTGGAAAAGTCAAACAAAAACACAAAGTAGACTAAATTGTTATTTGACTATTAAGTAAGGGTTGATGCCCGACGAGGTGTCCATTGTCAGGTAATAATGGACGATGGCGAGGCGTGAACCGTCTGACGCGCAGCGGAGGTTGCCTCCGTCGAAGTCCATTAATACCTGACAATGGACACCTCGAAAAGCATTAACCCACTTATACCATGGTCACTTGCCAAATAACATATTTTTAAAACTTTATTTCACATTTTAATTAGTTGTACAATCGAAATCTAAAGTTTTACAAACAATAATTCCAAAGTTTCCCTGGTTACGCCAGACGGTTTGACTAATTCCTGGAACAATCATTCCCATCCATCAGGTTCTTATGCAATGCAAATGTTGTTCACTCCTCCAGGAAATAGGAAGGACCTTAGATACGACATTGCCACCCTTAGCAACCGGAGATGTTTATAGTCCGCTCAGCTGATAGAACCCTTCAGCTCAGCTACGAGCCAGAAGGCTAACGCTATGCTAGCAAGATCCAAAGTCAATAACATTGTGCACAATTGGCAATCAGTAAAAATAATTTGACAGTATATTAAACAACAAGACAAGCAAGCTATCCAGCCATGTCATTGTCCCCAAAAAAATATAACAACTTTTACGAACAATGTGATCCGCGATGTGTAACGTTACTGTCGGCCGCAGCAGCGCAGCCTGAAGTAACGACCTGAAGAGTGAACGGGATGTGAGTTAACAAAATCAGTCCAGAGGGGAAGTATAACTTACTTCCTGCAGCGTGTGTGTTAGCGCCATCCTGTGGTGTTCAGAGGACGAGTTGGAAATAACAGATCCACATTTCCTTTTTGATTTAATGTAGCGCATTGATTTAGAACAGTAAACAGACAGTTTCACCGGAACTCCTTTTGTAGGTGTCCTACATCACTTTTTTATGCACACCCAGCAGCCAATCAGAATCGAGTATTCACCCAGACCATGGTATAACAGAGAATATCAATTGGCTGAGTATCTGCACACTGTCAGAGATCTAAAGCAGAGACAGATCCTGACTAAATACAGGCTCAGTGACCACCAGCTGGCCGTAGAGACAGGAAGACTCAGACAGACATGGCTGCCCAGAGAGGAGCGTATATGTGCTCATTGCTCAACAGGGGAGCTAGAAACAGAGATACACTTCCTCCTCCACTGTGAAAAATTCTCTTCACTAAGAGATTTGCACTTTGGAAAAATAGCAAACAAAATAGCAAATTTCCCAAAGTTAACATCAGAAGAGAAGCTGGTAGTTCTCCTAGGAGAAGGGACAGCAGCTCCACTGGCAGCTAAATATGTATCTGCCTGCCACAACTTGAGGGACTCACCACTATAAGATCCCAAAATTACACATTGGTTTAGGATCAAACACTCATTATATTGTACAAACTGTTAAGTATTATATTGTGTTATGTAATTGTTTTGTAACATAGTGTGTTGTATAACTATCAGTGCAGTATATTATGTGACACCTACTGTATGTATTTAATATGTGATATGTACTATGCATTTTCTGTAAACTGCTTTGGCAACAACATGTTTTATTTGTTCATGCCAATAAAGCAAATTGAATTGAATTGAATTGAGAGAGAGAGAGAGAGAGAGAGAGAGAGAGAGAGAGAGAGAGACAGATAGTATATATTGCTTTAGCAATACTGTGTGTAAATATGGTCATGTTAGTAAAGCCTCTTGGATTTGAATTTGAAAGAGACAGAGAGACAGAGAGAAACATAAAGAGAGAGAGAGAGAGAGAGAGAGAGAGAGAGAGAGAGAGAGAGAGAGAAAATTAACCTAAAATTCAGAAAATCAACTTGACATTAAGTTGTTTGTGTTTCTCCAAAGAGCAGAAGTGGGACTGAAACAGGAACAAAAATCAGAGCTGGCAAACTAGGGACTTGGCGATCTTCCCCAGAGCTCAGACTGAAATACTCCGTTCCCATTGGTCCTCTGTTCGTCGCTGTAGTGACCAAAGCAGCAAAAGGCTAAGAGTGGCTTCACCATGAGAGGCATTGGTTACCGAGCAACTAAATTACTGAAGCCCTGTCCTGAGTATAAAAATTGGGGGGGAACTACATCTCTCGTCTCACACAATTTACGTCACCTAGCTTGATGCTCAACTTGCTCGCTAGCTAGCTAGCTTAGCTCTGTTCCACAACACTTGTAACACTATCTTACCTGATGTGTTTTATCCAGTGAAGTGTTTTCAGCAGATAAGCAAACGAACAAGCAAGATCCTCTGCTCATGTGAGTAACGTTACATCCCCGGTACGATACACACAGACACCGTAGCTTCAGCGAGACGTCATCCATGAAACTTTGAAGTGTGTAGTCTTTCTAATGATGTATTTTCACATTGTTATTCAACAGTTTAACAAAAAACTGAAACTTTCTTGACTTGCGAAATTATCTATTAAACTGATGAACCTGTGTAATTCATGGCTCAATTCAAACGGGATCAAAAAATAATTTGTCCTTCCCCCATTTACTCCCGTTCATATTGTTTTCGAAAGATAGGTCCCATGGACCGGAAGTAGAAGGGCATGACTTCGGCTCTCTATATGCATGCATCCATGTTATTCTTGGAGTTGTTTTTGTTGTTTTGGGAAATTTGGTTGAAAGAAACCCATTTCTGGCATTAAAAAAAACTTGAAAATTGGTCAAATTTGACCCGAGTAAAACAGGAAGTTTAAATCACTCCCTCCCTCTGTGTCACTGTAGTCGTGTGCCATCTTTCTAAATCTTGTAATTTGTTCCTGACTTGTTGCTGTTGGCGACAGTGATTTGAAACCAACGCACATGAGGGTTTTGGATGAATTATTTTAGCCGACCTTCCAACACAATAAATAAAGAAACGCCACCCTCATTTCTATTTGTGAGTTCCCCATTTACAACTCAAGTTTGCCAATTAGCCAAAGTTTCTCTCTGAAGGATTCTGCCAGTTCAGTTCTCTGGTAATTAAACCTTTCACACTTTAAATTTAACTCAAATGATTATTTCTTCCTCTGAAGCCACTGACGCTGGCATTCTGCAGTAACAAATGTGATAAACTGCAAAAAGAAAACAACAGTTGAGTCTAAATCTGCTGCGCGCTGACTGGAGACAGTCTAACACACTGCAGTGAGCCCTAAACTTCCTGTTGTCCTCGGGTCAAGTTTGAACTTTTTCAAACTTTGTTTTGGGATATATGATATATATTTGGGTTTCTTTCACCCAAATTGCCCCAAAATAACATGGATGGTTCCCTACAACCAATGGCGTAGGTTTAGTGTCACATTATAACTGGGGGGGGTCTGGGGGCCGTCCCCCAAAACCTTTTGAGCGTCAAACACTTCATTCCCTGTGTCTGAAATCGTTGGAAAACATATATTTACTGGCAAGAAGTAGGGCTGGATCCGAATATCCGACTATACGGATATTTGTTCGTTTGGTATATGTTTGATTTTCAATTTTGGGATTTGAATATTTGTTTTTTTGTTTTGTTTTTCCTTCTTCAATACTGTAATAAACTTGAGACAGATACAACAACCTTTGGTTTCCCCCACCGTTCTCCAGTCAGTGCCCTTAATCAAGGCACTGGCTCAGATCTGGAGTTGGTCCCCAGGCGCTGTAAGTGGCTGCCCACTGTTCCCTTGAGGGATGGGTTAAAGTGCAGAGAATGAATTTCGCTACATGTATGTGACAATAAAAGTACCTTTCTTTCTATTTCAAACAGAAACTGTCAGCTGTCTTCAATTACCATGGGTGCAAATTCTAGTCGAGTGAAACCCTGAGTTACTCAAGCTCTTTAGACCAGCGGAGAGAGCGTCGGGAGGATTGTGTTTCAGTCTGCTAAGTTTATTCTGACAGATCATTCCCCCGGGGGGAAGGCGCGACAGAAACAAGGCGAGGACGGGGAGAAACAAACCACGCCTACACGGTAGGAAAGATAATTTATTGCCTTCTGTTTTTTTCACGTCACACACAAGAATAAAGATCTTTGTCCACAGTGTCCATGCAGCCATAATGGTTAGGCTAATCCCAAATTCCCCAAGATGTGGGAAAAATGTTTGTTTAATCCAAATCAGCCAAACATATTGGTCAAAACGTTATCAGCATTTGGCTGGTGAGCTGATAAGTATTCAACATGCTCAATGACATGCGGGGAAAACAACACTGAGTGAGAATAATTTTGACAACAATGCTCATAATGTGTCTTTATAAAGAAATGACATGTGTCGGGAGGAAGAAAAAAGGTTTCTGGGGTCGTAGTTGGACAAAATAAATGTATCTAGTTGTTTTTGAACTACCCTCTGGCAAAAATAAGACTAACGCCAGGAACACACCGCATTCTGAAGCGCCACAAATTGGAGCGTGCCTCTGTTCCCACAGTTCCCACATTTCTAAGATTTCGTTTCAAAATTAGGCCCAATGTTCCCACATTTCCTTTAACATGAATTTGTATCAGATTTTATCCCCCTTTCTCCCAATTTGGTAGCCAGTTACACCCAACCTATTATCCAGTAGCAATGGACTACAGATGGAATGTAGCTTTTAGCTAAATCTGGTGCGCACATGTCTTTGTTTATTGCAAACATTTAATGTAAGTGCACATTGTCCTAACCTAACCCTAACCCCTAACCCAAATCTTAGAAATGTGGGAAAATATAAATTTATATTTTAGTCCATGAGAGAGACGGATAAACAGAGTGAGAGAGATATTTATGCATCATATTCTAGCGTTGTAGAAAATGGATCTTCATGGTAAATTTCCTGAGGAACATTATCTTCTGCTTACTTTTAAGACAAAGAGTACACCGGTTAATTTGTATATATGATTAGTAGCCTAATCCTTGAGTGGTATGATTATGACGGTCTTAACTCAGAGCAGTAGTAGTGGTCAGTTAATGTATATATTTAGGCTGCTACGCATTCAGTCGGTCCGCGATCGTCTGCCAGGCTGTCTCTCGCTGTTTCATTACAGCGGCCGTGTTTCTTTTTTTTTTAACAAATAATGTGTTTGACATTATCATACTTCTACAAGAAGCTGCTGCTCACTAGAAAGTATGAACAAAGCATATTCTCCATTGTAGCATCAGTAAATCTGTGATCGACCTCGCGGTCTGTTAAGGAAAGCCGTGAACGCGCATCTATCCGAATTACTTCAACCCGGCTCGACCTAGTTGCTCCTCCTCAGCCTGGCTTGGCCTTCCTGAAACGCACCAAGCCAGGCTGGACAGATTAGACCAGAGGGCTATTTCACAAAACCAAGATAAGGGATTAAGCCGGGATTTCCCAGTTATCCTGGCTCAATTTAGCCTTGACTCGGTTTCACAAAAGCAGAGGCACCTAAGTTACCATGGAGATTTATTCTGTACAGCTAGCCTGCTCCTGACCAGGCTAACAGCCAGGATTTATTAATCCTGGAGCCTTTTCTGTTCACTCAGCAGTGGTTTTACCCTCTTGTTATCAGCCTGCATTAAAATACAACAGGTGCATATTGCTGTTCATTTAAGTAGCCTACTGTTATTATTTAAAGTTGTGACCATTATTTTTCATAATTAGTAAAGTGACAGTCGTTGTTACTGTTATATTGCTGTATGAAGACTGATGTTCATATTGTTGTTAGAAGTTTGGTGAATATATTATGACAGTTGAGATAATTAGAAAAGGCTGATAAAGTTGCCAAATGTGTTTTAAATGAAGTCAGTTACTAAGGGCAATATATAAAGTTCTGTACATATGTGTTTATATAGTGGACCAATGCACCTTCAATTATTTTAGTTGATTAATGTTTTTTGTATTCTTTAACAATAAAGGATTCAATAAAATGGCATTCTTAGCACACACTTTGTGTTGTCCTTATTGGACAACACAAAGTGTGTGCTAAGAATGCCACTGGGACTATAATTTGGGAGAAT
Organism: Gymnocephalus cernua; assembly: GCA_023631565.1. NCBI lineage: Eukaryota > Metazoa > Chordata > Actinopteri > Perciformes > Percidae > Gymnocephalus > Gymnocephalus cernua. The sequence goes on along the minus strand of CM042434.1, from coordinate 32,510,101 downwards.
TGTACAATTATAAAACCCTTAATCTTAATCTTAATCTTAATTGTACAATCCTGTCAAATTATAGTCTTAGTTCACTGAACCAATAATTATATAGTGTAGACTACTGTACATTCATGTAACAACAGGGAGAGGACAACCCAATGTTGACCTTATATTTTGCTGGGGGGCAATAACTGATGAATATAACTCAGTTACATTCATGTTTACAGTGTGCATTATATTTATCACTTAATTCTCTTTATAGTTTCTAGATTTCAGAGTCCAATTTCTTCAGTGTCTTTCTTTTCTATCTCCATATATACGAGGGAGCAAAACATAGGCTATATGTAAAGAAGGAAACTCAGCCTCTATAAAAAAGAAGTGAGAAATAGCGTGTCAGATAACAGCTGACCGACTGAGTGATAGTCTAAAAATATACATTTACGAACTACTGCTCTTAACTGAAACCAATGAGTTACTTGTCATTTGCAAAAACAAACAGTTGTACACTTTGCATTAAAAGCAAGCAGTGGAAGTTAATATGACTTATGAATTTTATATTTTACCCCATGAGAGAGAGGGAGACACAGAGTGAAAGAGATATTTACACATCATGTTCTAGCGTTGTAGAAAATGGATCTTCATGGTAAATTTCCTGAGGAATATTATCTTCTGCTTACTCTTAAGACAAAGAGTACAACGGTTAATTTGTGTAAATGATTAGTAGCATAACCCTTGGATGGTATGATTATGACGGTCTTAACTCAGAGCAGTGGTCAGTTAATGTCTATTTTTAGGCTGCTTACGCATTCAGTCGGTCCGCGATCGTCTCCCAGGCTGTTTCTCGCTGTTTCATTACAGCGGCCGTATTTCTTTTTTACAAATAATATGTTTCACGTTATCATACTTCTACAAGAAGCTGCTGCTCACTCTGTATAAACTATGAACAAAGCGTATTCTCCATTGTAGCATCAGTAAATCTGTGATCTACCTCGCGGTCTGTTAAGGAAATCCGTGAACGCGCATCTATCCGAATTACTTCAGCCCGGCTCGACCTAGTCGCTCCTCCTCAGCCTGGCTTGGCCTTCGTGAAACGCACTAAGCCAGGCTGCACAGACTAGACTAGGTCAAGTCTCGCTTTATCGGTTATCCTGGATTTATATATTCTACTTTTGTGAAACAGACCCCAGGTCAAACCTCGCTTTATCGCTTATCCTGGATTTATATATTCTACTTTTGTGAAACAGCCCCCTGGGTGTTTTATTTTGAAATGTGTTTTATTTTTGTAAAGTACCCGGCTGCACTGTGGTCTTCCTGTATGTGGTTACCTGCCTGGCTCGACACATACTCTCGCGGCTCGCGGAAAAAAAAGAGCGTGCGGGCCGGCGCGGCCGTTGTGGCCAGACACATTGGAAAACATGGGCGCCAAAATGAAAATGGCTCTCTTCATGGTGCTTCAAGGCTATTCGCAGCAATTCAGCGTGTTGTGTTTCTGGCATCATGCACCAAAACACCAAGACAAATTCTGTGTATGAAAAAAACCTGATTCTGATTCTGTCTACGGTCACCGTCTCTCTCAAGGTGCATTTCAGTTAAAGGCCGCTAACCCTTCAGTGCTGCATCGACCAAATCGCAGTTGCTTTATTTATCTTATTATTAATTTGGGCTGCAAGACATGAGGAAAATATGTGTTAACGTTGAATATCTTGATGAATAACGATGAATAAACAAATATTAAAGTGCTCATATGCTAATTTTCAGGTTCATAATTGTATTTATATCAGAATAGGTTTACATGGTTTAATTTTCAAAAAACATTTTTGTCATACTGGACACTGCTGCAACTCCTCTTTTCACCCTGTGTGTTGAGCTCTCTGTTTTCGCTACTTAGTTTTAGCAGAGCGAGACATCACACTTCTGTTCCATCTTTGTTGGGAGTTGCACATGCGCAGTACCTAGGTAAGGACTACTAGCCAGTCAGAAGCAGAGTATGAGGGCGTGCCCTGACAGTACCTAGGTAAGGACTACTAGCCAGTCAGAAGCAGAGTATGAGGGCGTGGCCTGACAGTACCTAGGTAAGGACTACTAGCCAGTCAGAAGCAGAATATGAGGGCGTGTCCTGACAGTACCTAGGTAAGGACTACTAGCCAGTCAGAAGCAGAGTATGAGGGCGTGTCCTGACAGTACCTAGGTAAGGACTACTAGCCAGTCAGAAGCAGAGTATGAGGGCGTGTCCTGACAGTACCTAGGTAAGGACTACTAGCCAGTCAGAAGCAGAGTATGAGGGCGTGCCCTGACAGTACCTAGGTAAGGACTACTAGCCAGTCAGAAGCAGAGTATGAGGGCGTGTCCTGACAGTACCTAGGTAAGGACTACTAGCCAGTCAGAAGCAGAGTATGAGGGCGTGCCCTGACAGTACCTAGGTAAGGACTACTAGCCAGTCAGAAGCAGAGTATGAGGGCGTGCCATGCTAGCATCTAGGTATGGACTACTAGCCAGTCAGAAGCAGAGTATGAGGGCGTGTCCTGACAGTACCTAGGTAAGGACTACTAGCCAGTCAGAAGCAGAGTATGAGGGCGTGCCCTGACAGTACCTAGGTAAGGACTACTAGCCAGTCAGAAGCAGAGTATGAGGGCGTGTCCTGACAGTACCTAGATAAGGACTACTAGCCAGTCAGAAGCAGAGTATGAGGGCGTGCCCTGACAGTACCTAGGTATGGACTACTAGCCAATCAGAAGCAGAGTATGAGGGCGTGCCCTGACAGTAGCTAGGTAAGGACTACTAGCCAATCAGAAGCAGAGTATGAGGGCGTGTCCTGACAGTACCTAGGTAAGGACTACTAGCCAGTCAGAAGCAGAGTATGAGGGCGTGTCCTGACAGTACCTAGGTAAGGACTACTAGCCAGTCAGAAGCAGAGTATGAGGGCGTGCCATGCTAGCAGCTAGGCGAGCATTATAACGTGTGTTCCAAAGTGACCACGTGTGTCTCTGAAGTAAAGGCTGGACTACAACAGAGCTGTTTGGAGCAGTTGGTGAACAGTGTTTTCTGGTGGAGATGGTAAGTCTCTTTGGGGGGGACTTTGGGCTTTTTCACTTTGTAAACCTATAACATGCACAAAAAAGATATATAACACAATAAAGGAAAGGGAAAAAGCCAAAAAGCATAATATGAGCACTTTAAAATGTTCTCAGTTCTGCTGCTTTCAGTATTCTGCTAAAATCCAACAAACTGCTTGTTGGATTAAAAAAAAATGAAAGGAAATCATTTCTAACGTTTTTATTGAACAAATTGAACACTGAATTGAATTTAAAAGGCAGCACTAAAAAATGAACGACATTTTAAAGTGCAGTTATTGCGGCAGTTGATATCGCAGTGACGATAAAAACGATATATTGTTCAGCCCTGTTACTAATAGTATATTGTCACATACCGCCTCCTGATGGCATTCCTTAAAGGACCTGTGATCTCACCTGTCATTTCATGCGCGAGCGCCCTTGACCCTGTTAATAATCCAATCTCCACCACCCTGACACTAATCTGTGACCCCATTAATAACCATTCACAAACTCAGCTCTGGGTATCCACTATAATCTTCTTTTTGGCATCAGTAATAACCTCTCTCGACCTGAAGCGACGCCGTGTTTGCTCTCCGTTGATGAATGTGTAGCAAAATGATGACATAACTGCCAGTGTTTGTGTTTTGGTGTCGGCATGGCTAATGGCTCCTTTTGTCTTCTCATTAAAGAGCAGGAAAGGTGAGTATTAGGCACCGGGGGTCGTTCTTTTGGGAGAGTTCTTCCCTCTGACTAATTTACCACCCACTCGTTCTCATGCAAATGAATTTGCTGCTTAGGGATTAAAGCTCCTCATGTGAGCAGCGGCTCGTGACATTTGCAGAGACGCAGAGGGAAGCGAGGATCAGCTGGAAATGGGCGACAGTGGGAGGCATGTGTGTGTGTGTGTGTGAGAGAGAGTGAGAGAGAGAGAGAGACAGATAAACAGAGAAACATTCAGCCACCTGAACAACCAGGAGAGCGACAGTGTTCAGAGAGAGAAAGGAGCTGCAGGTTTTAAAGTTATTGTTCTCGACTGTAACGTAGGGTTGCAACTAGCGTAGGAACAACAACACAGTTGCTTGGCATTCATTCTCTGCCCAACCCTAAAGGAGATTTTTGAAACAAAAGCAAATTTTTCAATACACTCTTTCAGTGTTTTGGTAAGCCTGCCCCTAAATCTAGGGGGTCAGCCCTATGTTCCCACATTTGTAAGATTTTTCTTAAACTTAGGCCCTATGTTAGGGTTAGGGTTACATTCCATCTGTAGTCCATTGCTACTGGATAATAGGCTGGGTGGAATTGGCTACCAAATTGGGAGAAAGGGGGATGAAATCTGATACAAATTTATAAAAAAGGAAATGTGGGAACATAGGGCCTAATTTTGAAAAAAATCTTAGAAATGTGGGAACATAGGCACGCTCCCAAATCTAGACTGCTGCTTCGGGTGACACTGCGTCAGACGTTAAAGTGCCCATATTATTAAAAAAAATCACTTTTTCTGGGATTTGGGGTGTTATTTTGTGTCTCTGGTGCTTCCACTCGCATACAAACTTTGAAAAAAATCTATCCATGCTGTTTTGAGTGAGATACGGTTTCTGAATGTGTCCTGCCTTCAGTCTCTGGGTGAGCTGGTCAAAATCTGCAATCTCGGCTTTTTACGTCACTAGCCGAAACGAGCAGGCTAACCACAACCGTTAGCATGCTAGCTCATTCTCAATGGCAAAGCACTGCTACAACACACAAGTTCACCATAATCTCCAAAAGAAGTAGGCTACTTCCATGTGTGCCCTCCTTTAGAAGAAGTCTCCCGGCTAATCCTGCCTTGTAACTGACCAAAGTTGGAGAAACAACCTTTCTTTTACTGTCTATGGAGCTAACTGACATGATCTACGATCTGAGCTACTGAGCATGTGCGAGTGGAATCAAAGAGTGCAGAAGAAAAGATGCCTCACTCTGTAGGTAAAACAGAGACCTGAACACAAGGCGAAAAGAGGAGCTGCAGCAGTGAGAGAGAGATGTGCAGTACAACAAAAATATGGTGTTTTTAAATTAAACCATGTAAACCTATTCTGGTACAACCTTAAAATACTATCATGAACCTGAAAATGAGCATAATATGGGATCTTTAACGTTACAGAAACTACAGAAAATGAGCCAGATGAGGCTGATGCTATATAGCTTGGTCCTAACAGACGTACTGAAGGAAAATGAAAATTGAGCGGAAATACGTAGGAGGGCGGAGCCAGGCTAGATGCTATACGTGGTAATGTTACAAAAAACGTATGGGGTTGTTGCTCTGGGATGGGCGGGTATGAAGCTGGGAGGGAAAAATTACAGTATACTCACTACAAAAAACTAGACTACACTGCTGCTCAAGTCCACCACTCTGATGAATTCTGATACGACTGAGGTCACATTGCCTCAACTCTAAACTAAATATATATATTTATATAGCACTTTCCCAGTCATAACGACTGCTCAAAGCACTTTCTCTCTCCATTCACTCACTTTCACACACTGTGGCCAGGGATGCCGTACAAGGTGCCACCTGCTCATCAGATAAACATTCACACACATTTAACTCGGGGTTCAGTGTCTTGCCCAAGGACACTTCGACGTGGCCTTTTTTTCTTCTTCAGAGTGAACGAAGCCTTAAAGGTCCACTGTGTAAGAATTTCTCCCATCTTGCAGTGAAATTGTATTTTGCATTCAGACGAATAGTGCTCTCTAGCGCCTCGCTTTTACTGCGGTAGCCGTTATGTACCAAGAAGCTATGACAACGTGTCTTCCAATTTTAACTTTTTTGGCGACGAGGATTCCTTCTCCTGTGGCTCGGCATAAGTATGATCCTCCATTATGAACTAAAGTGCAGGCTTTCAAATTTGCCGTGGCGATGACAAGCGCCTCTCACTGATCTCCTTCTCCGTTTCAGCTGGTTTCAGTCACGTGATGCTGGATCTGAATGAAAAGGCGTCGTGGATTAGCTAGGCAGGTAGGCTAGTGCTCTTTCAGCCATTATAGTTTTTCAAAATGGCGGAACGACAGGGAAGCCTCCTTGGACTTGCCCGTCCAATGTAAATACAGATAAGAAATTCTTCTCTTACGAGAATAAGTCAGATCATTGGCAGAGGTCATTTTACACCAATGAGGACATTTATGAATGAAGACATTTATTTTAGCTAATAACATACTTAAAACACTACACAGTGTACCTTTAAACATGCAGCTGCAGTTTGTTTTGTCAGCGAACAGTTCAGTCACTCGGGGGGAACACCGTGTGCCTGTTCAGCAACACACCAAATGTCAACCTAATAAAGCCCAACATCATCGTCACTCAATGCTTACCGTAGAGAATGGTCACCATGGAGATGGGCATAACCAGGATGCCTAGGAGCATGTCAGCGACTGCCAGGGACATCAAGAAATAGTTGGTGGCGTTCTGCAGCTTCTTCTCCAGAGAGACGGCCAGGATCACCAGGATGTTGCCCAAAACCGTGACGGCGATGACGAGTAGAATCAGCAGCGCCGCCCAGTTCTTCTCCATGGCCATGTCTCGTCGAGGACACGGAGGCCCGTAAATCCTGCTGGCCTGCTGCTCGCCGTAAACTCCTCCGACGTTCCGGTAAGACCAGTTCCCTAACCAGGGACACCCCGAGTTTGTCGCGTTGTTGATCGGCGCCATGCTTTCCACCGATCCACGCGGAGACCACGTGTTGGACTCCAGAGTGGCGACGGCGGCGGCTCTGACGGCTTTAGAGATCGACTCCGACACGTTGGCGCTGCCACGCGGGTTCATGGTGTTGGCTCAGTAACACCGTCAACAGCCCGAGATGGAAACTTCTCAGGGACGCTGCCTGGGAAAATTTGTCAGAGCAGAGAAAGAAGGGGAAAGTCTTGTCATCATCTACTCCCTTCCCATTTCCTTTCACCAGGTGAATGCCGTAAATTTAACACCATTCATCACACGAGTAATGAGTTGTGTTTCAATGTGCCGGCAGTCATCTCAAGAGGAAACTCGGAAGCCTTGAATCACCTGAAACCTTGAATCGTGTGTCGCAGGATCAACAGATTATCTTCACCACGCGGGGAAACAAAATTAGCAGACTGCTGAATTCAGTAGAACAAAAAGAGCAGCTTTTTAAATCTCAAAGGACAATGCTGAATGGATAAAACAAATGTAAATAATCGCTTGGTTAATATTGCGACTGTGTGCCACGCAATACTGTTCCAGTTGCTCGAAATATTCCAAAACCAAATGTTGGGAGTGATTGTGAATCACATATTTTCAGCCTTTTCTTTCTCTCTCATCTTCTGATTTTATAGAATCCGTTTGAAGCCGAGCGGTGAGGGACACAGTTGCAGGTTTCTCATCCTTGAATTCTGGGCTCTTCAAAGTCAAAGCTACACACTCTTGATAAAAAAACATCTGAAGTCTCAGATCTTACAAATGTGAATTCCATCTCCTCCAAGTCTCTTGATTCCTTTCAAACAGACCGAGCCTGACTTTTTTAGTCTTTGGTTTTCATGATGCAAACAGTCGAACATGTGAGAAAAACAGCACTCTAAACACTTGTTAACACTTCTATCTGGCAGAAGTTAGGAAGTACACCTGTGTGAAGGTGGGTTTACCGTTGACTACATACCTGCACAGATGTAATTATGCGTGTGTGTGTGTGTGTGTTAACAAATTTGTGTGGAAATCCTCCAGTGTCCTTGTCGTCTTCAACTCATCCCTGCACCTGTGGCAGTGCGTCGGCAGCCGTCGAGAGATTGATGATGAACATAATGATATTTGACGTACGTGTGTTGCCCAAAGACACCTCGCTAACTTTCTCCCCTCGCTGTTCTCTTCACGCACTCTCAGCTTGGTGAAAAGGAAGTCCTGACGCATAGTCAAAATATTCCTCTTCCCCAAAAACAGTGTCAGCCCTCCAGAGATTTTAAATATTCCTCTAATTTCCTGCTCCTCCTGTTTGCATTTAGTCCTCAATGGAAAATGTCAGTCACTCTGCAAATTCTCCCGTTCAGTTCAGGGTTCCTTCGGCTCCATAAATCTTCAGTTTCTTAAAAACCTCCTTGGATATTTCCACGTCTCCTTTCTCAAAGAAAGCAAATAGCAGAAGAGGAAGAGGGAGGGGATGCCTGGGTCCTTCTGTGAGCCATCGGCACACCGAAGAGGTTTCACGTTTCCAGAGTGAGTTGTTGAGTTGTCTACAGTGATGATCAGGCGCTGAATGATTTTCTGCTTTTACTCTGCTCACACTCCGCGTCTCCCTTTCTCCCCCCCCCCTCTCTCTCTCTCTCTCTCTCTCTCTCTCTTTATCCAGGGTCTCTGGCTCACACTTATTTGCTCTCTCTCTCTGTTTAGCATTTCTCATTCTCTCTCACAATCATTGTATCCCTTTCTTTCTCTCTCTAGCTGATTTAAGTCGTGTTCTCTCTGGTTTTCCTCACTCTTTAAGTCCAAACCTCTGTGTATCTCTCTCTCCCTCTCTGCCTCTCTGGTCCACGCACACACATACACGCAACACTCCCAAGCCTAACTACTCCAACACTGATTGAACCCCCCCCCCCCCCACCAAAACAAAAATACTAAACATATATACATGTAAATACACAATAAGTTTACATACATGCCAATTGTGCTACTATTTACAGTTTCTGCACAAACAGGTGCCAAGTAAGAAACTAAGAAAAAAAAAAAAAAAATTAACATTAATCAAAAGTGACGTAGCTATTTTTGGTTCTGTTTCCTTTTCTTTTCAACCGGGACACAAACCTCGGTCTCCTGTGTTCGTTGGACACATACTCCACCCCAATCTGCCTCCCACTTACGTGGAATTTGGCGCTCTAAAAAAAGCAATGAAACCAAATCCAGGAACAGCGCAGTGTCTTGAAGCAACCATGGGCTTAGCAGCCAACGGTGGAGTTGCAACGTCTGACAACCCGCTGGGCCCAGAAAGACTTTTCCCGTAGACTTTATACAGGGCGAAAAAAAACGTCTATATTTCAGCGAATAATTTCTTGGGCGGTAAATTAACTTACCAGTCCGAACACTTAAAGGGCCCTGTCTTTCACCCGGCACAGCACAAAGCCTGATGCAGGTGTCTTTGCTAGTTTAAGACGCAGTTGTCAATTTCCCATCCAGTGCCCGCGCCGTTTAAAGCAACACTATGTAACCTTTAGCTGCAGCTGTAGTTTCAATGAGACAACCTGTAGGGGGACTGTCCCTCTACAGGTTACACACACAGGGACGCACAGCAGCACACAAACATGCAGAAGATTACAAAAATATTACAGTGCAAATCCTCCATCATAACAGCAATGCTCCAAGGTCCAAACGCGCCTGGCTTTTAAAGGGAATGGGAGATGACACTATGATTGGTTTATTGCATGTTACGCCCAAAACACACCTCTGATTAATGAAGACACTAAGAACAACCCTTTAGAACACATGTGTCAAACTCACGGCCCGCGGGCCAAATGCGGCCCTTCACAAATGTTGATCCGGCCCGCGTATCAATTTTAGGTCCACAGTACATTCTGGCCCTGGCTAGTTGAGCACCAAACCAAAAAGATGGAAAACTGTTTTCAAACTCCAAATGACGCGACTCTCAGAGCAGAATTTGGCAGATTTACCGACTTTGAGACTCAGAAACTCCCCCAGAACCAGAGAGTACTTTAATATTCAGATGAAACAGGCTGTTTGCATGATTTGCTGAACTCTGCGATGGCTAAGGGACTCTTTGCTGACTTTCTAGGAGTTTTTGTCGAACGAAGTGCAACAAAGTTGAAAAGAGCGACAAAAAAAGCAACAAAACGATGCAAAAAACAAACAAAAACATTGATTAAAACGCCTGAAAAAGCCACAAAAATGACCAAAAAGGCGACATGCAGTAATACAGTCAAAAATATTTGCCTTTTTTTGGATGTATGCATGTGAATTTAACTCTCCGTCCGGCCCTTGATGTGATTCTCATTTTCCAGTGTGGCCCTCTGGGAAACTGAGTTTGACACCCCTGCTTTAGAACCATGGACGCACCTGCACCAGGCGCTTCACGCCGTGCGCTTAGATTGTTAAAATAGGGCTCTAAGGGTACTTGTTCAAACCATCACGTTTTACATTTTTTAACATATCAACGATTCTTTTATAACTTTCGTCTTTCAGGGTTTTTTGTAGCTGGTTATCACTTGTAGCGTCTTAACATATGAATGAGGTGAGTAATGGTGAGACATTTGCTACAGCTGCATTTCTAGTTGAGATGAAACAGAGAAATCAATATTTTATTCCTCTGACATATATTCTCTGAATTCATAAATTCATTAGGCTATTTATTAGGCAAATGACGTTTCCATAAGCCGTTAACCGACTTTGTCATTATGAACCACTCCACGGAAGAGGAATGCGTATCCTGCTGATGATTTAAGGTCTTTTGGTTTTAAACAACATCCGGAATGGGAAGTGTCCAGCGGGACTCTGACTGAATTAATTCAAACACAGGACTTTCACCCAGGAGACCGGGGTTTGTCTCCCACATGTCACGTTTCCTAAAGTCGCTCTTCTTTTCCTAAACCGAACCGTCCCGTTCTTCTCGCGTGACGGAACTGTAAGCCCACCCCCGACCTTCTCCTTAACTTAAGGGGCCGTGTTTACCACAGAATTTTCAGCGATCCGTGTTCATTTCACGGAATTCTGTGAGATCAGGTTGCACAGACACACGCACACACACAGACGCACACACACACACACACACAGACAGACGCACACACACACACACGCACACACGTATACACACAGACGCACACACACACATAGACAGACGCACACACACACACACACACACACACACACAGACACACGCACACACGTATACACACACACACACACAGACGTATACACAGACATACACACACATTTGACCTGCTTTGTAACACTGAGAAAAGAAACAGAGATCAGCAGGAAGATAATTAAGCAATAGATGGACAGCGGAGATAAATGTTCAGAGTCAGCAGGAGCGAGAGGAGATAAGGAGTGAGTCTGTGAAAAAGTGACATAGGTTGTTTGTTTTGGAGGACTTTTAGTTTAGTGCTTCTTTGATATTATTTAGTTTTGTAGAGAGAGAGAGAATCAAGCCAAGACAAGAAAAATAGAGACATTTTTTAAATATTCCATGCCTTGAAAGTGAAAAACCTGAACTCTTTATTTTGTTGATGGTTCATTCTGCAGGATTACATGCTCTCTTTGTTGAAGGAATCCTTTGGCCCTCCGGCACATCAAGTCCTCTCAAAGCCTCGCTGGATAAAGGGACAAATGAAAACTGAAAGCTGTGCTTTTCTTTGTTCCCAGAGAGCAGACATTTTGCAGATAGAAGTAGTTTATTCACCAGATATATGAACTGTGCCTCAGTAAAGAGTTTTACAAACATTACCGTCAGTATCTCAGCTGAAACCTGTCCAATTAAAGCAGAACTGCGGAGAAGATGCCACATCTCTCACCGACACAGTCTCATGAACGATATATGTTATAGTACGAAAATGTATACCCACCAAAACATAAGATATTGTAAGAAAGAGCAACACAAAGAAAGAGGAACGGGACGGATATTCGCCCTAAATGATATCGTATACGTCTCCTCTACAACACCACGGACAATGAGAGATTAATCTTGGAGGAGAAACATAACAGACATCACATATCTTTTTTCTAAAGACAACACCAGAAAAGAGAAGACATGGAGTTTAACTGTAGGTGTGCTTGGAGTGGAAGGTAGATACTAGCTTAATAAACACGATTGAAGTACTTGTAGAGACAATATAATCTGCGAGTCGGGCAGCAAGATGCTCCGCTTCTCAGACGCTCCCGGTGCGGTACGGGACAATTATTCTCTTCATATCTCTTTAAGTTTCCTATCATAACGTTTTGAATTCTGCTCTGAAGTCTTTAATTTTCAGGTCAATCATCAGTTGAATAACTTCATTGTCTCCTGGCGTTTTTGTCCGCGTGGCTACTTTGTTTTTTTTTTGGATTGTTTTTCCATCTTGTGTTTATGTCGTTCTTTTTCATTCAGCTTTTTAGTTATTGATCCAGATTGTAAGTTCATTACCCTTCAAAGACATCTCGTGCAGTTTGTCTTTTTAATTCTCTATGATCATTATTTTTTTAAACGTTAATGTAGAGGGCTTGGAAGATGCCGTTGTCATGGGGTTCCCCATGCCTCCATTTAAGCCAGTGGTAGCATTGGGCCTAGCATGCTAAGCGAACCCTAGCATGAGTGTTAGCATATGACTGTTAGCATTACCATTACCATTAGCAGGTGGGCTAGCATCAATGGACACATGGGCTGTGTCTCAAACCGCCTACTTCGGTCAGTACACTGCTAATGTACACTGACCACTTACTGCCGTAGTGCCCACTGTCGATGGTTAGTATTGTCCCAAATGGAACACTTATGATAAAGCACTTACCGGAAATGACGAGCGGTCGGCTCGGCTCGGCGCCTCTCAAAATCTGATGAAAATCTTCTAAACTGACCTTAGTTGATCTGAAATGAAGACAGATTCAGCAACTGCATGGCCTATTTCTCGCTTAAAATGTCTTCAGAAACACGTTTCGGTGAACTATTTTCGTAAAATTCGAGATCGTATTCCAAACGAGCCGCCATCTGGCCGCCATTAAGCTCGGATGTAAAATCTGCGAGAGCTAATATGCACGTGACGCGTTCGTCCAATCAGCTGCCGGTCGACGTCCCTGGTCCCTCCCCTTTCCGCTTTGTAGTCAAGATGGCGCAGGTTTAGTGTGCGTAGTGTCCATCGTTCTACACTGAACTTTTTGACTTTTTTTAGGGGGTCATCCGGGTACTTTCAGTGCACTGACTTTTTCGTTATCTACACTATATACTTAAAACTAAGTGCGTGAAGTGTGCAAGTAGGCGATTTGAGACACAGTCATGGCTTGTCAATTCACGTTATTTCCTTTCACTGTATGTAAGTATTAGTCGAAAGAGAATCATGAGTTGATAAATATGACACATATACAGTTAATTTCAAGTAATTTATTTTAGGTTAATGGAGTTACCCTAGGTCATCAAAATGTTTGCATGTCTCGTTTACCTCTTCTCATTTTCCAAGCAGAGAGCTGGGTCAAAGCGGCAAACAGGAAGTGACCGAGTCTGAAGTAATTTATACGGGGAAGGACCTGGAACAGTCTAAGTGTGAGCTAGTACAGAGGGGGGTACGGGAGTACCTAAAGTTTTCTGTTTTGGAGAGGCTTGTTCAGCATGTAACATTTAATGTCGGGTTTTATAGTTGGTATCTGGCGTATTAATGTAGCCAGAAATGTTTTGGAATGTGGAGGTAACATGATGGGGTTTGATTGATTTCCAATTAACTTTGGTTTGTCTTGTAGGAGGGGCTTCTGGTATAAAGGTAGGAGGCTGAGGCTCCTCGAGGCAGAATAGTTTTCAATTCAATTTATTTAAATCATAACAGGAATTATCTCAAGACACTTTACAGATAGAGTAGGTCTAGACCACACTCTATAATTTACAAAGACCCAAAAATTCCCGACATTCCAGGAATTCCCCAAAGAGCAAGCATCAATGCAACAGTGGCGAGGAAAAACTCCCTTTCAGGAAGAAACCTCGGACAGATTCAGGCTCTTGGTAGGTGGTGTCTGACGCAGCCGGATGGGGGCAATAACAGTCACAGAACAGATAATGAAACACAATTGTAAAATTGTGGTTGTAGGAGCGTAGCAGGGGGCAGCATGGCAAGAGTGCAGGTGCTAGAGCCCAAAAGTCAGGGCCCGATTTAGGTTTTGTATTGTTTATTTGTTTAGTAATTTAAACAGTTTGTACTTAGTTTCCTTATTGTTTTTATTGTTTTTTATATATTTATTTTTGTTATAATTCACCCTTGCATCCTGCCTTCCCATGCAAATGGGGAAGAAATAAATCAAAGCACCAGGTGAAGAACATGTCTCCACTTTCCACCATGGGGCTACATCTTACAACTTTGTTTTTTGACAATGCCACGCAGACACGCCGCTCGCCGTCGTTCGTAGACATAGGAGGACTCGCAGGTCCTCCCATGTCCACAGACGTAAGAGAGTTGTCCGACGCAGACGCTAGGCAATGCTAATAAACATGCATTCTTAGGGCCTGTTATTATTTTTCAGATTGACTCAGCTGCTATAAAGACTTAGAGAAGCATCGGAAACAGCTTGATTGATTGAACTAGGAACATCACCAAGTCAGTTAAAGTCAGGATTATAATTTTTTTTCTTATTATTTCCCAGACTCAATCAACAGCAGTAGTTTTATGTTTTGTGTACTTTGAGATAATTATTTTGAGATCAGTTTGGTGTCAGAGATTTGAGAAATGGGACAGTGCAATTATCAGGAATTCTTGACAATCAGAACTGCAAAGAAAACTTTCCTTTATTTCTGACTGATCATCTACTTTACCTGTATTCCACCAGTTCCTAGTTCCATCCATGATGATGAGGATTAGAAAGTGCCTGAAACTATTGATCTGTTACATAGAAACTACTGTACGCATAGACCGGCGGGGGAGGGTATATAGCTTCAGACATGGCACCCCTTCTCTTCTCTGCTTCTCTTTATAGTCGTCAGATTCATCTACCAACCCTTATATAGCTGGCTCATGTTTGCCTTGGACCAGCTCTTAGTTATGCTGTTATAGTTAAATTAAAACAAAATAATAAACAGAATAGGAAAATTAAATGTGGACTATTAAATATTAGGTATTTGTCTTCTAAAGCAGTACTAGTAAACGATTTGATATCAGATAATCAAATTGATCTATTCTGTCTTACCGAAACCTGGCTGTGCAATGAAGAATATGTTAGCCGAAATGAAGCCACTCCTCCCAGTCATAATAATACTCAAATTCCATGAGGCTCAGGCCGAAGAGGGGGAGTTGCAGCCATATTTGATTCAAGCTTGTACTAAACTAAATTATAACTCGTTTGAAAGCCTTGTTCTTAATCTTCAACATCCAACATGGAAAACAGTACAGCCAATTATATTTGTTGTTGTTTATCGAGCTCCAGGTCCGTATTCTGAATTTTTATCTGAGTTTTTTTATCAGGTATAGTCCTAAAAAATTTAAGAAATTGAAGATTTAATAGTATTTCCGCAGAATCCTTTATTATCAGACCATTTCTTAAAGGGATACTTCACCGATTTAGCATTCAGCTTTGTATCAGTAGAAACCCGGTAGTATTTCTGAATGATCGTGCTTCCCTCCCTCATGTCCCCCTGAGAGGGGAGATCCCTGCATTGGGGGTATGGAAAACATTCCTCCAATGACACAAAATGACGATTTTTGCGTCATCGGAAGATTTTTTGGCCAGAGGCAAAGGACTACAGCCAGTAGTAGGAGCTACTTCCACATGTTTTCAACCCGCCCATTACCCGAAGCGAGGCGATCTCATCCGGAAAAAAACGAAATGTCAGCCATCTTAAATCTTCGCTATAGCTCTCTCTTCTCAGCAGCAAACTTTTACAAAATGATGTGCATTCAAACTACCGCACATGTGTACCACCGGGATACATCGCTACAGATCGGAGAATATGCAGGAAACATTATTACAGACGGAATAATCGGCACACTATGTGAGCTTCGCCTGCCACGGAGACCAACGGTGTCTCTTGATGCCCCGAGCCAGGGAAGTGGACATCCTCATCGGCTAGGCGGGAAGCTAACGCTAGCCGGCCACCTGTCCCATCAATCCTGCTTGCAAGTGTCCGTTCATTAAACAACAAACTGGACTACATCCAAGTTCAACGAAACCTGTTTTGTATGTCGTTTTTATATATTTGAAATGTGTAACACCACTTGAGCCACGACGAAATGTTGTTTTGTGTATATGGTTGAAATAACAATAAAACACATTGAGTTGAGTTGAATGCCTCACTGTCTTGTCTGTCTGTCAAGCGGTAGGCGTGGCTTGGGAGTGGACTCAAAGCAGCGAAGCGAAGGGCATTCTGGGATTTGGTGTCTTTTATCCATATAAGCCAAAAACACATATTCTGGCTTTTCTCGGCCTAGAAGGCACCAATTTCAAAAAAATATTTCATATTTCTGCTACATAAGTGACCCAATTTAAAGATATATTCAGCTTTCCAGCGAGATATCCAGTGAAATATCCCTTTAATAACTTTCGAATTCTTACTACCCGACTATACAAAATTAGATAAAAGCTTCTACACTAGATGCCTATCTGACAGTGCTATAGCTAAATCTAAGGAAAATATTCCAACAGCATTTAACTCAATGTCATACCTTAATATAACAGAGGACCTTTTTGTTAACTTCAGTCCCTCCCAAATTGATAATTTTGTAGACAGTGCTACGGCCTGCCTACGGACGACTTTAGACTCTGTTGTTCCCCTCAAAAAGAAGATGAGGAAGCAAAGGAGACTAGCACCTTGGTATAACTCCCAAACTTGCAAACTAAAACAAATCTCGCGAAAACTTGAAAGTAAATGGCGTTCCACCAAACTGGAAGTATCTCGTCTAGATTGGCAAGAAAGTTTGAAAACTTATAGGAAGGCCCTCAGAAATGCCAGATCAGACTATTACTCATCAATAATAGAAGAAAATAAGAACAACCCAATGTTTCTTTTCAGCACTGTAGCCAGGCTGACAGACAGTCACAGTTCTACTGAGCCATCTATTCCTATAGCTCTGAGTAGTGACGACTTCATGAGCTTCTTTAATGATAAAATTATAACAATTAGAGATAAAATTCATCACCTCTTGCCCTCAACTTCTAACAGTTCACCTTTAAATGCAGGATTGCTAGAAGGAACGACAAGACCTGACATATACTTAGACTGCTTTTACCCTATAAACCTTCAACAATTAATAAAGGTCTCTTCAGCTAAGCCATCTACCTGCCTCTTAGACCCCATCCCAACGAGGTTACTTAAAGAAGCGTTACCCATGGTTAACACTTCATTACTAGATATGATTAATATGTCTTTATTAACAGGTTATGTACCGCAGTCATTTAAAGTAGCTGTGATAAAACCTCTTCTGAAAAAACCCACTCTCGATCCTGAGGTCTTAGCCAACTATAGACCTATATCTAATCCTCCCTTCCTCTCCAAAATCCTTGAGAAGGTAGTTACTAATCAGTTATGTGATTTCCTACATAGCAATAGCTTATTTGAGGCATGGAAGCATGGATGACCTACAATTTCCTGATGTTAAACTCAGACAAAACTGAGGTGATTGTGCTGTGCCCAAAACACCTCCGAACCTCATTATCCAAAGATATAGTTACTCTGGATGGTATTGCCCTGGCCTCCAGCACTACTGTCAAAAATCTAGGAGTTATTTTTGACCAGGATATATCCTTTAACGCCCACTTAAAACAAACCTCAAGAACAGCTTTTTTTCACCTTTGTAACATTGCCAAAATTAGGAACATCCTCTCTCAAAATGATGCTGAAAAACTAGTCCATGCATTTGTTACTTCCAGGCTGGACTATTGTAATTCCTTATTATCAGGATGCTCAAATAAAACCCGTAAGACTCTCCAGCTGATCCAGAACGCTGCAGTTCGTGTTCTGACAAGAACTAAGAAAAGAGATCATATTTCTTCTGTATTAGCTTCTTTGCATTGGCTTCCTGTAAAATTCAGGATTGAATTTAAAATCCTTCTCCTGACCTACAAAGCTCTAAACGGTCAAGCTCTATCATATCATGAAGAGCTCATAGTACCTTATTGTCCCACTAGAGCATTGTGCTCCCAGAATGCCGAGTTACTTGTGGTTCCTAGAGTCTCTGAAAGTAGAATGGGAGCCAGAGCATTCAGCTATCAGGCTCCTCTCCTGTGGAACCAGCTCCCAGTCTGGGACCGGGGGGCAGACACCGTCACCACATTTAAGAGTAAACTTAAAACTCTCCTCTTCGATAAAGCTTATATTGAGGGATTGAGGAGTTGCAGCGTTCGCCTAGACCGGCGGGGGAGGATGTATATCTACAGACACGCCACCCCTTCTTTTCTCTGCTTCTCTTCATAGTCGTTAGATTCATCTACCATATAATCAATGACATAATCAAAGTAGAGGGAGGCAGGCCAGTACAGCCCGATCCGGTTGGGGAGAGTTCATAGCCCGACCAGGCACCTCTCTTTAGCCTGTCTCTCTTAGTTATGCTGTTTTAGTTTTAGACTGCCGGGGGACTTCCTTTGACACACTGAGCTTCTCTCTCCTCTCTCTTCCCATTTGTGTGCATCCATGTCCCAGCATGTTTCCTTGGATTAGAGTGGCACCAAGATCATGGATGCTGCTGTTGCCGTGGTCCTGCTCCGAGTCCACGCCCTGCTACACCGTGCTACACCCTGCTACTCTTTACGGTGCCCTGCAGTGTCCTGCTGCGTCCTGCTGCACCCTGCTACGTCCAGCTATGCTCTGCTGTGCCATGCTACATCCTGTAACGCCCTGCAGTGCACTGATATGACATGAACTACTACGACTACTTTTTCTAGTCACTGATCCATTATCTTTTTTGTGACTGTTATTGCCACTGTTCATAACACCCCCAACCCCCAAGAGCCATGGTCTGCCGAGGTTTCTTCCTAAAAGGGAGTTTTTCCTTGCAACTGTCGCACTAAATGCTTGCTCTTGAGGGAATTACTAGAATTGTTGGGTCTTTGTAAGTTATAGAGTGTGGGTTAGACCTACTCTATCTGTAAAGTGCCTCGAGATAACTCTTGTTATGATTTGATACTATAAATAAAATTGAATTGAATTGAATCTTTATTGTTACTATAATTGCCACTGTTCATCATACCAACTGCTATAACTATTGTGAATCATTGTGAATTAGATTGAGACATCTACAATTATGACTAGAAACAAAGCAATTGCAGCTATCCACAAATGTAAATGACAGTACCCTTAGTTCTTTTAAGCCATAGAATAGTAAAAAACGGTATACTTCAGGAAAAGATTTTTCTTGCCACTGTTGCACTAAATGGTTGCTCTTGGGAGAATTGTTGGGTCGTTCTATATCATATAACTGTCACTTATTCGATTCAATTAATTTTATTTATAGTAGTTATCTTAAGACACTTTAAAGAGATAAGTGAACACGGAGTGATTTTTTTTATGAATATTGACCACCACCATCAATTCCAAGTATTCCTTTTGGCTTCAAATTTTACATTTGTGCTTGTATGAACTGGGTTAGACCAATGACAGTATATAAAATGGACCCAGCTACTCCGCTGTTTTTGACGGAGACAAGTGAAGTCTCTTACCAGCACTTTTCCGGTGATGGTTGAGTGTTACTGAGCGTTACTGCGCAGCTGCAAAGTGAGCTTCCCGCCGTAGATGTGACGTGACCAACGTGTCTGCAAGTTTTAAGTCTTCTGGTAGCTGTGCCAAGAGAAATCTCAATCATTCCCAATCTATCAGAGACGGAGAGCGTAGGTATATGTAAGGAGATAACATAGGCATAGGCTAATTATTGCTAACTTAAATGCTAGTTAACATTAGTAATTAAACTAAACAGCTAATGTACGTCGAAACTGCCTGCGAGCTTCTCCTGTACTGTACGGTAATTCCTGTACCATGCAACAGTAAGTCACGTGGTTATGACACAATCGTTAGCCTATTTTTATAAAAACGTCTGTTACGGAGCCATAACGTGAGGTACAAGGTAATGGAGCCTTTTATACATTGTCGGGTTTCTTTAGAAATAAACGAGTCTTTAAACGCTTCAGATGTAAAGTTATTGGCTGTCAAAGTGACGCCAAAATGAATGGCAGTCAATGGGATGCTAACGGGGGTGATGGATAAGTGTTAGCAAAATGGCGCCATCGCGGCTTCGCTCTGAGGAAAGAAGCCTGCCCCCTTGGGTTAGACGCTCCATATTCATGCACCATCTTGAAATACATTAGCCGGTAAGGGACATACAGGACATACTGCTCTGCCTTTTCACTGCCACATGATAAACTTACAGGTACTGCTATTACAGTGTTGCCAACTTAGTGACTTTGTCGCTAGATTTAGGAACTTTTCAGACCCGTTTAGCAACTTTTTATCAAAAAAACAACTAGCGACAAATACATTAACCAGGTATTAACCAGCAAGCACGAGGTATTTCTCTCCTGTGGCTGCCAAAACAGTCTTCTGTTCAATGACTGAGTGAGGAGCAGAGGAGCAGCCCCTCCCCCCTCCGTGCTCTGCGGGGGGTCTGGTTAATTTGCTGTAAGGAGGAGAGACAGTGAGACGCAATGGGAGAAAGATGCTGCTGAGCTGGCCTGGCTCTGGGCAGGATCGGGCAGCGGCAGAGGGAGCAGGCGATCAGACCGGCCTGACCCTACAGTCACACATGCTACAAAAGAGAGCAACAAAGCGACAGGCTGCCATTCATTTTCAATGGGAGTGGCCGTTTGCCAGCGACAAGCGACAAGCTCGCCGCTGCCACGAGCAAGGCAGGGCCGAAATAGACAAGAAGGCTGCAAATGCTGAGCGATGCGACAAAGCAACTGCCAATTGGAGTGAAGGCAGCGTAAGGGCAACGTGACATATGCACGTTGGTTGCTCGAGTCAAAGAAATAATTCAAGATGGTGGAAAACGCTTCAGGACATCATATTTCTGTATATATCTGATAAGTTTGGCATTTTATCTCATATATTTTGTTACTTTTATTGAGAAATAAATACGTTTAAATCCAAAAACATTGTTCTTGTGACTTGACAATACCTCTGAAATGACTTTTGAGACCTCTTGCAGGTACTAGACACTACAGATACAGAAGTGTCACCGTGTCAAACATTCACAGAAACAAATAGATCAAACTTTAGTTCCGCAAAGCTGTGAGAAAATGGAGGAAAAACTTATTTTAGTTGTGTCCATGTTCCCGGTCCTGTACAATCTAACCTTAGATTCCTACAGAGACATCAACATTAAAAACAATGCATGGAGGAGAGTCTCAGAAGTGATGGAAATGACAGGTACACTGACTGTAAATTTACAATAAATTGCAGGTTACCAGTTGCATGACTTTCACAGTAAGTTACTGTATCATTTGTACAGTAAATAATTGTGAATTGACAGCTGTATACTGTGACTTCACAGTAATTATGCCATCGTATTACTGTGATTTAGCAGTAAGCTGCTGTAGAATTACTGTATTTAACTGTGAAATTACAGTTAGTGTCTATTGTATTACTGTAATTTAGCAGTAGGCTGCTGTATAATTACTGTATTTAGCTGTGAAATTACAGTTAGTGTCTATTGTATTATTGTAATTTAGCAGTAGGCAGCTGTATAATTACTGTATTTAGCTGTGAAATTACAGTTAGTGTCTATTGTATTATTGTAATTTAGCAGTAGGCAGCTGTAGAATTACTGTATTTAGCTGTGAAATTACAGTTAGTGTCTATTGTATTATTGTAATTTAGCAGTAGGCAGCTGTATAATTACTGTATTTAGCTGTGAAATTACAGTTAGTGTCTATTGTATTATTGTAATTTAGCAGTAGGCAGCTGTAGAATTACTGTATTTAGCTGTGAATTTTCATATATTACTGTAATTTTGCATAAATTATGGACCAAACAAAACTGATAAAAACAGTGATTTCACTTTTATTTTTTAGAAGAAAAATACAATTTAATAACAGGAATAAAACACTGAGTAACAGGAATAGTACACTGGGTAACAGGACTGTACACTGGGTAAAGCTGCTTACACACCAACCAGACGGCCGACCGTCGACAGAAAAGCCAGTGGAAATGATCAGTCGGGTCCCCGAGGTCCAAAAAACGGCCTTGGGACACACTAAGGCGACGCCGACTTGAGAAACGTAATACGCCTCCATAGCAGCAGGCGGCGCTACTCTGTATTGTTGCCCAAGAAATGAAAACCGGCAGGTGATTGGACGAATGCGTCACATGGGTTTGTTTTCTCCGGAAATTCAAAGCCAGACATGGCGGCCGTTCAGAATACGATCTCATATTGTACTAAAATAGTTCACTGATAGTAAGTAACTAATAGTTCCCGACTGCCCTGCCACCGACTGAACATGTCAGGTCGGCCAAAATGAATGCCGAAAGCCCCCCAGACTGACGACGGCACGGGACACACCGAACAGATTCGAGTCACTGACCTCGCCTTTCAGCCCTGTGTGTCCCGGGCTTAACAGGAATGTACACTGGGTAACAAGAATGTGTGTCAAAAGAGAAAGAAGGAGAGAGAAGAAAAAGATAAAAAGGTGGGAAAAGATAGGGTTGCAGGTGTCTCGCTCCTTGCCTTGCTGCTGGCACCTGCACAGTGTGAGTTCTGTCCACTATATCTACAAAAGATAAGAAAGACAACAAGTTTAAGTTACTCTGTGGTGGATTAGCTCCCTGTTAGTATGGTACTCGCATTGTAAAACTAATCCTAAAATGGAAATCAATCTTTGGAACACAAATTAAGATATTTTAAGAAATCCGAGAGCTTTCTGACTCCTCCATGGACAGCCATTTTATTACTTTCAAGACCCGGAAAGGTAGTAAAGATTGTTAAAATAGTCCATGTGTCTACAGTGGTTAAACCTTAATGTTATAAAGCGACGAGAATACTTTTACTGTGCAGAAACAAAACCAAATAGAATAGAATACCAACTTTATTTAAAAAAAAATCCTTTCTCTGTCAGTATCCGATGCCGTTCACGTGATGTGTTCTCGATCATGCATGTGATGCTGACGAAGGAGCTAGCCAATACTGAGCCAGCGTTCTGATGAAGAACCTGGAAGTGCACTGTTTACAATGTGAACGGCGTCTTAGACTGATACAGAAGAGAAGACATTGTTAAATAAAGTATTTATTGTGTGTGTGTGTGTGTGCGTGGGGGGGGGGGGTTGCGCACAAAAAGTATTCTCGTCGCATCATAACATTAAGGTTGAACCACTGTAGTCACATGGACTATTTTAACAATGGTTTTACTACCTTTCTCGGACTTGAAAGCGGTTATAAAATTGCAGCCTATAGGCGGGACCATAACGCTCTCGGATTTCTTGATTTTCTTAATTTGTGTTGAACAAAATTCTTGAGTTTGGATTGTCATGAGGGGATGTAATTAATGATAGAATTTTCAAGTTTGTGTGAACTAACCCTTTAATAGCTTCAGTAAACATCTTACTGCATAACTACATCTAGCTTAACACAGAGAGAGCGTTAGTCTGTTCTGAAGTTGGAACCCAGCTTACATTAGATTGACATCCATTCGAAGTCAATGAGCTTCCTGATCAGTGTGCAGACTTGCTGATTCATGTGACCTCTCTGCCTCTTTGTTTTTGTACCCGTCTCTGGGTTGATGCCCAAAAAGCACCTATAAACAAAAAGACAGAAGAAAGCTGTTAGTTGTGATTTTCCCAGGCAAAGCATTTGCACACAACAATTTACATCATTTACATGTACTATTTGCAGAGGATAGAGTAAGAGCCTGTTGCCTGTCCATCTCCCTATGGCTGTTTCTGCTTGTACTCTTCCTCCTAGAATTATTACCCGTTCACTGAAAAAATGGCTCCTAATATCTCCAGATGTTAGGAGATATTAGGAGTTAGTTAGTTATAGTAAAGCTAACGAAGCTCCACTAAATCCGTGATAATTATTATATATTTCTTATATATATATATTTTTAACAATAAAAGCATCCAGTTGTTTTATATATTTAGATCCTTTAATATATAATATAATAAATTATATGAATAATATAAATTATATTTAATATAAATGAAATGAATACATGACCATCATACTCAGAACACTACCCACTCTCGGGTTATCTTTTTAACACATTTGAAAAACTCAACAGTAATGTCTCTTTCCAGAAATCATAACCTGGTTACTTAAAATAATCATAGGTGTGATTGGCAAAGGACAAAAAAGCAGGGGTCATCAACTACATTTTTCCAAGGGCCAGAATCTTTTTAAGCAGACACTCCGGGGGCCGGACTTTCAAATAAAGAAAATAAAATGTATTTATACCTAATACGCATATTCTTGTTTGATATTTTCACTTTCTTACTAAATTAATGCTATATTTCTTTTGCATACATAAGTGTAAGCAAACTCCTACAAAGAAACATGGAAAATCCATAATGATAACTAGATACTTAGGCAGTTCACTGAGGAGTGATGGTTAAAGTCTTTGATTACTGAAATGTTGTAGTATGCAGCATCCTGATTGGTGGAAAATGCTTGCAGAAAGAAAGGCCTGTTGTCAGGTAAAAACGTCACTGTCAAAGTGCCTGAAGAGAAAACAGCAGCTTTAATGATGAATGGACTGATAAGCAGGCTACCATTCATACTGTATGCCTCATTTGAAATAAGACAATGCTGTTGTTGCAAAAGAATACAACTGGGAACATCATCAAGAATGAAGAACGCGGACGTGATGATGGCGTCATTCACGTGCATATTAAGTAGCTACATTTATCTGTTTTGGTCTTATAATACATCCACAGGTTACTGCTCCAGCGGAGAGGACGGTTCGTTAAGACAGCAGCTAAGTTTACAAGAGTTTGTCCAAAGTTCAAGATAAACAGATAGACAACAAACTGACATCTTTCATTTTAGCTTGTTTGTAAAGAGTCGCTAATAGCAGAGTAGAGCTGTGTTTGCACAGCGAGTGGACAGAGCAGACAGAGCAGACTGAAACATGTTGATGCCTGTAGAACAGGTAGGTGGGTATTGATAGGTATTACCTTTTTAATCATGGAGGTTTTATTGTAGGCTACTTACAGCAGGGGCGCCGCCAGGAATTTTGGGCCCCATGCCTCATTTCCGGTGTTTCCGTGTTGTGCTATGGTCGCTTGTTTGCTGCTCAAACAAAACTTAGCTACTCAACTCTGCTTTATTGTCTAATTTAGCGGCTATTTGCCTGGATTACATTAATTTAAAACAAACCATGCTTGCTTAGAGCCCGCATCAACGGGGCATAAGCATAGCTAAACTCAATTTGTTTAATTTAGCGGTTATTTGCCTGGATTGCACTTAAACTGGCTAGCTAGGCCTACACTTGCTTGCTTAGAGCCCGCATCAACGGGGCATAAGCATAGCATCTGTTTAATTTAACGGGTATTTTTCTCAAATTGCATTTGGACTACACCAGTTGCACTCAAGCACGTATCTGTAGCTATCTTCCCTTACAGCGACTGCCTCGCTGATCTCACGATTAAAACGCTGTTAGCTACTTTAGCTTAGCCATTAGCAATGGCCAATTCCTCTCCATCTCCTGCTCTCTCTTGCTCTGTGTGTCAAATGTTCAGCTATTCATCTGCCTCCTTCAGTGATAATGACACTTGTAATAAATGTAGTTTATTCGCTGTTCTGGAGGCGAGGCTTAGTGAGTTTGAAGCACGGCTCCACACTATGGAATCAAAGTCGTATGTTTCCGTAGCTAGCCAGCTTAGCGTAGCTGGTGCGGGGCAACATGTAGCTTCTGCTAGCAGTCCGCCGGCAGACCCAAAGCAGTCGGGCGGGTGGGTGACTGTCCGAAGGAAGCATAGCACTAACTGTAATCCGGGGGGTGCACATAGCAGTGGTCACTCCAAATCGGGGCATCCTCAACTTTCTAACCGGTTCTCCCCACTCAGTGATACAACCGCTGAGAAGCCAATTCTGGTTATTGGCAGTTCTATACTGAGAAACGTTAGGATGTCGGCTCCAGAGGCCGCGGTCGTGTGCGTCCCTGGGGCCAGAGCGGGCGATATAGAATCTAATCTAAAGCTGCTGGCTAAAAATAAAAATAACAGTAAATACAGTAAGATCATACTCCACGTAGGTGGCAATGATACCCGATTATGTAAATCGGAGATCACTAAAATTAATGTTGAGTCACTTTGTGCATATGCAAAGACTATGTCGGACTCAGTAGTTTTCTCTGGACCCCTGCCAAACCTGATCAGCGATGAAAAATACAGCCGCATGTCATCCTTCAACCGCTGGTTGAAGGAATGGTGCCCAGCTAATGATGTGGGCTACATAGATAACTGGAAGGCGTTCTGGGGAAAGCCTAGTCTGATTAAGAGGGATGGCATTCATCCCACTTGGGATGGAGCCGCTCTCATATCAAAAAATTTGACCGAGTTTATTAGCGGTCGTAAACCATGACAACCCAAGTTAGACATCAGTAATCAGAGGTGCAGTGCAACGTGCTCCTCTGTGCCTCCGTTAGAGCAGCCGCCCTCTCATAGCCTAATAACCACGGTGTTTGTCCCCCGACTTAGATCGGTTAAATCAAAGGTTAACAAAAGAGGAGCTATACTTAACAACCTAATTGGAATTAAAACAACATCTGCAATGATGGAACAGAATAGGAAAATCAGATGTGGACTATTAAATATTAGATCTTTGTCTTCTAAAGCAGTATTAATAAATGAATTGATATCAGATAATCAAATTGATCTATTCTGTCTTACCGAAACCTGGCTGTGCAATGAAGAATATGTTAGTTTAAATGAAGCCACCCCTCCCAGTCATAATAATACTCAAATTCCTAGAGGATCAGGCCGAGGAGGGGGAGTTGCAGCCATATTTGATTCAAGCCTGTTAATTAATCCTAAACCTAAACTAAATTATAACTCGTTTGAAAGCCTAGTTCTTAATCTTCAACATCCAACATGGAAAACTGTACAGCCAATTATATTTGTTGTTGTTTACCGAGCTCCAGGTCCGTATTCAGAATTTTTATCTGAATTCTCAGAGTTTTTATCATGTTTAGTCCTAAAATCAGACAAAGTACTTATTGTAGGTGATTTTAATATTCACATGGACGTTGACAACGACAGCCTTAGTATTGCTTTCAACTCACTATTAGATTCAATTGGTTTCAGTCAGAGTGTGCATAAGGCCACTCACTGTTTTAACCACACCCTCGACCTTGTGCTGGCATACGGCATCGAAATTGAAGATTTAATTGTATTTCCGCAGAATCGTTTATTATCAGACCATTTTTTAATAACTTTTGAATTCTTACTACCCGACTATATGAAATTAGATAAAAGCTTCTACACTAGATGCCTATCTGACAGTGCTATAGCTAAATTTAAGGAAGATATTCCAACAGCATTTAACTCAATGTCATGCTTTAATATAACAGAGGACCTTTTTGTTAACTTCAGTCCTTCCCAAATTGATAATTTTGTAGACAGTGCTACGGCCTGCCTACGGACGACTTTAGACTCTGTTGCTCCTCTCAAAAAGAAGACGAGGAAGCAAAGGAAACTAGCACCTTGGTATAACTCCCAAACTCGCAAACTAAAACAAATCTCGCGAAAACTGGAAAGTAAATGGCGTTCCACCAAACTGGAAGAATCTCGTTTAGATTGGCAAGACAGTCTGAAAACCTATAGGAAGGCCCTCAGAAATGCCAGATCAGACTATTACTCATCAATAATAGAAGAAAATAAGAACAACCCAAGGTTTCTTTTCAGCACTGTAGCCAGGCTGACAGACAGTCACAGCTCTACTGAGCCATCTATTCCTATAGCTCTGAGTAGTGACGACTTCATGAGCTTCTTTGATGATAAAATTATAACAATTAGAGATAAAATTAATCACCTCTTGCCCTCAACTTCTAACAGTTCACTTTCAAATGCAGGACTGCTAGAAGGAACAACAAGACCTGACATATACTTAGACTGCTTTTACCCTATAAACCTTCAACAATTAATGCTAAGAGTCTCTTCAGCTAAGCCATCTACCTGTCTCTTAGACCCCATCCCAACGAGGTTACTTAAAGAAGCGCTACCACTGGTTAACATTTCATTATTAGATATGATTAATATGTCCTTATTAACAGGTTATGTACCACAGTCATTTAAAGTAGCTGTGATTAAACCTATTCTGAAAAAACCCACCCTCGATCCTGAGGTCTTGGCTAACTATAGACCAATATCTAATCTTCCCTTCCTCTCCAAAATCCTTGAGAAGGTAGTTGCTAATCAGTTATGTGATTTCCTACATAGCAATAGTGTATTTGAGGACTTTCAGTCAGGATTTAGAAAGCATCATAGCACAGAGACGGCACTGGTGAAAATTACTAACGACCTTCTAATTGCTTCAGACAAAGGACTTGTTTCCATACTTGTCTTACTAGATCTTAGTGCTGCCTTTGATACTATTGACCATACCATCCTGTTACAGAGACTGGAACACTTAGCTGGTATTACAGGAATCGCACTGAGCTGGTTTAAGTCCTATTTCTCTGATCGATCTCAATTTGTTAATGTTAATGACAAATCCTCCAAGTACGCTAAAGTTAACCATGGCGTTCCACAAGGCTCAGTGCTTGGACCAATTCTATTCTCCTTATATATGCTTCCTCTAGGTAATATTATTAGGAAACACTCAATAAACTTTCACTGTTATGCAGATGACACCCAATTATACTTATCAATCAAACCAGATGAAATCAGTCAATTAGCTAAACTTCAAGCATGTATTACAGATATAAAATCATGGATGACCTACAACTTTCTGATGCTAAACTCAAGCAAAACTGAGGTGATTGTGCTGGGTACTAAACACCTCCGATCCTCAATATCCAAAGATATAGCTACCTTGGATGGTATTGCCCTGGCCTCCAGCACTACTGTCAGAAATCTAGGAGTTATTTTTGACCAGGATATATCCTTTAATGCCCACTTAAAACAAACCTCAAGAACAGCCTTTTTTCATCTTCGTAACATTGCCAAAATAAGGAACATCCTGTCTCAGAATGATGCTGAAAAACTAGTCCATGCCTTCGTTACTTCCAGGCTGGACTATTGTAATTCCTTACTATCAGGATGCTCAAACAAGTCACTTAAGACTCTCCAGCTGATCCAGAATGCTGCAGCTCGTGTACTGACAAGAACTAAGAAAAGAGATCATATTACTCCCGTATTAGCTTCTCTGCATTGGCTCCCTGTAAAATCCAGGATTGAATTTAAAATCCTCCTCCTGACCTACAAAGCTCTAAATGGTCAAGCACCATCGTATCTCAAAGAGCTCATAGTACCTTACTGTCCCACTAGAGCACTGCGCTCCCAGAATGCTGAGTTACTAGTGGTTCCTAGAGTCTCTAAAAGTAGAATGGGAGCCAGAGCCTTTAGCTATCAGGCTCCACTCCTGTGGAACCAGCTCCCAGTCTGGGTCCGGGAGGCAGATACTGTCACCACATTTAAGAGTAAACTTAAAACTCTCCTCTTTGATAAAGCTTATGGTTAGGGAGTGAGGAGTTGTAGTATCTGCCAAGCCCGGCCCACCTGCTTCTCTGTCCTAGAAATGCTTGTTACTAACCTAGCTCTGGGGAGCTTGCTCCCCGGAGTCTTTCTGTTTCTTTTTCACCCAGGATGAAATCCTGGGATTAGGATGGCACCAAAATCTTGGTTCCAGCTGTTGCCGTGGTTCTGCTGAGAAATACCCTGCTATGCCGTGCTGCTCCCTGCACTACTACACCCACTTTTTCTAACCACTGTTTATTTACTATACTGTGATGCACCCCAACGGCCAGCAGACACCTCCTACCAAGAGCCTGGGTCTGTCCGAGGTTTCTTCCTAAAAGGGAGTTTTTCCTTGCCACTGTTGCACTAGTGCTTGCTCTTGGGGGGACTTGTTGGGTTTTTTGTAAATTATAGTGTGGTCTAGACCTACTCTATCTGTAAAGTGTCTTGAGATAACTCCTGTTATGATTTGATACTATAAATAAAATTGAATTGAATTGAATTGAATTGAATTGAATGATAAAAAATCAAATTGGGCCCCCTCTGTGCAGCTGTTGTCACCACATCTCTAGGACCTAACTGTCCCATCAAAAGCTTTACAGAACTCTAATTAAAGGCTTGCAACTGTCTTGCTTCTTGTACTTCAATACTAGTACTAGCACAATATTTACTGCTGGTGATTTGTACATGCATGCAAGTCTAGTATGCAGTTCACTATTTGATGCAAGATTAAAAGCAACCATAAGAAATGTGCTGAAGGCCATTTTTTACAGTCTCAATGTATTTTTATTGTAAAATTTGACAAAATGGAAAATTCTCTTAACAAAATTATTATTATTATTAATTATTATAATTATTAATGAAAGATTTAAATAAAGAAAAATTAACAAACTTAAATATATAAATATCTATTAACTGCCCTTCATGATGGGAATAATAAAGTCTGTATCTATAGATGTCATTCCATAATTCAATCTAAATGAACGTATCAAACTGGATTATTTTAATATTGTCTGTATCTTACATGCAGGCTCAGGTAAGCTACTCACTGTTTCCAACTGTCCAGCATCAGTAGACAATTGTACAGGTTGTTGTTTTTTATTTTATTTCATAATTATCATTATGTGAGAAAATAATTGTTAGTAATGTGTTTGAATTTCTGTCATTAATAAATATTTCATTTTCTTTTTTGAAATGGTAAAAAGAGCAAGAGACCCACAGACTCCCTGCAATGATGCTAACTGTCATTGAACCCAATGTTGCTCACCTTCACTGGGACAGGGAGGGGCACAGTTATGGGGAGACGGGGGTGCTGCTGACTCATCTGTTGTTAAGTCTGCTAAAAGTGGCAGGGACAATGATTTAATATGAATATCTTGCTAAACGTTTCCCTGCACTGATTAAATGGTGATTACATGTAGGCTAACTCTAGTCTGTAGCTAGCTAGCTTATTTCACTATGGACATGAAGCCAACAGGTTAATACCACTCACAGAAAAATCTACTTAAGTACAGTAACGAAGTACAAATACTTCGTTACTGTACTTAAGTAGATTTTTCAGGTATTTTTGTGCCGACTTTTTACTTTTACTCCTTACATTTTTAACACAAATACCGGTACTTTCTACTCCTTACGTTTTACAAAAGTGGCTCGTTACTTACCCACTTACAAAAGCGCGATGATACGTAACAACATTGTTTGTGACAGAACTTTCTCATTTTCATTCATAAATTCACCCCGTCTATGTTGGGAAGCTCTGACATTTGGACCTTGGGGGCTTCCGTGGTCCTGGATCTGACGTGAAGTCAGCGTTACTAAGCAACAACAAGTTGCATTCTTTGCGCGGTCTTTCCTTTCTCGCAACTAGTTACCTAGAGTTTGAACAAAGTTTTATAAGTAACGAGATATGAAACGTTACTAAACAGACCTAAATAACACTACTTCAGTGTTTTCTGAAGTCTGTCCCTGAAGCTGCTGCCACGTCGGGTAATACTGCAGCTGCCACCAACGTTAGCCGGCTACTGTTACCTGAGTGAGAGTAGCTTATATGATACCGCGCACGTGTGTGTGTGTGTGTGTGTGTGTGTGCGTGCGTGCCTGTGTGTGTGTGTGTGTGTGTGTGCACGCCTGTGTGTGTGTCTGTGTGTCTATGTGTGTGTGTACCTGTGTGTCTGAGTACTGCAGTAAACAGAATACAATGTTTTTATTTCCTTATTTCAGATGATGACAGAGACAGTGAGAACTCCTGGGCCCGTATCCCTAAAGATTTTTTGTGCAAAAAGTGGCTCCTAGCGGCCAAATTCTAAGAAAATTGTCAGAGGCATGACGTTTTCTTAGAATTTCCCCTAAAAGTGACACGAAAATCCCAGTTAATATAAAAGCTATTCCTCAAGAGTCCTAGCGCTTAAAAGGGCTCCTAAGGCGAGATCTGCTAAGAGCACGGAAGAGGACTTTTAGTGGCTTAGGAGTTCCCCTAAGCACAGAATGGCCAACAGAGGAGGCAGGAGAGATGTCCTGCAAACACTGGATGACAGGGAATTATTGAGACGCTACAGATTGGATCGTGCAGGAATCATGTTTGTGGTGGATCTCCTTAGAGATGCAATTACTTCACCAACTGTGCCAGCAACAAACCTTGCTCCTCAGTCCAGTTCGGCTTGCGATTCCTTTTTTCTCCATTTTCTGTGTTTGTAGGATATTTGTTAACAAGCCTTCATAAATAGACCAGCCAGCAATCACAGACATTGATAAAAGCTGAGCCGTGTTACCCTCGTTAAGACCACACTGAGTTGTAACGTTGCAATTTCTACTTCATTAAGGACAGCCCCTTGAGATAGGCCATCTTGTTTTCAATGGGGTCCATATGGGAGTGAAAGTACAACATATGCCAGCTAGGATATTAATATGAGCAAATAAGACACGAATCATTATTTGAACAGGGTGTAATGAGCTTAAGTTTTCACATATTTTAGATTCTAATGTTAGGCTATAACCCCTACAGCTTACTATTCATTTTCCAGATATTTTCTTGAATGTGAAATATTATTTACAATTACAGTCTGCATAGGATTAGAGTGTATAATTATGTTTATTGATTTGAGGGTACATCCTTTGCTCATTATCACCAAAAGTTCATTTTCATCAAACTTGTAGGATCAACCAATTACGGCTTTTGAAATGATGACTCATACCTAGCAACGGGGTCAACCACACCTCCTCACTAAGATAGGATTTTCCATCCATTCCTTGCTCAGAGTTCACTGAAAATGTTCTGGAATCACTTCTAAGCTAAAACTCCTGGCAAGGAATTTTTAGGTTAAGTTAGGAGCTCTCTGAGAGGATTCTCAGAATCTTTAGGGATACGGGCCCTGGCCTTCATAAGGTCAATGACTATGCAATATTAGAGTAAATTCTTAAATCTTAAATATGCATTGCTTTACACAATTAGTTAGCAATGATCAGATAATTAACTAAAATAGAAAGAGTGGAGCTTTTTTCTCCTTCGTCTGCTTTTTATGCATTTGTTAGCCATGGTGTTGAAGATTGTAAACAGTTTATTAAATACTTTTGAGTAAATGTAGGCCCTTATCAGCAGATTTTATTGCTAATCGATACAAAAGTTGTATGATGATGCTAATTATTAGTCATGGTTTTGTGTGGCAGTGGGGGGGGGGTGTCGGTTAAACGGCTTATTTGTGTGATGTGATGTCCTGTTGCGTTCAGGTTCGGTTGCGTTTCTCAGAAAGTTAAATCTGTCTCATCTTTCCTCAACTCTAAGTGTTGTTTTTCCAGGACTTTAAATTAACGCCATCAATACTTAAACGCCTGTTGCCCGTGTACAGTTCGTATTCAGAAACGTCACAGTACCGACTGTCTGGGGTGTCGCTCTGGGACAGGCGAGTATGAGGCTGGGAGGGGAAAATCACAGTATACTCACTACTACACCACTGGTTAGTTCTACTCTAAAAGAATGCAGATTCCTTTAAATGTTAAGGGGAAGATTAAAAATGGAACTAGATTTGTGAATTATTACAGAATCTCAATTGAATTGAATTCATACTCAGTCAGAATCTTATTAACCTGGAGTCCCAGTCTCTGTCACAATAATCATATATGTGATGTTTTAGGCCTTTTGGCAGACATCCATTTAAAATGTAGACAATGGCATATATACATAAAGAGCCTTGTCTCCATGGCTACTGAAGTTTCTCAGCACTCTAGTAACATTTGTGGTCCAGGAAGCTTTGCATAAAAAATGGTTGTCATTCGCAAGGCTACTTTTACTTTTATACTTTAAGTACATTTCCAAGCCTGTACTTTGTTACTTTTACTTGAGTAAATAAGTTAAATCAGTACTTCTACTTTTACCAGAGTATTTTGTAACACAAGTATCTGTACTTCTACTGAAGTATGAGAAGTGAGTACTTTGCCATCTCTGCAGGCTACAGGCTACCCACCTTTCTTGGTGAAAAACTGGGTTACAGTTTGACACCCTTTCCTTTGTCTTTCCTCTCTCTCTTTTCTCTCTTTCCTTTGTTGAAAACCAGATTTTGATTTAACGTTACTTGGCAACATTGTGGTCACTGTAGTTAGTTAGTACTAGGGATGGGCGTATCGATAGATCGATATACTCACGTTACTCATTTGGCATTGATTTCCTTAAAAAAGTATCGATATAAAAAAAATGATAATTGGGGGTGTATGCATCACTTTCAGCTGTTTTAGATTACTTACTTAAATTACTATGTGCCGGGACACCCCTGTACCTGGCGGCGTATTGAGCTGGCCCATGTCACGTGACAGGAGACGAGCGAAACGTGCGACACAGCCAACAGCGACACAGCCGACAGCGACACAGCCAAGGCCAGCCCAGCACGAATGCGGGATCCGGAGGAAAAACCAGAGAAGCGTAAGATATGGCAGACAAAAAACGAAGCGTGGTGTTATTTTTCACCAGTCGATAAACTCATGGCAAGGTGCCAAGTGTGTGATAAAAAAGTATTTTTTTCCTTTTAGCTTTTTCTACCGAGATTGGTCTATGTTTTTGTTCATGTTTAATTTATTTTATTCATATTTATGTTATTTATTTTAATTTTAATTTTATTATGTATTGACCATAATACATTTTGTATAAATGGTCTGTATTTGTCTTGTGATTTGTCTTAAATGTAATAATATTTTTACTGACAAATTGCCAATAAGAAATTAACGGTATCAGTATCGATATCGATGAAAATGCAAGAAAAAGTTTCGGTATCGTATCGAATCCTAAAAGTGTGGTATCGCCCATCCCTAGTTAGTACTGCAGACTGACTGCAACTAAACCCCGTGAGTGCTAAGGCAGGACCAAACCATTTCATGCAGATACAGGGGGGTGGTCAGTCAACCTCTCACACACACACACAGACGTACATAGACGCAAACACACACACACACACACACACACACACACACACACACACACACACACACACACACACACACACACACACACACACACACACACACACACACACACAGACAAAAACACACACACACACACACACACACAGATGCACACACACACAGATGCACACACACACACACACACACACACACACACACACACACACACACACACACACACACACACACACACACACACACACACACACACACACACACACACACACACACAAAGACAGTCACACAGACGCACAGACAAACACACACACACACACACACACACACACACACCATCTCTGTGAGGGAGTCACCACATAAACGCCTCCTCATAAAGCATTGATTTCTGATGCATTTTGCGCTGCAGCCATAATTTAGATTCAGATTGTGTCATTGACGTGGCAAAAAGCAATTTCCTACCGCAGGTTGTTGGTGCGATAATGAGGAAATGAACAGCCCGTAGCGTAAAATGTCTTCCATCCGGTGTTTTAATGACTTTAATGTATTTCTATGTGGACCAAATGTGCACACACACACAGACAGAAGATGTGAGGGCCGACGTCACTGTTGTCGTCTCGTCTTTTCAAAAGAAATGAAGGAATGAAGAACAAATTATTCCCACTTCATGGAATAATATTTAGCTGCCTCCAGCATTTGCGTCCTTCATCAGGCCACAGTGTGCTTCAGTTACACTCAGTT
The DNA here is from genome assembly GCA_023631565.1 of Gymnocephalus cernua. NCBI lineage: Eukaryota > Metazoa > Chordata > Actinopteri > Perciformes > Percidae > Gymnocephalus > Gymnocephalus cernua. The sequence goes on along the minus strand of CM042434.1, from coordinate 32,474,685 downwards.
TAAGAGGTACATCGAATTAATGCAGTGTGAGCCTCTTTTCACACTGCAACCCTGAATGTATCCAAACATTACCCAAAGGAGCTGTAAGTGAGAATGTTACGCCCTTGTTAAGGGGAAAATAGAAAGTATGACACAGATATGATGTGACTTCAGTCAAATCCAATGTTGCAATGGACAAGTGTAACCCCGATTTTCCACTGTGCGTTCTGGCTGTGTTCCGGTTTTGTTCCGTCCTCCGCCACTCGCATGTTAATGTGTGTGTGCATCTGGCGTGCGTGCTGTAAATCAAGAGTCCACCTTAAAATAAAACTCAGACTGTTAACACATATCCACTGCAAGCAGAAAAGCTGTCCTCTAAATTCGGTAGATTTTCATTCTGGATCACTGCTGAATACTGAAAAAAAAAGTGCAGATTTCATTCGGCTGTGTTTTCCGAGTCTTGCGGCGGGGGGAGTGTCAATGAAACGTCCCATTTGTGTGAAGTCCTGTTGTGTTCTTAAACCCCCCAATGTAGCACAAGTAGACTTTATATTTCAGTTACTGTGTTCCGTCAGATTGTTTAAAGATCTCAAAGTTTCCGAGTGCACTTGAAGGCAGCTTCATTTACAGTTTTTTACAATCACTTTGCTACTAATTTCAGAACCTTGACGTCATTTTTCAAAACTCTAGACACAAAACTCAAAACGATCATCACTGGTAACACAGGCTGTCCAATGTTAAAAACATTGCATTTTGCATTCATATCTTTAAATACATTTTGCACTTGCACAATCATTGGTTAAAAAAACTAATTTATTGTGAAATACCAGTGAAACGTTTCTTTAGATCCCCCACACACAAGCTACCCATAGATTCACTGGTCATCGTTCGTACAATCATTAAATATTGTAGTACAAAATAGGTGATACATGTTGCATTATGGTACTAGATGTAAATACATGCCTGTAAAAGTACTGCAGTAGTAGAGAGAATACAACAGACACAGTGGAATAATTGAACAAAACCTGAAATGTACAATACAGTACAATCACAACATAGGTTTATTTGAATCTAAGCAAAATAATTAAGAAAATAGAAAAGAAAAGACAGTACTGTAAAACATCGAATGCAGTGTTCCTCAACTTTTGCACCAAATAAGCAAAACAAAGTGATTATTGTACTTCTACATATTCATCAACTCTGTCTTGTAGATTTGGCCGCAGGTTCTCATCTACATCGCAATTAGCCAAAAATCTTGGAAAAAACCTTCAGGCATGGCGAACAATGTGGTACGAGTATATATGTATATGTATATATTAGGGCTGTCAGTTTAACGCGTTATTAACGGCGTTAACGCAAACCCATTTTAATGCCGATAATTTTTTTAACGCACGAGTAACGCATAGAGAGAGCAACGGGATCTGTTAGTCCACTTCTTTAACTGTCTATGGCCACACCATGTCCCGCCCTACGAAGCAGCTGATTGGTTTGGTTTAGGCATTTCACCGCGAGTGGTGAGGATAGTGGATTGGTCAGGGGATAGGACCTGAACAAATGGAGTTACGTTACCTTCGACGCCTGGCCAATAGTAGTGATTGAAGGGCGGGTCTTGTAATTTCGCAGACCGCAAACAAAACAGACACAAGCCTCGGCCGGTTTTAGCTTGCTAGCCGCGTAGCTTGTAGGCTCGTGACGGCGATTATCTTCAGAGCGAGCGAGTAGTGACTCTACAGTCAGTGAGAGAAACAAATGAGGCAGTACTACCTGTAGTACTATCTGCAGGACTATCTGCAGTACTACTTGCAATGGAACATCGAGGTAACAGCGTTACATTATGTGACAGATTATTAGTTCCAAGTGTGAATGTTAGTGTGAAATTGAACAGAACGTATATGACAATGTTGTTTTCAATAAAAAAACAGTCCCAAAGCAACCAATCTACTTTTCCATGCTGATAAGAGAATTAAAATGAGAAAATATAATGGGACAAAAAGAAATCAAGGGACATTTAGAATAGATAAAAATGTGCGATTAATTGCGATTAATAGCGAGTTAACTATGACATTAATGCGATTAAATATTTTAATTGCTTGACAGCACTAGTATCTTTTGGTATGCATTTCAGAAAAAAATGGTTAGGATTCAGGTGTAATTGCAAATAGTGATTAATCATGATTAATCCACTGAAAATTCTGATTAATTTGATTACAAATTTTAATCATTTGACAGCCCTAGTATATATACAGTATATATAAAGTATATATCTCAATCATCAGTAACGAGTTGGCAGAATTGGACAAGCAATTCCATGGGCCTGCATGCATACAGTGCAGTACTGTCAATACTGTAAATTGTCTCAAAGGTGGTACATGGGACCATAGAAACAGTGTCTGATAAACAGTAGTACATTACAGTAAAGACTGATGATGAAATATTACATCCATAGATAATGTAGTCTAACTGGTTCATGCTCCACACTAATTGGTGACAATGAATCTCGTTATCTTGAAACTTTCATGATCTAAACATGGAACGTTGTTTGTCTGTTTCCATACAACTATGCACTAAGAGTAATGCAACAGTTACTTATCATTTTGAGTAGTTGTATCGAGACATAGCGAGTGCTTTGTTGTTGCAGGAAAGAGTCAGCTGTTCCACAAACTCCCGGTCAGTTCAGAGCTTGTGTTTGCTGTTTTAAAGCGTTCTTGTGGCAGAGATAGACTGCCCGATCCTGCCCAGAGCCAGGCCAGCTCAGCAGCATCTTTCTCCCGTTGCGTCTCATTGTCTCTCCTACCTACACCGGCCCGGACCCCCCGCACCCTTTCCTCCCTCCCTTTCTAATGGCCTGATCAGCGCTGCTGCACAGGGAGAGACTAGAGCACGGAGGGGGGAGGGGCTGCTCCTCACTCAGTCATTGAACAGAAGACTGTTTTGGCAGCCACAGGAGAGAAATACCTTGCTGGTTAATATCTTCGCCGCAGCCTAAACACACTACCCGCATTCACAATTAATGGAAAGACCTGCATTTTTGCCGGACCGTCGGACGGCCAACACAAGCACGTGTGTGTGCGTGTGTCAGTATGTGTGTGTGTGTGTGTGTGTGTGTGTGTGTGTATGTGTCAGTATGTGTGTGTGCGTGTGTCAGTATGTGTGTGTGTGTGTGTGTGTGTGTGTGTGTGTGTGTGTATGTGTCAGTATGTGTGTGTGAGTGTGTCAGTATGTGTGTGTGTGTGTGTGTGTGTGTGTGTGTGTGTGTGTGTGTGTGTGTGTGTGTGTGTCTGTGTCTGTGTCTGTACATGTGTGTGTGTGTGTGTGTGTGTGCGTGCGTGCGTGCGTGCGTGCGTGCGTGCGTGTGTGTGTGTGTGTGTGGCTCAGTCTGACATTGACATTAGTTGTCCAAAATAACTTTTACTTCTGCTTCTTTATTGCATTTTCATCAACCAACTCATTTTTCTTTTCCCATCTGCTTATATATGCAAATTTTGTGTATTTACATTATTTACTCTGCAGCCTGAAGTCTTGGCCAATTAAAGCTGTCAGTCATTCGAAAATGCTGAAAGCACATTTTCCTCAGTGACGGGAACACACGCTTGTTTAAACTGCACCAACTCACACACGCTTACTGTATATTTGGGCAGTGTGTACATTACGCGTGCCTTGGCAAACGTTTGCTCTGTATTTGGCCGATCCTCGACCGGATGGAGGTTTGAGCACAGCTGCGAAGAAACAGATTTATTTTCTTTGCACTGTTTTTCATTAGTACGGTTCTGTTTTTATTTAAAGCTGAGGAATAGGAGCAGTGTATCTGTATGTTTTTAACACGTGTTAAAGTAGTACAGTAATGAGTTCTTGTAAATGCAGAACGGACGCTCAATAAAAACTCAAACAAACTTAATGTCATCTGAACTCATCGATTCAACACAACAACCTATTACGTGTGTGTGTGTGTGTGTGTGTGTGTGTGTGTGTGTGTGTGTGTGTGTTTTCATAAGCTGCCTCACATCACAAATACACACAAAGATACTTCAGTGTTTATCGCCAAGTAGGTAGTCTATACTAGGACTGTTTTTTTCATTAAAATCGTATTCATAAGATCACTTGGCTCTGCAGGTTTCCTGTACAAGCTGAATGCATATTAATAACTGTTATGTTTGGACATATGCAGCCGTATCCATCGGCATATTAATCCTCATCACAGCCCGCTCATTAAACACGACACGGTCTGTCCACCATCATGTTTCACATCAGTAATCACTTCTCTATTACTTTGTGAGCGGAGGATTTAATGAAGGCAGAAATGAAATAACACAGAGGAGATTTAGTGTGCTGGAGGGGAACACTTGAACTCTTTTATTGTTTCTTTCTGGACTTCAGTTCACTCTTGTTCTTGTTCTTCTCCGTCTTCCACCTCTAAACGACACCATGTTTCATAATTACGTTTGTGCCCGGCTGGTTTTATTGGCTGCTGTAATCAGGCCGGCGTATTGATGGAGTGCCTGCACAAGCTTTGTTAAACCACAATGAATACTAAATGAGAACAAAATCTATGAGCAACAAAGTCTCTGCGATAAAAAATGGAAATCAGCTGAGCCGCCAAACGGTTACACTTTACTTGAAGGTATCTCCATAAGACTGACATGACACTGTCATGAACATGTCATAAACATTATAAACAAGTCATAAACGTTTATGACATAATGCTTCTTTTATAAGTGTCATGATAAGTTATGGTTAGGGTTCATGTGTCATGACTGTGTCATGTGTTCATGACAATGTCATGTCACTCTTATGTAGATACCTTCAAGTAAAGTGTTACCGAAAAACAAAGGTCACACTATACATCATCAGTGATCTGAATCTTTCACAAGCTTGGAGGAGAAAAAAAGTTTGGCATCAACATCCTTCAAATCAGACTGATCTCAGATCTCACCTCAAGAAGTCTGATAAGAAGCTGAGCTGAGACTAGGTATGTAACAATGAAATGTCATCCAATTGAGTACTCACTCTCTTAAACTTTAAATCTTGAAAGAAATTATTTGTTTGTGCATGTGAACATGATTTAGTGTGGTGAATGTAAACTCAGCTGTCATAACAAGCAGCTCATGTTCAACGAGCCTATTGACTGTTAACCAGCTTCTGATCTGCATCTGATACTGATTATGCCTCATTTTGTTGTTATTTTTGTAATGCATTCATCTGTTTTATTGCTTGACAAAGTTGTACTGTTAAGTACTTTTAAGCACTTTGTTTGTTGCACTTTATTTGTTTCTGATGGACCATGTGGTGGGAAGCTTTGAATGAAGAATAATGTCCCTCCCTAACTAATCTTGTCTTATTTTTGGCTGAACATAAATCATGAAGTGCTCTTTAAGAATACAGCTATTCACAACATGGGTAAGGTTTCAGTTAAGAAATACTTGAATACCATTCTAATCAAAATATCAGTCACCCTACCTAGGTCAAATCTTAAACACTGGTCTATGAATAAGGCTTAATTGTGGTGCATAGGCAGTCATTTAGACACATGCACACACACACACACACACACACACACACAGACACACACACAAACTGTGACACACATACACACACTCACAGACATGCACACAGACACACACACACACACACACACACACACACACACACACACACCCTTATTTTAAGGCTATGATGCAGAAATCCTTCCAAATTGCGTCTGTTATGTAATAACTATATGAACATACTGCACATGTTGTTCTGTGTGTTTGGAAGGAACCAGCCGCCCTCACTTCCCTGCAGCATCAATAACAGCTCACAGCTGGCAGACATCTGTCTGTCTGCCTCACAACACATGCTTTAAATGTATATCCATCTATCATATGTTTTGTGTCATGTGCTGCTGTGAGTGGGGGCAGCAGCCTAACGTATTTTAGACACCTAAAAACATCAAAATCAGTTTACGGTGGCGTTCACACATACTTCGTTTGATCCAGTTTTCAGACTTTTCAGTTTGATCCGAACCAAAATTACAGGTGTGAAACCTCCCGCAGACGACAGTTCTGGACCAAACGGACACAATTTGGTGAAAGCATTTTTTGGATGGTTCGGACTTTCGGACCAAATCCAGGAAGCTCTGGCAGGCTATCTTCGTGTTATACTGTGAGAGCGGGGAAGCTCCTTTAAGGGTATAATGGAGGATTTTCCCGAATTTTAGAAAAGAACCGCCCTCTCCACTTTTTGAAAAAATGCACATGCGCAACACCCTACCTGTTCCCGAGAGGGAACGCCTATTAAACGTGTGCATGAGAGAGCATGCACTAGCCTAGTTCTCCTCGTGCACACTCTCTGTTTACAAGTTGCTGTCGGCATGGCTCTACAAGCCTACTTTCCAAAAGAAGATTTGCACTTTTTCCACTATGTCAGACTCGCCACCGGTAAGTGGAAATCTATTTACGACAAGCATCTCTATAGCTAACTTTAGCATGCTACAGGCCAACAAACAAGCTATCGCCGAGAGCGGGGAGGCAGCGGTCGGAGGCTTTTATATACTGTCTAAGGTCGGACGCCGTGATTGACAACTAGGAGGACAAAGGGGCGCCGCCAGGAATTTTGGGCCCCATGACAAAAAAATCTAATTGGGCCCCCTCTGTGCAGCTGTTGTCACCACATCTCTAGGACCTAACTGTCCCATCAAAAACTTTACATAACTCTAATTAAAGGCGTGTAACTGTCTTGCTTCTTGTAGTTCAATACTAGTACTAGTACAATATTTACTGCTCGTGATTTGTACATGCATGCAAGTCTAGTATGCAGTTCACTATTTGATGCAGAGTGCATTTTGATTTCTGAAGGAACTGACTACTGACTGCTAGATATTAAGCTAAGTACTTACTTTATTTGGGTTTTGCTGCTTCTTCTGCTTCTTCTCTACTTTCTACTGCTGCTGTGTTTTTTGTTGGATTGGCTGTGTTGGTAGGCATAATTCAGTGGTTGTTCTTAAAGTGAAACTAGTTAGTGTAAAGTGTGAATTTGGGGAGTGGAGGTTAACGACTCTCAGTTGCTTTTGACTGATTAGCCAGGGTGTGGCCTCCCCACCTGTTGCCAACACCAATCTCCTCCTTGTATTTAATTTTGGCATTTGCGTGAAGCGTTAGCTTCAGCGGCAGCCTCATCGGACGAAGACTCGGAGGACAAAGGAGTCTACGCAGGAGTCTTCGTGGGAGGCTAAGTGGGAGGTTAAGTGGGCTTGATATCTCATATCTCACTTACACTGCTTGGTGTCTTTATCCAGTAATTTGCTGCTTCTCCATCCCTGTCCATGTTTCCTCTTGGACATACTACAAACCACGCATTAGCTCGCAACATTTCCGCAACCTCTACTCTCTTACCTATCCAACCCGTTCCACACACACTCAACACCTTGTTGCAGGTGGCCTGTGGAACTGGCAGTCTGCCACTCGCAAAACTGAGTTCATCTCTGGCCTTGCCAGCCTCAATTCCCTTGACTTCCTTGCTCTCACTGATACCTGGATTACACCAACCAACACTTCCACCCCTGCTGCTCTCTGTTCTGCCTACTCTTTCACCCACACACCAAGACCCACTGGTAGAGGCGGGGGTACAGGCCTGCTCATTAACCCCAAGTGGAGATTCTCTCTCTACCCACTGCCACAGTTCACTACACTCTCTTTTGAACTTCATGCTGTCACCATAACGCATCCGCTACAACTAGTCATCATTGTCATCTACCGCCCACCAGGTCCCCTGGGGGAGTTTTTGGAGGAGCTGGATGTCCTTCTTTCAAACATCCCTGAAACTGTCCCTCCGCTGGTACTTCTGGGCGACTTCAACATCCAGACCGAGAAGTCAGCTGCCTTTCTTCACCTTCTCTCTTCTTTTGCCCTCTAACTCTCTCCTTCACCACCCACTCACAAAGCTGGCAACCACCTAGATCTCATATTCACCAGAAACTGCTCTACATCCAACCTCACTGTTACTCCACTCCATACCTCAGACCATTTCTTCATCTCTTTCTCTCTGCCACTATCCCAAGCTCACAACCATATCTCAAGAGACACTATACCTGTCCGCCGTAATATTCGTTCACTCTCTCCTTCTTCTCTGTCGGCATGTACTTTATCAACCCTCCACCATCTGACTCTTTCTCACTCATGCCTCCCAACGCTGCCACAGACACTCTACTCTCTACTCTATCCTCCTCTCTCGACTCTCTCTGCCCTCTTACTTCACGACAGGCTCGCAAGTCCTCCCCAGCGCCGTGGTTATCTGACTCAGTGCGTGCTGAAAGATCAACTATACGGGCAGCGGAAAGGAAATGGCGGAAATCTAAACACCCAGCTGATCTTCTTACCTATCATGAATTTCTCTTTCTCTAACCCCAAAAAACTTTTTTCCATCTTCTCTAACCTGCTAGATTCCCCAGTCCACCTACTCCCTCCACCCTCCTACCAACCCAGATAGATGACATACGCTCTTCATTCTCCACCACACCTTCTGAAATCACCTTACCATCCATCACATCCAGTACTCTCTCCTCTTTCACCCCTCTATCTCCAAATCAAATTCTTACTTTGATTACTTCTGCCCGCCCCAAACCACCTGCCCCCTGGATCCCATCCCTTCTCACCTTCTCCATTCCATTGCTCCTGACCTCCTTCCTTTCCTCACTCATCTCATTAACATCTCCTTGTCAACTGGCTGTTTCCCCGATGCCCTCAAGGAGGCAAGAGTGACCCCACTACTCAAAAAACCAACACTCGACTCCTCTGATGTAAATAACTATAGACCCGTCTCCCTACTTCCATTTCTATCTAAGACTCTTGAGCGTGCCATTTATAATCAACTCTCTACCTATCTCCACCAGAACAACCTTCTTGATCCCCACCAGTCTGGCTTCAAGGCTGGTCATTCAACAGAATCTGCCCTCCTTGCTGTCACCGAGCAGCTTCACATCGCTAGAACAACCGATCTCTCGTCCATCATCATCCTTCTGGACCTTTCTGCTGCCTTTGACAGTGAACCACCAGATCCTCATTTCGACACTCCAGAATCTGGGTGTCTCAGGTACTGCGCTATCATTGCTCCCATCTTACCTGGCAGACCGAACCTACCGGGTAACTTGGAGAGGATCTAGCTCAGATCCTTGCCCACTCAAAACTGGGGTTCCTCAGGGATCAGTCCTGGGTCCCCTCCTCTTTTCTCTGTACACCAACTCTCGGGTCTGTAGCAGCACGTATCTCGGCCTGTCTAACTGACATCTCCTCTTGGATGTCCACACACCATCTGAAACTCAACCTTGACAAGACTGAGCTCCTTTTCCTTCCAGGGAAAGGCTCTCCTGCCCAAGACCTGACTATAACAATTGACAACTCTGTGGTAGTCCCCACCCAGACTGCTAGAAACCTGGGTGTGACACTCGACGACCAACTCTCTTTCACTGCTAACATTGCTGCAACCACCCGATCTTGTAGATACATGCTGCATAACATCAGAAGGATACGTCCCCTTCTAACGCAGAAGGCGGCCCAGGTTCTGGTCCAGGCTCTAGTCATCTCACGTCTAGACTACTGCAACTCCCTCCTGATTGGCTTTGCCGGCATGTGCCATCCGACCCCTGCAGCTCATTCAGAACGCAGCAGCTCGGCTTGTCTTCAACCTCCCCAAGTTCTCTCACACTACACCGCTCCTCCGCTCTCTTCACTGGTTACCAGTTGCTGCACGCATCCGCTTCAAGACACTAGTACTTACATATACGGCCACGACTGGATCAGCCCCAGCTTACATCCAGGACATGGTCAAACCATATACCCCAACCTGCCCACTTCGCTCTGCATCAGCTGCTTGCTGCTCCCTCACAGCGAGGAAGAACTAATCACTCAACGAAATCCCGACTGTTCACTGTCCTGGCTCCCAAATGGTGGAACGAGCTCCCCACCGACATCAGGATGGCTGAAAGCCTACACACATTCCGCCGAAGGCTAAAAACACATCTCTTCCGACTACACCTCGGATAAAAAAAAGAAATAAAAAAAAATCTTGAACCTGCGCTTTCATATGTCTCTTTGTAGCTTTACTTATTTAAAGCTATGTACTTGCACTTTCATATGTCTCTTTGTAGCTTTACTTATTTGAAGCTAATGTACTTGCACTTACTACTTGTTGTCTGGAGTTTGTACCTTCACAGTTGAAAGCACTTAATTGTAAATCGCTTTGGATAAAAGCGTCAGCTAAATGACATGTAATGTAATGTAATGATGCAAGATTAAAAGCAACCATAAAAAATGAGCTGAAGGCAATCTTTTACAGTCTCAATGTATTTTTATTGTAAAATTTGACAAAATGAAAATTCTCTTAACAAAATTATTGTTATTATTATTAATTATTATAATTATTAATGAAAGATTTAAAAAAAGAAAAATGAACAAACTTAAATATATAAATATATATTAACTGCCCTTCATGATGGGAGTAATGAAGTCTGTATCTGTCTGTATATTGTACAGGTTACTGTTTTTTATTTTATTTCATAATTATCATTATGTAAAAAAATAATAGTTAGTAATGTGTTTGAATCTCTGTCATTAATAAATATTTCATTTTCTTTTTTGAAATGGTAAAAAGAGCAAGAGACCCACAGACTCCCTGCAATGATGCTAACTGGCATGTCATTGAACCCAATGTTGCTCACCTTCACTGGGACAGGGAGGGGCACAGTTATGGGGAGACGGGGGTGCTGCTGACTCATCTGTTGTTAAGTCTGCTAAAAGGGGCAGGGACAATGATTTAATATGAATATCTTGCTAAACGTCCTCCTGCACTGATTAAATGTAGGCTAACACTAGTCTGTAGCTAGCTAGCTTATTTCACTATGGACTAGGGATGGGGCCGATCCGATCCAGTATCGGTATCGGGACCGATACCAGCGAAATTCAGGTATCGGATTTTCCCGATCCAACCTGCGGAGATTTCCGATACCAAGAGCCATGTCTGCACTTTAACGTTGTCTGCTGAAATGGCTCCAAAAGTGATTCCTGCTGGCTGGTTTGCTGGTTGGCTGGCTGGCTGCAAACTGTGGAGTACATTTCCTGAACGGAGGCGCGGCTCAATGAGACACAGAGTTATGAGACACGTCCCCGCTCAGGAAGTCCATTCCGCAGATTGCAGCCAGCTAGCAGGATAGTAGCATGAGCAGCATTGTGGCTAGCTCAATGCTATCCTGTGTGTCCGCTATTTGGAAATACTTCACAGTGGAAACACCGCAGAGCAAGACAGCAACATGCAAAAACAAAACAGGACTTTCACAATCGTCTGTCCTGGGTTTGTCGCTGGCTTTTGGCGTTTCATTTCCCCGTTGTTGCGTCCCCCAGAGACCGCGGATCGTGTCCCGACGGCCGCTGTTTCAGAGCAGCCGCTGCGCAGCCGTGAAAACAGAGGTGTGTGTATGTGTGTGTGTGTGTGTAACTAAGTGTGTGTGTAAGATGTTTACAGTTATTGCACTTTTCTTGTATTTCAGATATTTGACATTTTAAAACGTTGATTTGTTGATGCTACAAGAGCCAGTGTGCTTGATTTGCGCTGTTAACACACTGTTTGTGTGTGTGTGTGTGTGTGTGTGTGTGTGTGTGTGTGTGTGTGTGTGTGTGTGTGTGTGTGTGTGTGTGTGTGTGTGTGTGTGTGAGAGATTTTTACACTTGCACTTTTCTTATATTTCAAGACTCAAGTATTTGACATTTTGGGAATGTAATAAATATTGACATGACAATCAATTTGAAACCCTTACAGTTGCATATCTGTTTTCAGAATGAGATTTTTCCTGTTTTTCTGACTTCCTTTTCTGACCTTATACTTACCTCAAGTTTCCTTTTGGGACATACATGCATACGTACGTCCATATCATACTTGCCCGTTGAGAGGAGTTTATTTCAGCATCATATAAAATCAACAATAATGATAATAATAATATTAAAGCAAACACAGCTCTGGTATCGGAATAGTATCGGTATCGGCCGATATCCAAATTCAGGTATCGGGATCGGATCGGAAGTGAAAAAATGTGGATCGGTGCATCCCTACTATGGACATTAAGCCAACAGGTTAATACCACTCACAGACTACAGGCTACCCACCTTTCTTGGTGAAAAACTGGGTTACAGTTTGACACCCTTTCCTTTGTCTTTCCTCTTTCTCTTTTCTCTCTTTCCTTTGTTGAAAACCAGATTTTGATTTAATGTTACTTGGCAACATTGTGGTCACTGTAGTTAGTACTAGGGATGGGCGTATCGATAGATCGATATACTCACGTTACTCATTTGGCATTAATTTCCTTAAAAAAATATCGATATAAACTAAAAAATAATAATTGGGGGTGTAGGCATCACTTTAGCTGTTTTAGATTACTTACTTAAATTACTATGTGCCGGGACACCCCTGTACCTGGCGGCGTACTGAGCTGGCCCATGTCACGTGACAGGAGACGAGCGAATGAGCGTCAACGTGCGACACAGCCGACAGCGACACAGCCAAGGCCAGCCCAGCACGAATGCGGGAGCCGGAGGAAAAACCCAAAGACAGTATATAAAAGGAAAATTCAGAGAAGTGTAAGATATGGCAGACAAAAAACGAAGCGTGGTGTTATTTTTCACCAGTCGATAAACTCATGGCAAGGTGCCAAGTGTGTGATAAAAATGTATTTTTTTCCTTTTAGCTTTTTCTACCAAGATTGGTCTTTTTTCTTTTTTTGAGAAATAAGAAAAGTGAAAATGTATATGTTTTTGTTCATGTTTAATTTATTTCATTCATATTTATGTTATTTATTTTAATTTTATTATGTATTGACCATAATACATTTTGTATAAATGTCTGTATTTGTCTTGTGATTTGTCTTAAATGTAATAATATTTTTACTGACAAATTGCCAATAAGAAATTAACGGTATCAGTATCGATATCGATGAAAATGCAAGAAAAAGTTTCGGTATCGTATCGAATCCTAAAAGTGTGGTATCGCCCATCCCTAGTTAGTACTGCAGACTGACTGCAACTAAACCCCGTGAGTGCTAAGGCAGGACCAAACCATTTCATGCAGATACAGGGGGGTGGTCGGTCAATATTGATGTTTACTTTTTGGTCAATGGGGATATTTAACTTTTACTGTTTTTAAACAAAGAGATCATTCATTTAATTATTATATTTTAAATATATATACTGAATGATGATGGTTTAATAATTTTGTATTAGGTTTTAGCTATTTTTTGGGACCCTGTCAGTCATGGGCCCTTGGAATTGTCCTAACTTTTCCCTCCTATACGGCGCCCCTGGGAGGACCAATAGTCTTGATGATCCACCCGGAAAAAGAAAATCCTCCACTATACCTTTAACCGTTGTGTTGTCTTCCTGTCGACCATGCAACTTTTTATTTTTCTGGGTCAACATTTTAGTTGTTTTTTTGTCACCCTTTACAATGTTTTTGTAGATTTTTTTGGCCGCTTTATTAATGCTTTCAGTGCTGTTTTTCGCTGCGTTTCTGAAGCTTTTTCCGAAATTTTTGACACTTTTTTCAACGTTCTTTTGTCATTTAAAAAAAAAAATGCTATCAAATTTAATAAAACACCCAAATTCAATGAAAGTAGTGAACTGATCATTTATTTTACTTGTGAAGAACATTGCATGGAACCATCCACGTAATTTTCTTTCACAATTTGGTTGAAAGAAACACACATTTCTGATGTAGAAACTTGTTACAGTAAATCTCAATTGTTTACACACAATACTGGTACTTGAGACACAAAGACCACAACATGTAACTTATGCTCATGTTTTTTGATTTGTGTGTAGAGTTCTGAGAGTATGAGGCATGCTTTCAGAAAATGTGTATAAACAATTGAGAAAAACTGTAAAAATGGGTCACATTTGCCCCGAGGACAACATGAGGGAACAGCTCAGAGCTTAGTGTATACATGAGAGAGACGTCATTGCTCAGAGCAGACAGCTGTCGGCTATCAGAGCAGAGAATAAATCAGCAGTTTACTTGTTACGTGGTGGTAAATGTACAGTGTAGGTTTCAGTTTGTCTATGGGAGAGCAGCAGTCAGCTGGAAAAACTCCGACACAGAGAGAGAAGACGAGAGGACGGGGAAGCCCATCTACAAACCAATCAGTTACAACTGTCGGGAGAAGCGGCTCACATGTAATGACGACAGAACGTAGTTATGTTACGTATAGTTATTTAGTGCGCTTGCATAACTGCAGTGTAAAACCAAAACTTACCGGATGTAGGAATATTTTATCAAGAAAATGTGTGTGTATGTGCTTGTTGCAAAAGAGCTGTGTGCAGTCAAATTGAGGAAGTGGTTAAAAGTACTCTGGGTGACCTCTTGATGCACAGAAGTTTAAGCTAAAAGTGAATTGTTTAAAGGTTTTGAGAACAAGAAGAGGACGTTGCACCAGACAGAAGACCCAAACCTGGCTGTGTTGTATGAAGATAGCAACACACACACACACACACACACACACACACACACACACACACACACACACACACACACATTCTGTCTAGAAATGAAGAGGACACCACCCTGGAAAGAGATAATAAGAACAGAGGTAAAGTTCAGATCGGGGCTCACAACTTGACAGAGACATTGCTGACTTGAGCACCGTACACCTTTGTCTGAAGCTAGGGAAAACTTAGTGTCATTTTGTGAACCCACACATGTTATTTGTAACTTAACTGCTGGACTTCAGTAAACTTTGTTTGACTTTAAACCTTCATCTCAGATTTGATGCTTGGGTTTCTGGTAAACATAAATCCCATCAACAGACGTGCGGGAATTAGAGAGGTTGGAGTCAGATCAACAGGTTGCGCTATATTTAGAATATTGTCAGCGCTTTACCTTGCTGTCAGACAGTCCTTTACGACGGGGAACTGAAACCGTTATCTCTGCTCTCTTCAGGTTAGTAAAAGCACTGTTTTTGGTTCACTTCCTGTTTTCTCCCAAAGTGAACTGAACTCTAGAGGACTTAGAAGAGAACAGAGACCCCCTGTTTCAAAGCGGGCCAGAGTTCGGTTGTTTGGTCTGCACCAGAGTTCAAATGAGCTTGAGTCTAGACTGAACCCGACCTTTGACCTTTGACGGTTGACCCAGCAGAGACTAGCCTGGATGCAATTTTTTTTTTTTGCAGGGTGGTAGGGGAAGAACCCGCCCTACTGTCCCTCTGAATGGCTAGTACTTGTTGCCTGCTCTGGTTGGGTTGGTTAGGTTTAGGCAAGAGGAGTGGGATTGGTTATGGTTAGGGTAGGAATGTCGAGCCAATCAGGGATGAGTTCCCTAATGAATATTCATGAGTCTTCCCCTACCACCCTGTAAAAAAAATATCGCAGCCTGGATGCCAGCCGAACTTAGCCCCACCCACAACATTTGAGGTCGGGATGTTCGGTCTGGACTTGATCCGTTGTGGAACAACTATGCTCGAACCAGAGCTGTTCGTATCAAATTGTCAGGGCGGGCTTTATACGATGATGAACAGATGATCAACAGTAACGTAATCAACCACGTCACCAAAGAGTGCTTGGGTTGAATTTGTTTACAACTCCGTTGTTTTCTTTCCTGGTTCGGTTGAAACACGCCCCATAAGCACAGTCCAATGGAGCAGTATCAGACTCATATTCTGACTAGAATCTGAGTATGACGACATCAGGCTAAGCGGAGACAGCACTGGACACTAAAACAGAACAGGACAACGATAGTTTCCCAGCCAAAAGCTAATCCGTAATCAGTTCAGCGAATCCCTCCGGATTAAATAGATTACATAATGGATTAGCCAAACTCCATCTGTTGGCTTCTTCTGCTCTTTAGAAACACAATTCAATACACAATAAGCTTTGCAGATTGTAAGTGATTCAGTGGGGAAGCTTGCAAATCCAACTTAAGCCCTTGTGTTTCCAAAATATATAACTTACTATTATTATTATTATTATTATTATTATTAGGTTTTTCTCTGTTTGGCACCATGTAAGATCCTGGAAAAAACACATTGTATTCATTTTAAAAGGTCTCAGTAGAACTATGTCAGTATTATCTTGTTGATTTATTAAAACTCATATTTTCTTCAGTTTCTCATTAAAACGTGCAGCACAATAGCCTAGAAATCTAGACGCACCCTAGCGGCAGCAAATTTAATTTGCAGCTAGGGTCAGTCTAGACACTCTCCCGAGCTGGAAAAGCAAAATGTTTGTGTGGCCAATCACATCGTGTATAGAGTCGGTGGGCGGGGCTTATGGCTGCTGCTGCTGGCGAACAGCGGTCTTCTGGAAGACTTGGAGTTAAGCTTTTCTTTGAGAAAAGAACAAAGAACGGCACTGAGGTCATTCTTAAAAAAGGAAGATGTGTTCGGAGTTTAAAGTTTAATCTATCAACTACCTCCGCCACTTTCTTCATTGCTCTGCCTGGTTGTAGCGCTATCCTATTGCATGCAGAGGGAATATGACAGACAACCTTTTATCCTGCCCCTCGGATTGAGCCCTGTCAATGTTGAGTTCCCAGACCCAACATCTTGATGTGGGTCTGGCTTGTCAGGCTAGCAGCACAACACAATCACAACACAATCATCCGCCTGGCTGTTGACCTCTCCTTAAATGGTGGATGGGTCAAACAAACACTGGACTTTCTGACCTATATATAGGTTTCTAGTGGCGGCGCCCTCTAGTGGTCATAGTAGTTCTGACGGGAGCAAAGCAGGACGTAAGGTGAGGAAGTATAAGAGCTCCAAATGTCCTGGTAAGGAGGTAGGTTGCGATATTACGACTCCCACTATGGCCATGTCAAGACCCGCCCTTCAGTAGCATTAATTGGCCAGGCATCCATGCTTATGCAATGTGACGTAACCCCATTTGTACAGGTCCTATCCCCTGACCAATCGGCTATCCTAACCTTAACGATGTCACGGGGCGGAAGTTGATTTTATTTAAGCACGCTTTGGATTTGTTGTGTTTTTAGTATTTGCTGTGTTTTTACCTTTTATTGCATGCTTTTATTTTGAAATCTTGTGTGTGTGTTGTTTTTACTTCCGCCATCGGACATGTAGCCTAATTATGATTAAGGACTTGCACCCAAGCCCCCAGGAGGAGCGCCAACTCTATATGCCACCATGGGCTTAGCGGATAGGGGAGGTAGGCTACTGCACTCCATGGCCCAGAAAGACTTTTCACATAGACTTTACATGGCGAAAGAAACGTCTATATTTCAGCGAATAATTTGTTTCAGGGTATATAAACTTACCAGTCCGAACACTTAAAGGTTCCTTGTTTAAAATGTCATGTTTTTAACATTTTTAACATTCACTAGTAGCGAATACAGAATTATTAAATTAGAAATGATGAACACGCATAATGGACGCGAGCAGACCCGCGGGACTGCACCCGCCCACTCACATGACTGTTCTCCCGAGGTCATGTAGCTAGCTGTAATAAATAATAGCACTAGCTAATGGTTGTAATTCACCATGTGTTATGTTAATACGTCCATGGTATTATCTTATGAAGTTTTGATACATCCGAGGGATGTGTGTGTGCTGTAAAGCCTGTTATGTGGATGTAACGTCATTAGCGTTTCCCAAACTGGTGGGGCTATCGGCTAGCTAGCTAGTTGCTAACATCAGGGGTGCTAGCTATATGCCTACACAACGTTACTACAGACATAGTGATTACATTGCCTTGGTTCTCTCTTATGATACACCCGAGGGCTGTATGCTGTAAAGCTTGTAACGTGGATGAAGGATGAAGCCATGGATGAGCTTTGTTCACTAAACTGTAGGCTAACTGCTAGCGCTAGTTAGTAGCTAGCTAGCTAGCTAGCTAGTAGCACGATGTAATTATTAAATCTCCTTGGTTGTCTAGCTAAATACATCTATCGTTTATTTAGCAAAGCATGTAAATGATCGGGAACAACGAAAACACAATGTTTAACGTTAGTGAATGTTTTAGACAATAAAAACGGCGAGTTCGGGAGTTCGCCACTTGTAAGAGACACGAAAGACAAGCTCATGAACGAGCGTGTTGCTACCGGTTGCTAAGACAACACAAACACCCATCGTGACGTCATGGGCCAAGAATGCAGAAGATCCAAGCTCCATGTTGTCTTAATGCGCTTTTGAGCACTCTCATTGGAACGTACGGGGCTTCCCACCGAACACTGTATCCAGTTCTCTTAATACATCCATGCTTGCACCTGGTAGTCCAGTCATTTTAAGCTAAAATGGGGGTCAACCTTGAACAAATTGCAACAGAAACAAACTCAACTGATTTTGTATCCTCAATATGTCCTGAGTAAGGAAAAAAAGCCCCGAAGAATCCCATTAAGGGAAAGTTTCGAAAAAGACCCAAATATAGCCTATTCATACGCCTTTTCATTCTTTTACTCGTGAGAATAGGGTAAAAAATTTGACCTTTAGTTATCACCATGAAAATTACTGAGTTCATTACTTACATCAAGACAAACAAAAAATGTATTACAAGTTTTTTTAAAATTGTTTGTTAACATGGGCAAACTATCAAATTACGTATGTGCTAATTTGCATAAATACCACAACAGATCTAAACATTGGCTATAGCAAGGTGAAAATGTCTTGTCGAATCTTGTTGACATCTTACAGTAAAATACAAGGTGTGAATGGAACCCATTTAGGCTACCCATGAGCATTAGAGGATGGATACCCGAAACGGAGCCCGTCGGGACCTGAGGGCACCCGACGGGCCGGGCCGGGTTCGGACAGATATTTAGAAATGATGTTCGGGTTTGGGTCGGGCTCGGTCACATCAGCGCGATAAGGCATTGAACGTTTTAAAATTAAAAAAGCTTATTATGTAGGTGCGCGCCTGTGTTTACATGTGCTTGTTGCCCCGTGTGCGCTGATGACCTCATCTGTTGACATTTCTGAATGCCTTCCTACAGTTGCTTAATAAAAGCTTTCCACGCAAACAAACGTATGTGTCAGTATGAGAATTCTTTTTAATTTTAACTGTGTCGGGCTCGGACATAAATATCTTAATGCCTGTTGGGCTCAGGTCAGGTTCAGTTACTGCTCTGTCAGACGCAGGCCGGGCTCGGACAGAAAAATGCGGCCCGATCCGCGCTCTAATGAGCATTAATACATAGAGGCAGGAAGAAGCACTTAAAACCAGCCTGTATTAATTATTATTGCAGAGATGGGGTTTGGGGCTGGGTCCGTGGGACTGTTTCTGGGGGATGAGTCTGAGGGAAGTACAGGAGACAAGGGTAAGTAGAGTGCAGAAGACAAAAGGTAGGTCCTGTTCCCCATCTCTACAATAATAATTAATAAAGGCTGGTTTAAAGTACTTCTTCCTCCCTCTATGTAGTAATGCTCATGGGTAGCCTAAATAGGTTCCATTCAGACCTTAAAGGTCCCATGGCATGAACATTTTCACTTGATTTAACATTAATATGAGTTCCCCCAGCCTGGCTATGGTCCCCCAGTGGCTAGAAATGGTGATAGGTGTAAACCGAGCCCTGGGTATCCTGCTCTGCCTTTGAGAAAATGAAAGCTCAGATGGGCCAATCAGGAATCTTCCCTTTATGACGTCATAAGGGGAAAGGTTACCTCCCCTTTCTCTGCTTTGCCCGCCCAGAGAATTTGGCCAACCCATGAGAGAGAGACATCATGGCTTGCAAACAAGCAAAGTGGCAGTTGGTCAAGGCCACACCCCCCCCCCTCTCTCCTCCTCAATAGCATTTAAAGCTACAGACACAGAAATGGCGCGTCCTACAGAAAGGCTCTAGTGGCTGTAATTCTGCACCAAGGTTGAATTCCAGGAAAGAGACTTCAGATACAGTATTAGGGGACCACTAAGGTCTATATAAAAGAGACTTCAGATACAGTATTAGGGGACCACTAAGGTCTATATAAAAGAGACTTCAGATACAGTATTAGGGGACCACTGAGGCCTATATAAAAGAGACTTCAGATACAGTATTAGGGGACCACTGAGGCCTATATAAAAGAGACTTCAGATACAGTATTAGGGGACCACTAAGGTCTATATAAAAGAGACTTCAGATACAGTATTAGGGGACCACTGAGGCCTATATAAAAGAGACTTCAGATACAGTATTAGGGGACCACTGAGGCCTATATAAAAGAGACTTCAGATACAGTATTAGGGGACCACTGAGGCCTATATAAAAGAGACTTCAGATACAGTATTAGGGGACCACTGAGGTCTATATAAGAGACTTCAGATACAGTATTAGGGGACCACTGAGGCCTATATAAAAGAGACTTCAGATACAGTATTAGGGGACCACTAAGGTCTATATAAAAGAGACTTCAGATACAGTATTAGGGGACCACTGAGGCCTATATAAAAGAGACTTCAGATACAGTATTAGGGGACCACTAAGGTCTATATAAAAGAGACTTCAGATACAGTATTAGGGGACCACTGAGGTCTATATAAAAGAGACATCAGATACAGTATTAGGGGACCACTGAGGTCTATATAAAAGAGACTTCAGATACAGTATTAGGGGACCACTGAGGTCTATATAAAAGAGACTTCAGATACAGTATTAGGGGACCACTGAGGTCTATATAAAAGAGACTTCAGATACAGTATTAGGGGACCACTGAGGCCTATATAAAAGAGACTTCAGATACAGTATTAGGGGACCACTGAGGCCTATATAAAAGCATCCAAAAAGCAGCATGTCATAGGACCTTCAACATTAAGTCTTTTACTGTAAGATGTCAACAAGATTCAACAAGACATTTTCACCTGGCTATCGAGCGCAGCAGTCCTGCCCCTCCTCCGAGAGACCTTGGGTTCCAGAAGTAAATTTCCCATTCATTTCTCCCGTTGACGTCTGGAAAAATCTGTATGTAAAGAGTTTTAGACCATGCCTTAGGCAACATATCATTTCGAGTGAAAAAACGAACAGAAAAATACCACAAAAGTCAAAGGTACAAGTGTACATATTTTCATTATCGAGCGAAGGAACTACTCATCCCATAAACCACCGTGCACCACTATATAAAGGAAGGTAACGTTAGTTTAGCTAACAGCTAATTCGGCTAACCGCTAGCTGAGACAGCAAGCTGAAAATAACCGTTAAAATATATAACAGCTGTTACGTCAGCTGTAGCCTGCTCTACCCAGTGTTTAGTTTGAGTTAATGTTATTTTAGACTGAATCAAGCCCGACCCGAACCCGAGCATCATTTCTAAATATCTGTCCGAACCCGGCCCGGTCCTGATGGGCTCGGTTCGGGTATCCATCCTCTAATGCTCATGGGTAGCCTAAATGGGTTCCATTCACACCTTAACATTAAGTATTTTACTGTAAGATGTCAACAAGATTCAACAAGACATTGTGATGGCAAAATTACATTTAAAGCTACATTCGTCTATTAGGTTAATCTGTTTAATGTATGAGTTAACTTAGAAAATGGCTTCTAACAGACGAACAGCTAAAACTATAAACCTTGATGAGACTGAAGACAGTGTCTTTTTCCCGAGGTCTTTACTGACGTCTGTTTAGAACAAGTTTAGATAAGGCGCTGTAAACAATATCCTACAGTGTCTCTAAAACAGTTTTGTTTTCCCCCGGCAGCTGAGACTGCGAAGCTGTTATGTCTTGGGATGAACTGGGGCAAAGGGCTTGGTCTCTGCTTCTGTGTGTTTGGTTAATTTGTGTCTATGCAAAATGCAGAGGGGGAGGCGATGACCATTTGTTATCGCCTATAAGGTGCTTTGTCTGTGTGATGTGACTCAGAACGCTCTTTTCTCCTGTGCTGTGGTGTTCTCCATTTGCAAATTAGAATAAATACTCAAAAACCAGACTTTGGTTTCTTCTCAAATAGTCTTCATTTGTTTCACTTTAACCTTTTTAAATCTTACCCCGTGCAATTAGGAAATATTTCCATGACAACATGTTCACCTGGCTATACCCAATGTTTAGATCTGTTTATGCAAATTAGCACATACGTAATTTGATTATGCCCATGTTAACAAACAATTTAAAAAAACTTGTAATACATTTTGTGTTTGTCTTAATGTAAGTAATCAACTCAGTAATTTTCATGGTGATATCTAAAGGTTGTAACCTATTCACATGAGAAAAAGAAGGAATAGGCGTATGAATAGGCTATATTTGGGTCTTTTTCGAAACTTTCCCCTAATGGGATTCTTCGGGGCGTTTTTGTCCTTACTCAGGACATATTGAGGATACAAAATCAGTTGAGTTTGTTTCTGTTGCAATTTGTTCAACCTTTTTTCATAAAACGACTGGACTATGGGGACCAGAAAGCTGATTGAGTGTTTTAGATAAAAGGGCAGAAGGGAACAGAACAGCATGGGGAGCGCATGAAGGAGGACACAGAGAACACCACGGGCCCCACGAAGTGGGCAGAACGGAGTGGACTGAACGGAGCAGACAGAGAGAGACGGACAGAGTGGGATTCCAGTGAGAACAGCATCGTCGCCGGCCTGGAGGAGGTCTGAGAAGACACCGAGGAAAATGCAACGGCCGACCGCTAGCGGCTAGGTGAAAGGTGAAACTTCTCCCTTCCTTCTCTCCTTTAAGACCGGTGTTTGTTTGTCTTAGTTTAATAAAGTGTACAAAGCTGTGATAGTTTAAAGGACGTTTGACTGGCCCTAAGTTCTCCTCCGCAGGCTACGCCCGAGGAGAGGAGCCAGGCGGGAAGAAGGTGGTCGCCACCGGAGACCCGCGGACTGTCATTTAACCCCCCACTCCTGTTGTGCCGCATTATTTTGGCTGGACTTTAGATTGTTGTTTTTTACTTTTAGAATTCCTAGTTGTTTTAATTCTCTTAAAATAAATATTGTTACTTTTAACTTTGTACTCACTGTTTTGAACACACTGTTTTGAACTGCTGTCCCCTGACAAAAAGCCTGTTCTTTTAATCTTGGTAGTTCTAAGAGGTCCTAGGCCTCAGTTAACCCCCGTTTTTAACTTATCCACGCCTTGCACGTCTTACAACCACTTGAGTTCAAATGCCTAACCCCAACCAATCGAGCTGCTTCGTAGGGCGGGACTTCGTGTGGCCATAGTGGGATTCGTAATTTCACGGCAGATTGGGGGGATGGATGGGTCAAACAAACACCAGACTTTCACCCAGGAGACCGGGGTTCATGTCCCGTTTGAAAAGAAAAGGAACCCAAACCACCATATTTTTATCAACTCAGTAGTTTTGGTGCCTAAACCTAACCAAACTGGGACCGTTTCACAACGTTAACGACGTGTTTAAAACCGCGACCGTTACCTTCTCTGTTTTAGATATGAGGACGGAAAACTCTCTTTTGGGTCAGATTAGAGCAGAGGAACAAACGACCTGTATCATCGTACAGTGCCCTTTGAATTGTGTTTTTAAACCAAGTACCCCCTGAGCAGCACAAATCATTTTTGGTAGAAAAACAAAGTACCCGTAAACATGTATCCCCGTTTGAGAAACATTGGACTGGAGGACTGGTTGGATCATTTAGGATAATTTTTATCAACCAGCCCCCATTCCAAACTAATCAAATAGCCTGTAAGACAAGAACCAGAGGACAAATAAATTAGAAAAGAACTGATGAAGGCTGAAGTGACAGCTCATATATCATATAACTCTCTATATCTTTATCCGTGGGTTCTCCCATGCTTTGCCCTCATACGCAGCAGAGTGGCTCTGCATGACCTGCGTGTCCACTGGCTGAACACGCTTGCTGTTGCCATGAGCACGCCACTTCCACATGTGGCCGTCTGACTCATACCTGCTGGCTGCATGAGTCAGTTGGGGGGGGAGCCTGTGCTCACAGAGGGAGACCCACGGAGTTCATTCTGCACAGAGCAAGGCCATTATATGTTCAATGGAGAGTGCAGCGGTGTGGGATTTAGCAGCATGCATCAAAACTACATGAAGCTTTTCACCCAAAGACCCTGATTTTCATCACAATAAGTGACATTTGATTTGAGGCAGACATCACGACTGCAGAGAAAAGGAAAGAAGAGTCTCACACACAAGATTAAAAAAACAGCAAGGATGGGATGAACATAACATACACTCTTGGAGGAATGTGTTCCTTTCCATCAGGGCAGAGATAGCCTGGTAGACACCAGACCCTTCTCAGCTGTAACTGAGAGTGGGTCTGGGGAAGGTTCATTCACAGCCCATTTCCAAAGGGGTGTCACCAACGGACGCCGCTCAAATGCCTCTGGGCGCAATTGCTTCAACCAATCAGACCAACGTGGGTGACGTAGCAGCGACAGCAGCATCAATGGGTTGCTGCACTTCGGTGGCCGTCACATTGAATGTAAACAAAGCTGCTTGCCGTCGCTGCGCTATCATCATCGTGTAAAGCCCGCCTCAACGGTTGTGATTGGTGCCTTGATTTGGAAAAATTGGAAATGGGCTTGAATGGTCTCTTGGCAAGACGGACTTGCAGAAAAAATCTCAAATTTGCCGGAAGTTCATCAGAGTTTTCCCAGGCTAGGGCAGAGATATAGGCTCCCTAGAGCAAAAATGTGTGCAATTAAAGCTGTCAACTTGCACAACTCTTGAATGCTCAATTTTTATTAGTGCTGCTTTCTTAGTGAAGGGAGTGTTAGCGGAAATTAATGCCTCGCAGTAACACATCGGGGCAGAATCTGAGATGCAGGAAATTATGGTATGTGAGCCAGAGCAACCTGACTGCATCAAATTCACGATCCAGCGGCTTTGGGGTGCTTGAAGGGACACAACACGAGCTACACGCTGAACGCAACTTGGACTCGTTTGTCCGCCCGGCCGCCCTGGGAGTAATCCACGGAGGGAGAGAGTTCGCCTTTGATGTGGTCACGCATTTTACAGAGGAGGCAGAAGAACAGGGTCAACCTATAACATTGGGGGAACTTAAATCAGCATTAAAAACAGTTAAAAAAGGGAAAACACCAGACATTTTCCATTATTCCAAGAACCCAAATCACCAGCATAATGACCAGCATCACCACTTCAACATATGTCATAGGACATATTGGACTCCTCAGAAGAGATACGTCTCTAAAGTCATTCCCACTCCCTATTGCACATTCTGTCAACCTGAACAAACTGGAACTTTCCTGCATATGGTCTGGGCATACTCAGGTGCATGAGTTCTGGAATAAAACAACATCAATAATGTATTAGGATGTTGAATCCCTATTGACCTGATTGTTTTGTTTTGTCACTGGATCACCAACAAAATCCTGGTCCTCACCTACAAAATCCTCCACCATCTGGCACCCTCATACCTCACTGACCTCCTCTCCCCCTACCAACCCTCACCGTCCCTCAGATCCACCTCAGCCGGTCTCCTCTGCATCCACAAGTCCAGTTTTGGGGACAGAGCCTTCTCCAGGGCAGCTCCCAGGCTCTGGAACTCCCTTCCCCAAGAGATCTGCACCTCTGAATCCCTCACCATCTTCCAGTCCCGTCTCAAGACTCATCTCTTCACCTCTGCCTATCCGCTGCCCCCCGCCCCCCGCCCCCCTCCCTTTTCATCTGTGCCTGAATCTTGTTTTGTTTTTGTTTTTTTGTTTAGTTTAGTTTTGTTTAGACGTAATCTACCTCCCCTGTAAAGCGACCTTGAGTCTATGAAAAGCGCTATATAAATTAAATGTATTATTATTATTATTATTATTATTATTATTATTATTAATGATGACTCTATTCTCTATTCTCAACTCTATAATTACACCTGTTTGGGAGACAGAAGAAAGTTTGGCTAGCCGGCTCAACCGCAACCAAGAAAATGATGGCTCAACGCTGGCTCCCCCCTCACTTGCTTTGTATAAAACAGTGGTTGGCGTATTTTCTAGACATAGTTATTAGGGGTGTAACGATTCATTTTAACAACGATTTGATTCGTATCACGATTTGTGATTGTCGATACGATTCAATGACGATATTGGTTCATTTAGAACGATACGATCCGAAACGATTCAGTGACTTTTTAGTCAAAAATTCAACCAGTGTGACTGAAATAAATACCTGGATACTGGACAGTGCAGGTGAAGTTTCCTAGATTCCTGTTGTTTCTTGTAAGGGAATCAGGTATCAATTAATTATGGATATAAACAAACAAGGAAACAACAATTAATGGCAAATGCATTCACATTTTATTTGAATAAAGTGCAACCAACAATTTAGGTTGAATTAACAGGAAGTTAACCTTTTCTGCTCTCATTTTCAATATTCAATACATTTTCAATACAAGTACAGTCAGTGCAACCAACATTTCAACAGTAGGTTTACCTGCTACTTCTGCTTTTGTTTTTCAACATAAAAATATTACAATATTAATATCAAAAATAAAGTGCAACCAACATGTCTTCAGGTTGAATGAGCAGTGGCTGAACCTGCTACTACCGTACTCTCATTTTAATAAACAAACAGCAGTGCACTAATATTTAACAAAAGGTCAACTGTAACCAACTACTCTTCAATGACTACATACATATTTTCAAAAATATCAACTGATCAACATGATCTGGCCGCAGAACACTTCTCTGTGCGTTCACAACATTACATATTACGGAACAAATCTTTTTATGGATTCACAGCAGTACTAAAAACTCGCTCTGCTGGCACACTGGTGCCTGGGATGCACAGGTACCGTTCAGCAAGGGTTGAAAGTACAGGTAGCTCTGTCTCCTGAGATATCCACCACTTCATGGCATTTTCATTCAAAGGCAACGCATCTCTTGCTCGGTACCTTATCACCTCTGCTCTGGCTGTCTCGCTTGTGGATTCTCTTTCTCTTTGGGTGAAGGAATCGCCAAACAGTGTATCTAAGGCTTTCTTCTTACAAGGAGGTGACTCATTTGGAGTTACAATATAAGAAATGTATTTCAAAATATAGTCATGTTTCTCATTAAAACAAAACAACAACAATCTTTTTCATGTATCACATGAAACACACTTGTGGTCTCTTCATTGAATCCTGACAGCTTTGTGCTCGTCTTCCTTCTGATTTTAGTAGGTGGTTGGAGAGATTTGTCGTGTTGCCGTTGTACTTTACTTGACCTTTACATAGCCTACAAACAGCGAGCGATTTATTTAGAACATCTCCGTCTTTGCAAAAGCCAAAGTGTTTCCACACACTGGACCGCAATGGTGGCTTGATCATTTCTCGTTCGTCAGCTTCTCCTCTGCCATCCGCCATGCTGTTTTGTTGTCTTTGCGCTGCTGCTGCTGGCGCATGGCGATGACGTCACAGATAGGCAGACTGAATCGAGTAACGTTTAACGCCTTTATCATTAAAAGTGCTAAGAAAAAACATCCATATAAAGTCTGACGTGCTTAAATTCAATGCATTATTTCCTAGTATCGATACAATCGATTGATTACCTTTTAAAACGATGTTTGATCAATATATGTCGTCCGGAAGGCCAACTTGCCGAGCATAGATCGATGTAGTTGGATCATAGGAATATAAATCAATTAGGGCTGTCAATCGATTAAAAAATGTAATCGAATTAATTACAGACTCTGTGATTAATTAATCTAAATTAATCGCATACATCATTTTTGCTGTGAAAGTATTTTAAATATTTCAATTCAAATGAATAATCATCATTAGTGACATTAAAGTTAAAAAAAACTATTTTTATTATTATTTTCACTGTTCAAATATATATATATATATGAAAATCACTCACTATAGGCCTGGGTCAAAATGGGCGGGCCTAAAATGGCCCCACCCGGGCCCAATGGTAGCGCCGCGGGTGCTACTAGCTATCAGAAGGCTAACGTTACCTGCTGTTGAGTTGTTAAGCTGTTAACTAGCCAGCAATGTTTCTGTTCTGCGCACTCTGGTCTCTTAATAGGCTACATCCATGCTCTCCCTCCATCATATAACAGTTGTATAGTGGTTAGAACGGCTCCGGGTGAAAGGTCAATATGGAATGGATTAATTGCGATTAATTTTTTTAATGCACTAATTTTTCTCAGATTAATTAATTGAAATTAACTCGTTATTTCGACAGCCCTAAAATCAATACATCGATGTAGTAGATGAATCGTTACACCCCTAATAGTTATGCTTGAGCTCTCTAGAGCAAGGATTAACAAAGCCAAATCATCGACTATAGACCTATGGAAAAGCGCAGCAGCACGAGTATCAGTCCTAATGACCTCAGCATCACAAGAATTACAGGAGAGTGACTAGGCAAGGTGGGAGTTTTTTGTTTTGTTTTCCTCGAGACTGTAGAGGGTGCGAGGTGTGAGAGGGTTTATGTTATCGTTCAATTGTATTTGTCTGTTCTGTATGTTCAAAAATATAAAAACAATAAAAAGTTGATCTAAAAAAAAAAAATCTCTTTTCCAAACAATCTCAAGGGATTTTATTTCACACTTTTTACGTGATGAAATTGTTCTCAATCAATCTGTGGGTTATGTGCTGCTAGGATGTTTTATGTCTTGTTTATTGTGTTGTTTAGCTGTTTTTTTGTACCACAAACTGCAAATCATATCCCCTCTGCCCCCCCCCCCCCCCCCCCCCCCCCCCCCCCCTCTAGGGACAATAAAGAACTCTGAACTGAACCAAATGGGGAAAGGGACAAAAAATTAGAATGAGAGTAAAAAATATCCTCCAAACCACATGATGACATTATCGGTCTTTAAGATCATTAGACATATATACTGAATGATGATAGTTTAATCATTTTATATTAGTTTTTACCTATTTTTTGGGGCCCCTGCAGTCATGGGCCCTTGGAATTGTCCTAACTTTTCCCCCCTATATGGCGCCCCTGTGTATATCTGTGTGCAATAACACAACGGTTTCTGTGTGTAATAACAATGGTTTCTGTGTGTAATAACAGAAATGGCACCGTGGCTCCGCCCAAGACGAATGTGATTGGTTTAGAGAAATGCCAATAAACCAGAACACATTTTTCTCCCATCCCAGGATGCTGTGTGGACTGCAGTGCTGTGGAGGAAGGTCTGGCAATGTGAGACTACCTTAGTAGCAAATCAGCACGCAGCATGCTTCTACCAAGATCTAATCATGTTTGTGATTGGCTGTCTAACATTAAACATCGTAGAGGCACGCAGAAAAACTACGTTACACAGAGATGGCTAATGTAGTAGAAGCCGAAAAATCAATAAAAAGATTTGTTCCGTAATATGTAATGTTGTAATTACTTTTTGTTTTATAAAATTGGTATCGAAACAAGTATCGTTTAGGAATAGTATCGGTATTGTGAAATTTTGAGCGATACCCAGCCCACCTGTAAATGTATTTAAACCTATATTTACCTTTCTGTGCATCTTCATGCCTCCGTCCTCCCTCTCTCTCTCACCTCTTCCGCCCTCGGTCCGTCTGTCTCCATCTTCCCTCTTTATATCCCTCTAAGTCTTCACCTTCCTGCCTCCGCTTTGAAGTCGGCTCTCAGCTGTTTCCCCTTCCCTCTGCACACTGTGTCTTTGCTTTCTAAGCCCTTTAGGCAGTTTGTTTTCCTCAGCAGCAGGTGAGGCAGATTAAGCAGAATTAGTTCCTGGCAGACTTGCAGAGCCTCCACTGAATCACCTTTTCTTTTTCTGCTGTCACACTTCTCTGCTTCTTCTTTAACTTCATCTCTTCCGTTTGTACTGCATCTCTTCTTCCACCCTTTACTATCACTTTCACTCAAAAACTGCTTCCTTCTCTTTTCACTGAGCCCTGTTTCGCAGTAATAAGTGATGTTTTCATTTTGTTTCAAGTCAATCATTTCAGTCAAGTGTTTCAATTAATGTTAATTTATCAGTTTTTAAAGGTAACAAGGTCTGTTGATGTTGTGTAGTTTGTGTTTCAAAGATAAATTTGCATTTCCTAGGATGGCGAAGGAATGTCTCACCGTTATCTGCCTTTGCTCTGCCTTTGCTCTGCCTCTGATTGGCTTACCCTGGTATTCGTACCCTAGTCTATACCACCACGTTCCACTTCAGGGATTGCTCCGTTTCCGCCACAAATTCCGCCGGATGTCCGTCATTTCGGCCGGATGTCCATTGCCTTCCTCTTTCTTTGTGTTGCCGTTCTAAACTCCGGTGGATTTATTAAATTCAATTCAATTTAATTTATAGTATCAAATCATAACAAGAGTTATCTCAAGACACTTTACAGATTTATAAACCAGCAAAAGTATTTTGAAATCAATTCTTTGAGGCACTGGAAGCCAGTGTAAAGACTTCAGAACTGGAGTGATGTGATCCACTTTCTTGGTCTTAGTGAGGACTCGAGCAGCAGCGTTCTGAATCAGCTGCAGCTGTCTGAGTTTTTAGGGAGACCTGTAAAGACACCATTACAGTAGTCAAGTCTACTGAAGATAAAAGCATGGACAAGTTTTTCCAAGTCCTGCTGAGACATAAGTCCTTTAACCCTTGATATATTCTTAAGATGGTAATAGGCTGACTTTGTTACTGTCTTAATGTGGCTGTTGAAATTCAGGTCTGAGTCCATAATTACACCAAGATTTCTGGCTTTGTTTGTTGTTTTTAACATTGCCATTTGAAGCTGAGTCCTGACTTTTAATCATTCCTCTTTTGCTCCAAAAACAACCACCTCAGATTTTTCTTCATTTAATTTAAGAAAGTTCTGGCACATCCAGTCGTTAATTTGTTCAATGCACTTAGTCAGTGTTTGTATAGGACTATAGTCCCCTGGCGATAAGGTTATGTAAATTTGTGTGTCGTCCGCATAACTATGGTAACTTATTTTGTTGTTTTCCATTATCTGAGCCAGTGGACGCAAGTAGATGTTAAACAGAAGAGGCCCCAGAACGGAGCCTTGGGGAACTCCGCACATCATATTAACTAGAATTTCTGTCCAATCTGAGTTTTCTTTTGCACGAATTAAACAACTTTTGAACGTACACATGTTCCACCAAAACAAGTTCCTTCCTGAGGCTATTGACCGTTGCTCCGTGCTCATATTATGCTTTTTGGCTTTTTCCCTTTCCTTTATTGTGTTATATATCTTTTTTGTGCATGTTATAGGTTTACAAAGTGAAAAAGCCCAAAGTCCACCCCAAAGGGACTTACCATCTCCACCAGAAAACACTGTTCACAAACTGCTCCAAACAGCTCTGTCCAGCCTTTACTTCAGAGACAAATGTGGTCACTTTGTAACACACGTTATAATGCTCGCCTAGATGCTAGCGTGGCACGCCCTCATACTCTGCTTCTGACTGGCTAGTAGTCCTTACCTAGGTACTGTCAGGGCACGCCCTCATACTCTGCTTCTGACTGGCTAGTAGTCCTTACCTAGGTACTGTCAGGGCACACCCTCAAACTATGCTTCTGACTGGCTAGTAGTCCTTACCTAGGTACTGTCAGGGCATGCCCTCATACTCTGCTTCTGACTGGCTAGTAGTTCTTACCTAGGTACTGTCAGGGCACGCCCTCATACTCTGCTTCTGACTTGCTCGTAGTCCTTACCTAGTCACTGTCAGGGCATGCTCTCATACTCAGCTTCTGACTTGCTAGTAGTCCTTACCTAGCCACTGTCTGGGCATGCCCTCATACTCTGCTTCTGACTTGCTAGTAGTCCTTACCTAGTCACTGTCAGGGCACGCCCTCATATTCTGCTTCTGACTGGCTAGTAGTCCTTACCTAGGTACTGTCAGGGCACGCCCTCATATTCTGCTTCTAATAATAATAATAAATTGAATTTATATAGCGCTTTTCATAGACTCAAAGTCGCTTTACAGGGAGCTAGATTAGAAGGTAAAGCAAAACTGGACAATACAAGACAAAACAAAACAAAGCAAAAGAAAACAAGACAAAGCAAAACAAGATACAGTCACAGAAGAAAAGGGGGCTACAGATAGGCAGAGGTGAAGAGATGGGTCTTGAGGCGGGACTGGAAGATGGTGAGGGACTCAGAGGTGCGGATCTCTTGGGGGAGGGAGTTCCAGAGCCTGGGAGCTGCCCTGGAGAAGGCTCTGTCCCCAAAACTGCGGAGTTTGGACTTGTGGATGCAAAGGAGACCGGCTGAGGTGGATCTGAGGGACCGTGAGGGTTGGTAGGGGGACAGGAGGTCAGTGAGGTATGATGGGGCCAGATGGTGGAGGGCTTTGTAGGTGAGGACCAGGATTTTGTAGGTGATCCGGTGGAAGATAGGAAGCCAGTGGAGTTGTTTTAGGACTGGAGTGATGTGGTGCCAAGATTTGGAGCGGGTGATGAGTCGGGCAGCTGCGTTCTGGACCAGTTGGAGGCGGTTGATGTTGGTAGAGCTGATGCCGAGGAGAAGTGAGTTACAGTAGTCCAGTCGGGAGGAGATGAAGGCGTGAATGAGTCTTTCAGCAGCGGGGGGTGTGAGAGAGGGTCTGATTTTGGCGATGTTGCGGAGGTGGAAGAAGGAGGTTTTGATGACATGGCGGATGTGGGGCTCAAGGGAGAGGGTGGAATCAAAGATCACGCCAAGGTTTCGGGCCTGGGGAGATGGGGAGACAATGGTGCCGTCAATGGTGAGAGTGGGGTTATTGGTTTTGCTGAGTGTGGATTTGGAGCCAATGAGAAGGAATTCTGTTTTATCACTGTTGAGTTTGAGGAAGTTGTGTTGCATCCAGATTTTAATAGCTGACAGGCAGGAGTTGATGTGGGAGAGGGCAGGATTGAGGGGGGATTTGGTGCCAAGGTAGATCTGGGTGTCATCGGCGTAACAGTGGAAGTCCAGGTTGAAGTGGCGGAGTATCTGACCAAGGGGGAGGATGTAGATGATGAAGAGGAGGGGACCGAGTACGGAGCCTTGGGGAACGCCTTGAGTGACTGTGGCTGTGGCAGAGGTGTGATTATGAAGAGAGATGAAGTGTGATCTGTTGGAGAGGTAGGAGTGGAGCCAGCTGAGTGCAGTACCTTCGATACCGAGGTCTTTGAGTCTGGTGAGCAGAATGTTATGGCTCACGGTATCGAAGGCTGCACTCAGGTCGAGGAGGATGAGGATGTTGAGGGAACCGGTGTCAGCAGAGGTGAGGAGGTCGTTGAGGACTTTCAGAAGAGCGGTTTCTGTGCTATGGAGAGGGCAAAAACCAGATTGGAGGGGTTCAAATAGGTTATTGGTATGAAGATGGGTTTGTAGCTGTGAGGCGACTATACGTTCTAGGGTTTTAGACAGAAAGGGGAGGTTGGATATTGGGCGGTAGTTGTTGAGGGAGGAGGGATCCAGACCAGGTTTTTTGAGGATTGGGGTGACAGCAGCGGTTTTGAAGGCAGAGGGGACAGTTCCAAGGGACAGTGAGGAGTTGAAGAGGTTTGTAAGGTAGGGGCATAGTACGGGGAGGCAGGACTTCAGGAGGGGAGTAGGGAGGGGGTCCAGGGAGCAGGTAGTGGGTTTGGAAGAGCTGATGAGTTTTGAGATTTCAGGAGCGGTGACCAAGTCAAACTCGGAGAGGAGGCAGTGTGGAGGAGGGGTCAGGAGGTCAGGAGAGATGGGGATAGGGGGGGCCGTGGTGGGCGATGGAGTAGATGGTGGGAGGTCGGATACAGGGGATAGAGATTTGTAAATTATGTTGATTTTGTCGGTGAAGAAGTGGAGAAATGAGTTGCAGAGATCCGAGCACTGGTTGGTTTGTGGAGCAGACCAGGTCGAGGATGTGTCCTTTTTCATGGGTGGGGAATGTGACATGTTGGATGAGAGTGAAGTTGTCCAGTAAAATGGTGAACTCTGATGAGAGCTTGCAGGTGGGGGAGTTCATGTGGATGTTTAAGTCACCGAGTAGCAGCAGACGTGGAGAGAGAGATGAGGCCAGTGTGAGGAGTTCAGTAAAATCAAAGAGGAAGGAGGGATTTGGTTTAGGTGGCCGGTAGATGAGGATGACTGTCAAGGAGGAAAGAGCTTTGAAGGCGAGAAATTCAAACGATGATACTGAGGGGAGGGTAAGTTCTGTGATCTGGAAGTTCTGGTTGAAAATAACGGCGAGGCCACCTCCACGGCGGGGTTTGCAGATGTAGTTGTAGCCAGGGGGGGATGCTTGGTTGAGGGGGGGGATGCTTGGTTGAGGGAGAAGAAGTCATTGGGTTGTTGCCAGGTTTCAGTGAGCAGGAGGAAGTCCAGAGTGTTGTCGAGGATGAGTTCATGGAGGACAGGGGCTTTATTGTTGAGCGATCGGGTGTTGAGGAGGCCAAAGTTGGCATGGTGAGAGGGTGGTGGGATGGGGGCAGGCTGGAGAGATCTGAGGTTGACCCGTTTAGCAGTGCGTGTGGTCGGTGAGGGGGGGTATTGCGGTTGACGGGGGACAGTGAGTGAATTTGCAAATGAGTGGACAGTAGGTGTATGTGAAGGGTGGATAGCACCGTAGTCCAGTCCGGGTTTTCTGTGCAGCCTGACGGTGTGCTCAGCGCTATGTGATCCAGTGGGGGAAGCATTCTGATGACGTGGCAGAGGTGCGACAGAGCGTGCAGGTGACCAGATGGATGGAATGGATTGTCCGTGGTGGAAGTAAACAAACTTGCGGCAAGAGCTTCTGTGGATGTAACAGACGTAGTAGTCCGAGCTGTTTAATGACTGGGATGCAGGGTGGAATGGAGTGGTTGAAGAGTTTGACCTGTTGCAGAGTTGAATATTTGATCATGAGGCCGAGTGGAGGGACTGAGAGCTTCGTGATAGCGGTTAGCCGTGGGCTAGGGGTATAGAGGTGGATGGCTGATGTAAGTGCCAAAATGATCCACAGCATGACAGGAGGAGATGAAGTCCAGTCTCGGTGCCTGTGAGACGGAGGGTAGGCAGTCGGAGTAGCGGCCACGCGTTGATGTAGCGAGGGAAGCCAGCTAGCTAGCTAGCGGCTAGCCGGCGAGGCGACAGTCCAGTTGAGGAGCGGCTTTGGGAAGCAGGTGAGAGGCTGTCCAGAGTTATAGTTTGTCCAGTGGTGAGATGAAGGGAAGAAGCTTGCTTTCCCTCAGACGTTTTACAACAAACATAGACAAAAACAAAAACACAAGAGGCAAAGCAGGCAGAGAAGCGGCGAACAAACAGCGCCAGCGTCCTCTCCGTCAGCAGTCCGTCCGTGATTAGGCTGGTAGTAGTCCTTACCTAGCTGATGAGCTTGTGCGACTCCCAACAAAGATGGAACAGAAGTGCGATGCCTCACTCAAACACACTGGTTGAAAAGAGGAGCTGCAGCAATGTACAGCACAACAAAAATATGATGTTTTTTGAAAATTAAACCATGTAAACCTATTCTGCTACATTACATTATATGTCATTTAGCTGATGCTTATATCCAAAGCGACTTTCAATTAAGTGCTTTCAACCCTGAAGGTAAAAACTCCAGACTACAAGTAGTAAGTGCAAGTAGATTAGCTTTAAATAAGAAAAGCTACAAAGAGCCATATGAAAGTATGAAAGTGCAGCTTCAGGAAACATATATATATATATATATATATATATATATATTTTTCCCTTCCCCATCTCCCCCATATTTATAAGAGATGTGGTTTTAGTAGGGCTGTCGAAATAACGCGTTAATTTCGATTAATTAATCTGAGAAAAATTAGTGCGTTGAAAAAATGAATCGCAATTAATCCATTCCATATTGACCTTTCACCTGGAACCGTTCTGAGACCATGGACCACAGAGTGCGCAGAACAGAAACATTGCTGGCTAGTTAACAGTTTAAGAACTCAACAGCAGGTAACGTTAGCCTACTGATAGCTAGTAGCTGGATTAAACACGCTTAAAAAGCTGACAGCTAACGCTAAAGTTTGACTGTGTTTCTGCTGTTGTCGAACACAGACGAGAGACGGTGCGTTCAATGAAGCTGGTAATCTACAGCCTCGCGGTGCATTCGTAGTTGTTATAAAATACCCTTTTGAATTTATTTCCTCAGCATATTAGTTCATATTGTTGATTGTTTTATATATATATATATATATATATATATATATATATATATATATATATATGAACAGTGAAAATAATAATAAAAATAGTTTTTTTTTAACTTTAATGTCACTAATGATGATTATTCATTTGAATTGAAATATTTAAAATACTTTCACAGCAAAAATGATGTATGCAATTAATTTAGATTAATTAATCACAGAGTCTGTAATTAATTCGATTACATTTTTTAATCGATTGACAGCCCTAGTTTTTAGCCTTCGGCGGAATGTGTGTAGGCTTTCGGCCATCCTGATGTCAATAGGGAGCTCATTCCACCATTTGGGAGCCAGGACAGCAAACAGTTGGGATTTCGTTGAGTGATTAGTTTTCCCTCGCTGTAAGGGGGCAGCAAGCAGGTTGGCTGATGCAGAGCGGAGTGGGCGGGTTGGGGTATAGGGTTTGACCATGTCCTGGATGTATGCTGGGGCTGATCCGTTCGTTGCCCTGTATGCAAGTACTAGTACTAGTGTCTTTAAGCGGGCGGCAATTGGTAACCAGTGAAGAGAGCAGAGGAGCGGTGTAGTGTGAGAGAACTTCGGGAGGTTGAAGACAAGTCGAGCTGCTGCGTACAACCTCTAAATACAATTATGAACCTGAAAATGAGCATAATATGAACACTTTAACACAGCAGTAGCTTAAAAACAACAACACTGCGGTACTGCCTACCTGCAGCAGATGACCAGTCTGGATGACCAGAAGGCCGGATAAGGGTTACGTGACACTGAGCCGAGAGTAGAAAAATCTGTTGAAACCGGAGCGTTCAGAACAGTCTGTCTGTCTGTTTGTCTGTCTTTCTCTCTCTCTCTGTGTCTCTGTCTCTCTGTGTCTCTGTCTGTCTGTCTGTCTGTCTCTCTGTGTCTCTGTCTGTCTGTCTGTCTGTCTCTCTGTGTCTCTGTCTGTATCTCTGTGTCTCTGTCTGTCTCTCTGTGTCTCTGTCTGTCTCTGTGTCTCTGTGTCTCTGTCTCTCTGTGTCTCTGTCTGTCTCTCTGTGTCTCTGTCTGTCTCTCTGTGTCTCTGTCTCTCTGGGTTTCTGTCTGTCTCTCTGTGTCTCTGTATGTTTCTCTGTCTCTGTCCTTCTGTCTGTGTAAATTAAGTGTTCGTGCAGTCTGTGACAAACCTCGATTGTCATAGAGGTTTTCTCCCCCATGCATCTATCTTTCTCCTACTTGTTGTCCCTGAAGTATTGAACTGACACTTACTAAGTGGCATAGAATCAATCTGCATTTAGCACATAAAGCACAGGAACACGAAGACACTTATTATCACTGTTGCGTGTTTAAACGAATGTAAGCTTGCCGCTTTCCCTGAAAGGAACTGATCGAAGTTTTTCTCTCTCTCCAGTTATCAGAAAGTACAAAGACTTTGTGTTGAAAGGTTTGGTTTGTTGTGGACAGGAGCACTGTATCCATGACAACGTGCATGGCTCCAAATATCTCTCCTCTGTACAAACACAACGTGTTGTACAGTTTGGAAAAAAGGACAACTGAGCATTAGCTTGTGTTTGTTGGTTCAGTGTAAGCACAGAGAGTATTTTCTGCCAGACCTGACTCTGTAACATCTGTTATGCATGTTCACTTATTTAATGTCTTTGTGTCTTTCCCACTCTGTGACCCTCTGCCCGACTCGCAGATTTTATTGTCTCTACTTTGTACTTTACAGAACAATCAGGCGTTTATTAAGCTAGTATCTACCTTCCACTCCAAGCACTTGATGGGCCCTATCTTACACCCGGCGCAGCGCAAAGCCCAACGCAAGTGTCTTTGCTAGTTTAAGACCGACGCAGTTGTCAGTTTACCGTCCAGCGCCCACGTCGTTTAAATAGCAAATGCACCTGCGCCCATCTGTGCGCCCATGGGCGTGCTGGTCTTACAGGGAGGTGTGTTCAGGTGCATTCTGGGCGTATTGCTATCTTGAGGCAGCGGGAAGTGATTGCGCCATTGACCAACAAAAACCTGATCTAAAGTCAATAACGCAGCATTTCATTGTTATTTTAACAGCACATTAGTAAAATGCTCCGAGGCTCGTGCACAGCGCGCTCACACTATGCTTGTTACACACACAGGGAAGTGCAGCAGCACACACACATGCAGAAGATTACAAATAACAATATTGCAGTGCAATTCCTCCATCATAATAGCAATGCGCCGAGGCAGGGCCGTTTGAAGGAATTTGGGGGCCCCAAGCAAAATGGACATGGAGGCCCCCCCAACCCCCCGCCCTGCCCCACACGCACGCACGGAAAGCCTACAGGAACCACAGCATAGCCATAAAGTTCACCCACACTTTATATAAATAAAAAAGGTTTACAGTGCATAAACTGCTGTTGCATAAACTGTGCACCTAGAAATTTGACAGGCACTACTGTATATTAAAAATTCTGAAATGTCCATGGGCAAAAGTGACTGGTATTTACACAGTTTGGTGGGAATTCAATAGTGATTTGCACTGTTTTTTCTAACAATATGACAGCACACACTTATCAGTTTAAACTCTGGGCTGTGCAGGATATCAGCTGTAATTATAGAGCTTGTGGTGGTACCTTGTGCTATAGAGGAAACATCAGCACTGAGAAGTGATGCATCTGTTGATGTTGAGGATGAAGTTGATGGTGTAGCAGGGAAAATAATTGAAAAACAAATCTGAAATTACCTGTGAAGTACGTTTTACCATTTCACTGTTAGCATATTGAAAGAGGTCACTATTAACAGCTCAGCTCAGTGAGAGAAATTCACTCTACCTTCATCAGTGGAGGTATCCTTAGGAAGAGTCTGAGGGCTGAGACATGTCAGCAAAGCACCTTGAGGGAGAAAGAAAAGATGGTAACACTTTATAATAACAATCATTAATAGATGGTAAATTGATAGTCAATTAATCTTTAGTTAATTGTCATTTAACTGTTAACAAACAATGAAATTATAATTAAATGTTTACTAATTATTAGTAGTGCTGTAAATTAACAGTTTATTGTAACACACATTATATCTATCATATAATATATTAGGTATGATGAGGTAATGATTAAACATTTTTTGTAAACCTTTAAGAAACCATTTTTAAAACATCTATAAACATTAAATAGATAGACGGACCAGATATTCCTAACACTTTGTTAAGGTTACTGATGCTTAAAAACATCCCAAGCTAATGTTTGATGCACGGAATATATTGTGTGGTTGTCCTAACCCCCATTTGGTAAATAGATTATCACGGTGGAATAGGTAGTATAGCATGTTAACGTTATGCCACTTTCATCAAAACCTATTACAAAGCTATAGCAATGTCATGTCATTAAATACGATAAACAGTGATTCTGGAACAGATCTGTGTCTTCCTTATCCCTTTAAAAATATGACAGTAGTATGTAACTATATTCCGTCCGTTCGAAAAAAAAGTTGCACTAACTGTTTGTTACAAGCAGCATTTGCCGTCAGGCAGGTTACAGGTAACGTTAGCTAACATAAACATATTTTTTCTAGCCTACCTGCTGCAAAATTACACCAAGACAAGTAGAGCTATTTTATCCAGTGTAATTTATACCACTATCTAAAACTATCTTGTTTTTTCTTATCCTCCTCTTCCTTTCTCTTCTTCCTTTTCTGGCTTCCTGAAGCATAATTCCGCTTCATGATGACTGCCGACCGAGGAGGTTTTGTATTTTGCCGGCAGCAGAGATCACGAGAGGGGCCCCTTTAGGGGGATCCCTATAACAGTGTCATTGCACTTTACTGCATTGACTATCAAAGGGGCGCTCACAGTTTGTCGTTGCATTTTGTTCTTAACCAGTCGTTGTCTTGGGGCCCCAGGCCAGCTCGGGGCCCCAAGCAATTGCTTGGTTTGCTTGCCTTGTCGCGACGGGCCTGCGCCGAGGTCCAAAAAACCCCCAAAAAACTTGAAAAGTTAGGTACAATAAAACGTAAGATATATGACCTGACATTGGCTACAGAGCTTCGTGCTAAAGAGCGACAGTTGCTAGATGTTTAAGCCACTACAGAGCTCCGTGCTGCCGGCTCCGCATGGTGCTCCGTTGCTCCGCATGGTGCTCCTTTGCTCCGCATGGTGCTCCGTTGCTCCACATGGTGCTCCGCATGGTGCTCCGTCAGGTCAGCGGTAGTTGGTGGCTCAGTTACCCGAGAATAGGTGACTGGAACCGGGTACCGAGCACCTAGGTGCCGCTCATTTTGGCTGAGATTACGGTTAAGTTTAGGAAAAAAAAAAGTCCTGTATGTTAACGCCCACTTGTCCACTCCGACCACCTCCTTACGTGGCCAGCTGCGTTCTTATGCTTAATGCTGCGTTCCAGACACAATTTTTAGCCAATAAGTTACGACTTATGACTTGGTAGCGTTCCAGGCAAACTCACGACAAACCCTTCTAGTTAGCGTTAGCTAGCGGTTATCTAACGTTGAAGTTAGCTAGCACTAGCTTATACTAGCAATTTCTAGTCGATGAATATTTTGGGCTTCATTTAAAGGTCCCATGACATAGTGCTTTTCGGATGCTTTTATATAGACCTCAGTGGTCCCCTAATACTGTATCTGAAGTCTCTTTTATATAGACCTCAGTGGTCCCCTAATACTGTATCTGAAGTATCTTTTATATAGACCTTAGTGGTCCCCTAATACTGTATCTGAAGTCTCTTTTATATAGGCCTTAGTGGTCCCCTAATACTGTATCTGAAGTCTCTTTTATATAGGCCTTAGTGGTCCCTAATACTGTATCTGAAGTCTCTTTTATATAGGCCTCAGTGGTCCCCTAATACTGTATCTGATGTCTCTTTTATATAGACCTTAGTGGTCCCCTAATACTGTATCTGAAGTCTCTTTTATATAGACCTTATTGGTCCCCTAATACTGTATCTGAAGTCTCTTTTATATAGACCTCAGTGGTCCCCTAATACTGTATCTGAAGTCTCTTTTATATAGACCTTAGTGGTCCCTAATACTGTATCTGAAGTCTCTTTTATATAGGCCTCAGTGGTCCCCTAATACTGTATCTGATGTCTCTTTTATATAGACCTTAGTGGTCCCTAATACTGTATCTGAAGTCTCTTTTATATAGACCTTAGTGGTCCCTAATACTGTATCTGAAGTCTCTTTTATATAGACCTTATGGTCCCCTAATACTGTATCTGAAGTCTCTTTTATATAGACCTTAGTGGTCCCCTAATACTGTATCTGAAGTCTCTTTTATATAGACCTCAGTGGTCCCCTAATACTGTATCTGATGTCTCTCTTATATAGACCTCAGTGGTCCCCTAATACTGTATCTGAAGTCTCTTTCCCAAAATTCAGCCTTGGTGCAGAATTACAGCCACTAGAGCCAGTCCCACAATGAGCTTTACTCAGGACGTGCCATTTCTGTGTCTGTAACTATTGAGGAGGAGAGGGTTGGGGGGGGGGGGGGGGGGGGGGCAAGGTGGAGGGTGGGGGTGTGGCCTTGATCAACTGCCACTTTGCTCGTTTGAAAGCCATGATGTCTCTCTCTCATGGGTTGGCCAAATTCTCTGGGCGGGCAAAGCAGAAAAAGGGGAGGTAACCTTCCTCCTTATGACCTCATAAGGAGGAGTTTCCAGAACGACTCATCTGAGCTTTCATTTTCTCAAAGGCAGAGCAGGATACCCAGGGCTCGGTTTACACCTATCACCATTTCTAGCCCATTGGGGACCATAGGCAGGCTGGGGGAACTCATATTAATGATAAAAAACCTCATAAAGTGAAAATTTCATGCCATGGGACCTATAATAAACATAACCTGTAGTAGTACACATTTGTATGTGTATTGTTTTGATTACATTGCGCGGAATTACTTTACGTTGCCTATTTATGTCTATTTATTTCTATTTCTCACTGTTAATCACCGGCGTCTGTACAGCATCAACAGGGGTCGCCATTGTTGTTTATGTGTGTGTGTGACGTCAAAAACTGTAACTGGGAAAACAACGATCTGGTACGAGTTCACGGGTAGTAAGTTATGGGTTTGACGGCCGTTCCAGGGCACTTTCACGGGTAGAAGGTTGTGAAAACACGAGTTACGGGTTGCCTGGAAAGCAGCATACATTTACGTAGCTTTTTGAACGTATGGTTCATGACAACAGG
Source organism: Gymnocephalus cernua (assembly GCA_023631565.1). Taxonomy (NCBI): domain Eukaryota; kingdom Metazoa; phylum Chordata; class Actinopteri; order Perciformes; family Percidae; genus Gymnocephalus; species Gymnocephalus cernua. The sequence continues at coordinate 32,432,727 of CM042434.1, read as the reverse complement.
CTGATTCACCCAGTGTTTTTATTGCACGAAATGCTTTAAATTTGGCTTTTTAGGTTTTTTTTTCTCAAACTTTTCAACTCGTGGTTCCCCCTATATGAATGCGGAAACCTTTTGGACAACAATACATCTTTAATTTAAGTTAATGAGGCTGCTATGCACTCGCTTCACTTCTGTCTCTCTGTGAGTTGTTTTGTCTTCTTCACTTGACGAGTAGACAATACAAGCACTTAGTCTCAAAGACTCAGGGAGAAACAGATTGAGCTGATTATTATGCTGATTATTATGCTGTTAAAGAAAGCTGGAAATTGGGCACGTCTGTCTTCTTTGAAACATTTGTAACACTCAGCTGTAATTGCCATCTTGGCATTTGTAAGCTTTTACTTGTTACAGCTTCTAAAATCAGACAAATGAAGGAAGAAACAAATCAAACAGGAAACAGAAGCAAGTCATTTTCTTTGATAAAGAAATTAAGGTTTACACAAAACAGCTGTTTACGACAAAAAGTGACAAAAAACTTGAAAAAAGACACACACACACGCACACACACACAAGGACACACACAAACACACGCACACACACACGCACACACACACACACACACAAGGACACACAGATACACACACACACACACACACAAGGACAGACACACACATGCAGCAACAGAAACGCACACTCGCACACACACACACACACACACACACACAAACATGCGCACACACAAGGACAGACACACACACACACACACACACACACACACACACACACACACACACACACACACACACACACACACACACGTAGCAACAGAAACACACACACACACACACACACACACACTGATTTCAAAAGCTGTTTCATACATTTGAATTGGTATGAAAAACTATCTCATTCCTATCTTACTATTTATACTATACTTTTTTTGTCTCATATTCGGATGTTGCTTTAACTTGTGTTTTGTGTTTTTTAAAGTTATTTATTGAGCATTGTCAGAGGGGCCTGTTGTCAACATCTACTTCTGTTATTGTTGTGCACGTGACCAATAAAGAACCTTGAACCTTGAAAAACAAAGACGTTTGAGAACCCTGGATGCTCGACATGTTAAAAAGTAAACTATGCTGTTCCTATTTTTGTTATGAACTCCTAACAGCTGCTCAGTCAGTTTGCTACAAGAGAGATGAAGTAGAAAGCTGATCTTCCTTTTCACTGCCCACTGAGCTTTTACCTCAGATGGGAGTGTACTCCTGCTGTGTATATATATCTAAATGAATGTCTAAACAGGGAGGGAAGCTATTTCCAAGAAAAAGGACTAAACATTTCATTAAACCAGTCTAACCCAGGATTTCCACAGGCTGCGTAACTGCTGCGGAACGTCTCCGCTGCGGAACGTCTCCGTGGTCCGCCGTCCGTCAATACCCACCGGATCCGGAGTTGTTGCGGAACGGCTGCGGCCAGGACTGACAGCTGTAGTCACGAGGACCCACTAGATCTCGCGAATTCACGCAGAATAGAACCACAAAACCACCAACAGTTTGTTTCTATTCCGAGGAGTAGAGAGGAAACAACTCCGTGCCGTGTTTTCAAGGTGTAGTGAAGAGAAATATGATCCTTCGTGAGCATGGTGTATTTTATTTTGAAAATAAACCGGATGTTTTATTTTGTTTCTGTGCTCGACTTCCTGTCCAGCACTATCTGCCGTGTGCTGAATTGCTGCGGAGCTCTCCGGCGTCCGGCAAAAATAGAAGCTCTGCGTATCTGATGCGCAGGGCTGCGACCGCCGGAGCTGTGCCGGAGTCGGAACGCAGCCGTTATGCAGCTGGTCGAAATACACACATTGACTAGAATGGAAACCGATTGACTCCGCCGACGTTCTGGAGCCGTTCCACAGCAGTTACGCATCCTGTGGAAATCCTGGGTAAATAACGCTGCCGTATGACCCAGAGCAGGATCGTGTTTGGAATTCAAACTAAACTGGGAACTGTGTCCATGCTCGGACACTTTTTGGCTAGCGTTCTATCAAAAATATCTGTTTAAATATGAATATAAATGATCTGGTTGTCAGTGAATTTAATGGTGTCAAACGGAATACTGTTTTATGCCGACCTTACTCCAAACGACTTTCCAAGTGATTCCTCTGTCTCAGACTAATTTCTAATATCTGATTGAAACCCTGAGATTCTTGCTAGAGTCGGGGGGGTCAGTCTTTTTTCCCGTCTGGACGTTCAGACAAAATCAAACGTGTTTGACATTATTCTAAGTTTGAAGTCTTGGTAGTGAAGTTAAATCACGTGAACGTTGTCACCAACCAATGGGTGCTCTCCCTCCAGCACCAAACAGTAATCAGCAGCACCCAACAGGAAGCAGCAAACGGCTAGAGCCAGTGGTGTTTATGGTTGCTATAGCGCCGCGCTAAGCTAAACGTTAAGAGGGAAAGTTGCACGTTTTTTAGGCTACAACATTTTTTGTCACATACAGCAAACATCTCCTCACTATCTGCTAGCTGCCTGTGCCTCGAACACACTGTAAAAAAACATCTCACTATCTGCTAGCTGCCTGTCCCCTGAACACACTGTAAAAAATGCGGTCTATGTAAACAGCCCAGGCTCCACAAACAGCAACAAAAACAAACTGTGCCAACCTGCACCATTAAGCATAACAAACAGTCTTCCAGCCAATGACCAACAAGAAGGATTTGGGGATGGGGGTTGGGGGGTTAGAGCGCGGAAGGGAGGGGGAGGGGACGGGTTGAGGAGGAGGAGGAGGAGGAGGGAGGGACGAGCTAGCCTCTGTTTTGTTTGACAATACTTCGAACGTCAACAAGAAGTGACATCACCCAACATCGCTTAGGGCATCTTTAAGTTACCTTGGTTACATTTTTCAAAACAATGTGCAATGTGTGACCCTGTAAGATCATGATGATGATTGTCTTTAGATGTGAGATGGTGTCTGACTGTAGTCTGTTCGAAGTCTTCTAGTGTCTGGTAGCCATTACTTTAGCTTTGTCTTTACAAGAGTCAACAAAAGCTTATAGCCGTGCGCTACCTCTGGCCATACTCAGACAAAACAAAACCTAAACCTGCCCACTGACATGAACATACAACACACATAAAAGCGGACACAAACACACACAGCAGCAGATATCTCAGGTGTCAGACCATCGCAGAGACTCAAAGCGAGAGACTCAACTCTGCATGCTTCGTCTGCAGAGCGAGACAAGAGCCAGCGATGCGTCGCTGCCTCGCAGACTCCTTCCAGTTCTTTCAAGAGGTCCTACAAGCCTCGAGACTGGCTTTCTGCACTGCCTGTCAGTTCTGGGACACCACACAAACACTGGCACACTGTTTTAAGTGCTTACATAACACCCAAGACTCTGTTGCTGCCTCTCGGCTCCTCTAAACAACTCACACGTCTGCTGCTTCCTGGAATAAATGGCAGAAGCACTTCTCTGCTAGTGGCTGGATTCGGAATAATGGCAAATACAGAAAACTGCCTGGTGCATATTATGTACAAGTGCATATTATGTACAAGTCGTTTTCTGCACCCAAATTAGTGTGTGTGTGTGTGTGTGTGTGTGTGTGTGTGTGTGTGTGTGTGTGTGTGTGTGTGTGTGTGTGTGTGTGTGTGTGTGTGCGTGCATGTGCGTGTGCGCGTGTGTGCATGTATGTGTGTGTGTGTGTGTGTGTTACAGTCCACAGTGTACATCTACAGATACATCCGCTGCCGTCTGGTTGTCGTGATGTGGCGTGATTCGGCTGCCATGGCAACAGCTGCTGTCCCTATTGCTCCTGACTGACATTGATTGGCTTTGACTGGCTGCCCAACTCCTGTCAGACGAGCAGGAAGCGGCTGTAATTGGCTATGACAGCAAAGCAGAGGGAGGCAGGTGCTGCCACTGGCCAACGCAACGCAAAGGGCAACCTGCTTACTGGACGTCTGCGTGTTTGCTTGGATTTCTAACTCTGTGGGGACCGATTTGAGCTGCAGATGGACAGTGAGGACATTTTTTTGTGGTCACTTAGTTTTAGGGTGAGGGTCAGAGTAAGGTTAGTCTCGCATAGCCAGACCTTCCTCCACAGCGCTGCAGAGGAAGGTCTGGCTAGTCCACACAGCATTACTGGATGGGAGATTGACATTTCTTTAAACCAATCACAATCGTCTTGGGTGGTGCCGCTGCTAAAGAGCCTCAGGAAGGAACTTGTTTTGGTGAAATGTGCACGTTCAAAAGTAGTTTTAGTCGTGCAACAGAAAACTCAGATTGGACAGATAGTCTAGCTAGCTGTCTGCATTTACCCTGCAGAAATCTGAGGAGCAGTTAACCATAGTCCTCAGAAATCCACCGGAGGTTAGAACGCCAATACAAAGAAAGAGGAAGGGGACGGATATCCGGGACGGATATCTGGAGCAATCCTGGAAATAAACGCCATCAATATAGACAATATTCAATAAGAAATGCTAATAAACCTGAGCACGTTTTTCTCCCATCCCAGAATGCTGTGTGGACTAGCCAGACCTTCATCTGCAGCGCTGTGGAAGGAACAGCTTCAGTAATAAACGGCTTCAGTAATAAACATATGACCGTACTTTGGGCTGTTTTCAGCCCTCCAGCTGAAGCCAAATCGACCATCTGAGAAAGCCTTTAGAAGAATTCAGCTTTCCTTTAGCTTTCTTGGCGTTCTTTGGCGTTTGTTATTCATGCTAAAATTCTCCTTTAGCGGCAGAGCTCTTGGCGTCCTTTGGCATTTGTGGCGTCCTTTGGCGTTTGTTATTCACGCTAAAAGTCTCCTTTAGCGGCGGAACGCTTGCCGTCCTTTGGCGTTTGTTATTCACGCTAAAAGTCTACTTTAGCGGCGGGACTGATGGCGTCCTTTGGCGTTTGTTGTTCACGCTAAAATTCTCCTTTAGCGGCGGACCGCTTGGCATTTTTTGCCTTTTGTTATTCACCCTAAAAGTCTGCTTTAGTGGCGGAGCTCTTGGCGTCCTTTGGCGTTTGTTATTCAGGCTAAAAGTCTCCTTTAGTGGCGGAACACTTGCCGTCCTTTGGCATTTGTTATTCACGCTAAAAGTCTCCTTTAGCGGCAGAGCGCTTGGCATCCTTTGGCATTTGTTATTCACGGTAAAAGTCTCCTTTAGCAACGGAACTCTTGGCGTCCTTTGGCGTTTGTTATTCACGCTAAAAGTCTCCTTTACCAACGGAACTCTTGGAGTCTTTTGCCGTTCGTTAATCACGCCAAAAGTCTCCTTTAGCGGCAGGATTGTTGCCGTCCTTTGGCGTTTGTTGTTCACGCGAAAAGTCTCCTTTAGTGGCGGGGCTCTTGGCGTCCTTTGGCGTTTCTTATTCACGCTAAAAGTCTACTTTAGCGGCGGGACTGTTGGCGTCCTTTGCCGTTCGTTATTCACGCTAAAAGTCTCCTTTAGCGGCAGGACTGTTGCCGTCCTTTGGCGTTTGTTATTCAAGCGAAAAGTCTCCTTTAGCGGCGGGACTCTTGGCATCCTTTGGCGTTTGTTATTCATGCTAAAAGTCTCCTTTAGTGGTGTAACTCTTGGCGTCCTTTGGCGTTTGTTATTCACGATAAAAGTCTCCTTTAGTGGCGGAACGCTTGGCATTTTTTGCCATTTGTTATTCACCCTAAAAGTCTCCTTTAGTGGTGGAGCTCTTGGCGTCCTTTGGCGTTTGTTGTTCATGCGAAAAATCTCCTTTAGTGGCGGAGCTTTTGGCGTCCTTTGGCGTTTGTTATTCACCCTAAAAGTCTCCTTTAGCGGCAGGACTCTTGGCGTCCTTTGGCGTTTGTTATTCACGCTAAAAGTCTCCTTTAGTGGCGGAGCTCTTGGCGTCATTTGGCATTTGTTATTCACGCTATAAGTCTCCTTTAGCAACAGAACTCTTGGCGTCCTTTGGCGTTTGTTGTTCACGCGAAAAGTCTCCTTTAGTGGCAGAGCTCTTGGCATCCTTTGGCGTTTGTTATTCATGCTAAAAGTCTCCTTTAGTGGCAGAACTCTTGGCATTCTTTGCCATTTGTTATTCACCCTAAAAGTCTCCTTTAGCAGCAGGACTCTTGGCATCCTTTGGTGTTTGCTATTCATGCTAAAAGTCTCCTTTAGCGGCAGGACTCTTGGCGTCCTTTGGCGTTTGTTATTCACGCTAAAAGTCTCCTTTAGTGGCAGAGTTCTTGGCGTCATTTGGCATTTGTTATTCACGCTATAAGTCTCCTTTAGCAACAGAACTCTTGGCGTCCTTTGGCGTTTGTTGTTCACGCGAAAAGTCTCCTTTAGTGGCAGAGCTCTTGGCATCCTTTGGCGTTTGTTATTCATGCTAAAAGTCTCCTTTAGTGGCGGAACTCTTGGCATTATTTGCCATTTGTTATTCACCCTAAAAATCTCCTTTAGCAGCAGGACTCTTGGCATCCTTTGGCGTTTGTTGTTCACGCTAAAATTCTCCTTTAGCGGCGGACCGCTTGGCATTTTTTGCCTTTTGTTATTCACCCTAAAAGTCTGCTTTAGTGGCGGAGCTATTGGCGTCCTTTGGCGTTTGTTATTCAGGCTAAAAGTCTCCTTTAGTGGCGGAACACTTGCCGTCCTTTGGCATTTGTTATTCACACTAAAAGTCTCCTTTAGCAGCAGGACTCTTGGCATCCTTTGGTGTTTGTTATTCATGCTAAAAGTCTCCTTTAGCGGCAGGACTCTTGGCGTCCTTTGGCGTTTGTTATTCATGCTAAAAGTCTCCTTTAGTGGCGGAACTCTTGGCATCCTTTGGCGTTTGTTATTCATGCTAAAAGTCTCCTTTAGTGGTGTAACTCTTGGCGTCCTTTGGCGTTTGTTATTCACGCTAAAAGTCTCCTTTACCAACGGAACTCTTGGAGTCTTTTGCCGTTCGTTAATCACGCCAAAAGTCTCCTTTAGCGGCAGGATTGTTGCCGTCCTTTGGCGTTTGTTGTTCACGCGAAAAGTCTCCTTTAGTGGCGGGGCTCTTGGCGTCCTTTGGCGTTTCTTATTCACGCTAAAAGTCTACTTTAGCGGCGGGACTGTTGGCGTCCTTTGCCGTTCGTTATTCACGCTAAAAGTCTCCTTTAGCGGCAGGACTGTTGCCGTCCTTTGGCGTTTGTTATTCAAGCGAAAAGTCTCCTTTAGCGGCGGGACTCTTGGCATCCTTTGGCGTTTGTTATTCATGCTAAAAGTCTCCTTTAGTGGTGTAACTCTTGGCGTCCTTTGGCGTTTGTTATTCACGATAAAAGTCTCCTTTAGTGGCGGAACGCTTGGCATTTTTTGCCATTTGTTATTCACCCTAAAAGTCTCCTTTAGTGGTGGAGCTCTTGGCGTCCTTTGGCGTTTGTTGTTCATGCGAAAAATCTCCTTTAGTGGCGGAGCTTTTGGCGTCCTTTGGCGTTTGTTATTCACCCTAAAAGTCTCCTTTAGCGGCAGGACTCTTGGCGTCCTTTGGCGTTTGTTATTCACGCTAAAAGTCTCCTTTAGTGGCGGAGCTCTTGGCGTCATTTGGCATTTGTTATTCACGCTATAAGTCTCCTTTAGCAACAGAACTCTTGGCGTCCTTTGGCGTTTGTTGTTCACGCGAAAAGTCTCCTTTAGTGGCAGAGCTCTTGGCATCCTTTGGCGTTTGTTATTCATGCTAAAAGTCTCCTTTAGTGGCAGAACTCTTGGCATTCTTTGCCATTTGTTATTCACCCTAAAAGTCTCCTTTAGCAGCAGGACTCTTGGCATCCTTTGGTGTTTGCTATTCATGCTAAAAGTCTCCTTTAGCGGCAGGACTCTTGGCGTCCTTTGGCGTTTGTTATTCACGCTAAAAGTCTCCTTTAGTGGCAGAGTTCTTGGCGTCATTTGGCATTTGTTATTCACGCTATAAGTCTCCTTTAGCAACAGAACTCTTGGCGTCCTTTGGCGTTTGTTGTTCACGCGAAAAGTCTCCTTTAGTGGCAGAGCTCTTGGCATCCTTTGGCGTTTGTTATTCATGCTAAAAGTCTCCTTTAGTGGCGGAACTCTTGGCATTATTTGCCATTTGTTATTCACCCTAAAAATCTCCTTTAGCAGCAGGACTCTTGGCATCCTTTGGCGTTTGTTGTTCACGCTAAAATTCTCCTTTAGCGGCGGACCGCTTGGCATTTTTTGCCTTTTGTTATTCACCCTAAAAGTCTGCTTTAGTGGCGGAGCTATTGGCGTCCTTTGGCGTTTGTTATTCAGGCTAAAAGTCTCCTTTAGTGGCGGAACACTTGCCGTCCTTTGGCATTTGTTATTCACCCTAAAAGTCTCCTTTAGCAGCAGGACTCTTGGCATCCTTTGGTGTTTGTTATTCATGCTAAAAGTCTCCTTTAGCGGCAGGACTCTTGGCGTCCTTTGCCATTTGTTATTCACCCTAAAAATCTCCTTTAGCAGCAGGACTCTTGGCATCCTTTGGCGTTTGTTATTCATGCTAAAAGTCTCCTTTAGTGGTGTAACTCTTGGCGTCCTTTGGCGTTTGTTATTCACGATAAAAGTCTCCTTTAGTGGCGGAACGCTTGGCATTTTTTGCCATTTGTTATTCACCCTAAAAGTCTCCTTTAGTGGTGGAGCTCTTGGCGTCCTTTGGCGTTTGTTGTTCATGCGAAAAATCTCCTTTAGTGGCGGAGCTCTTGCCGTCCTTTGGCGTTGTTATTCACCCTAAAAGTCTCCTTTAGCGGCGGGACTGTTGGCGTCCTTTGGCGTTTGTTATTCACGCTAAAAGTCTCCTTTAGTGGCGGAGCTCTTGGCGTCATTTGGCATTTGTTATTCACGCTATAAGTCTCCTTTAGCAACAGAACTCTTGGCGTCCTTTGGCGTTTGTTGTTCACGCGAAAAGTCTCCTTTAGTGGCAGAGCTCTTGGCATCCTTTGGCGTTTGTTTTTCATGCTAAAAGTCTCCTTTAGTGGCGGAACTCTTGGCATTCTTTGCCATTTGTTATTCACCCTAAAAGTCTCCTTTAGCAGCAGGACTCTTGGCGTCCTTTGCCGTTTGTTATTCACGCTAAAAGTCTCCTTTAGCGGCAGGACTGTTGCCGTCCTTTGGCGTTTGTTATTCAAGCGAAAAGTCTCCTTTAGCGGCGGGACTCTTGGCATCCTTTGGCGTTTGTTATTCAAGCGAAAAGTCTCCTTTAGCGGCGGAATGCTTGGCATTTTTTGCCATTTGTTATTCACCCTAAAAGTCTCCTTTAGTGGTGGAGCTCTTGGCGTCCTTTGGCGTTTGTTGTTCATGCGAAAAATCTCCTTTAGTGGCGGAGCTCTTGGCGTCCTTTGGCGTTTGTTATTCACCCTAAAAGTCTCCTTTAGTGGTGGAGCTCTTGGCGTCATTTGGCATTTGTTATTCACGCTATAAGTCTCCTTTAGCAACAGAACTCTTGGCGTCCTTTGGCGTTTGTTGTTCACGCGAAAAGTCTCCTTTAGTGGCAGAGCTCTTGGCATCCTTTGGCGTTTGTTATTCATGCTAAAAGTCTCCTTTAGTGGCAGAACTCTTGGCATTCTTTGCCATTTGTTATTCACCCTAAAAGTCTCCTTTAGCAGCAGGACTCTTGGCATCCTTTGGTGTTTGCTATTCATGCTAAAAGTCTCCTTTAGCGGCAGGACTCTTGGCGTCCTTTGGCGTTTGTTATTCACGCTAAAAGTCTCCTTTAGTGGCAGAGTTCTTGGCGTCATTTGGCATTTGTTATTCACGCTATAAGTCTCCTTTAGCAACAGAACTCTTGGCGTCCTTTGGCGTTTGTTGTTCACGCGAAAAGTCTCCTTTAGTGGCAGAGCTCTTGGCATCCTTTGGCGTTTGTTATTCATGCTAAAAGTCTCCTTTAGTGGCGGAACTCTTGGCATTATTTGCCATTTGTTATTCACCCTAAAAATCTCCTTTAGCAGCAGGACTCTTGGCATCCTTTGGCGTTTGTTGTTCACGCTAAAATTCTCCTTTAGCGGCGGACCGCTTGGCATTTTTTGCCTTTTGTTATTCACCCTAAAAGTCTGCTTTAGTGGCGGAGCTATTGGCGTCCTTTGGCGTTTGTTATTCAGGCTAAAAGTCTCCTTTAGTGGCGGAACACTTGCCGTCCTTTGGCATTTGTTATTCACACTAAAAGTCTCCTTTAGCAGCAGGACTCTTGGCATCCTTTGGTGTTTGTTATTCATGCTAAAAGTCTCCTTTAGCGGCAGGACTCTTGGCGTCCTTTGGCGTTTGTTATTCATGCTAAAAGTCTCCTTTAGTGGCGGAACTCTTGGCATCCTTTGGCGTTTGTTATTCATGCTAAAAGTCTCCTTTAGTGGTGTAACTCTTGGCGTCCTTTGGCGTTTGTTATTCACGCTAAAAGTCTCCTTTACCAACGGAACTCTTGGAGTCTTTTGCCGTTCGTTAATCACGCCAAAAGTCTCCTTTAGCGGCAGGATTGTTGCCGTCCTTTGGCGTTTGTTGTTCACGCGAAAAGTCTCCTTTAGTGGCGGGGCTCTTGGCGTCCTTTGGCGTTTCTTATTCACGCTAAAAGTCTACTTTAGCGGCGGGACTGTTGGCGTCCTTTGCCGTTCGTTATTCACGCTAAAAGTCTCCTTTAGCGGCAGGACTGTTGCCGTCCTTTGGCGTTTGTTATTCAAGCGAAAAGTCTCCTTTAGCGGCGGGACTCTTGGCATCCTTTGGCGTTTGTTATTCATGCTAAAAGTCTCCTTTAGTGGTGTAACTCTTGGCGTCCTTTGGCGTTTGTTATTCACGATAAAAGTCTCCTTTAGTGGCGGAACGCTTGGCATTTTTTGCCATTTGTTATTCACCCTAAAAGTCTCCTTTAGTGGTGGAGCTCTTGGCGTCCTTTGGCGTTTGTTGTTCATGCGAAAAATCTCCTTTAGTGGCGGAGCTTTTGGCGTCCTTTGGCGTTTGTTATTCACCCTAAAAGTCTCCTTTAGCGGCAGGACTCTTGGCGTCCTTTGGCGTTTGTTATTCACGCTAAAAGTCTCCTTTAGTGGCGGAGCTCTTGGCGTCATTTGGCATTTGTTATTCACGCTATAAGTCTCCTTTAGCAACAGAACTCTTGGCGTCCTTTGGCGTTTGTTGTTCACGCGAAAAGTCTCCTTTAGTGGCAGAGCTCTTGGCATCCTTTGGCGTTTGTTATTCATGCTAAAAGTCTCCTTTAGTGGCAGAACTCTTGGCATTCTTTGCCATTTGTTATTCACCCTAAAAGTCTCCTTTAGCAGCAGGACTCTTGGCATCCTTTGGTGTTTGCTATTCATGCTAAAAGTCTCCTTTAGCGGCAGGACTCTTGGCGTCCTTTGGCGTTTGTTATTCACGCTAAAAGTCTCCTTTAGTGGCAGAGTTCTTGGCGTCATTTGGCATTTGTTATTCACGCTATAAGTCTCCTTTAGCAACAGAACTCTTGGCGTCCTTTGGCGTTTGTTGTTCACGCGAAAAGTCTCCTTTAGTGGCAGAGCTCTTGGCATCCTTTGGCGTTTGTTATTCATGCTAAAAGTCTCCTTTAGTGGCGGAACTCTTGGCATTATTTGCCATTTGTTATTCACCCTAAAAATCTCCTTTAGCAGCAGGACTCTTGGCATCCTTTGGCGTTTGTTGTTCACGCTAAAATTCTCCTTTAGCGGCGGACCGCTTGGCATTTTTTGCCTTTTGTTATTCACCCTAAAAGTCTGCTTTAGTGGCGGAGCTATTGGCGTCCTTTGGCGTTTGTTATTCAGGCTAAAAGTCTCCTTTAGTGGCGGAACACTTGCCGTCCTTTGGCATTTGTTATTCACCCTAAAAGTCTCCTTTAGCAGCAGGACTCTTGGCATCCTTTGGTGTTTGTTATTCATGCTAAAAGTCTCCTTTAGCGGCAGGACTCTTGGCGTCCTTTGCCATTTGTTATTCACCCTAAAAATCTCCTTTAGCAGCAGGACTCTTGGCATCCTTTGGCGTTTGTTATTCATGCTAAAAGTCTCCTTTAGTGGTGTAACTCTTGGCGTCCTTTGGCGTTTGTTATTCACGATAAAAGTCTCCTTTAGTGGCGGAACGCTTGGCATTTTTTGCCATTTGTTATTCACCCTAAAAGTCTCCTTTAGTGGTGGAGCTCTTGGCGTCCTTTGGCGTTTGTTGTTCATGCGAAAAATCTCCTTTAGTGGCGGAGCTCTTGCCGTCCTTTGGCGTTGTTATTCACCCTAAAAGTCTCCTTTAGCGGCGGGACTGTTGGCGTCCTTTGGCGTTTGTTATTCACGCTAAAAGTCTCCTTTAGTGGCGGAGCTCTTGGCGTCATTTGGCATTTGTTATTCACGCTATAAGTCTCCTTTAGCAACAGAACTCTTGGCGTCCTTTGGCGTTTGTTGTTCACGCGAAAAGTCTCCTTTAGTGGCAGAGCTCTTGGCATCCTTTGGCGTTTGTTTTTCATGCTAAAAGTCTCCTTTAGTGGCGGAACTCTTGGCATTCTTTGCCATTTGTTATTCACCCTAAAAGTCTCCTTTAGCAGCAGGACTCTTGGCGTCCTTTGCCGTTTGTTATTCACGCTAAAAGTCTCCTTTAGCGGCAGGACTGTTGCCGTCCTTTGGCGTTTGTTATTCAAGCGAAAAGTCTCCTTTAGCGGCGGGACTCTTGGCATCCTTTGGCGTTTGTTATTCAAGCGAAAAGTCTCCTTTAGCGGCGGAATGCTTGGCATTTTTTGCCATTTGTTATTCACCCTAAAAGTCTCCTTTAGTGGTGGAGCTCTTGGCGTCCTTTGGCGTTTGTTGTTCATGCGAAAAATCTTCTTTAGTGGCGGAGCTCTTGGCGTCCTTTGGCGTTTGTTATTCACCCTAAAAGTCTCCTTTAGTGGTGGAGCTCTTGGCGTCATTTGGCATTTGTTATTCACGCTATAAGTCTACTTTAGCAACAGAACTCTTGGCGTCCTTTGGCGTTTGTTGTTCATGCGAAAAGTCTCCTTTAGTGGCAGAGCTCTTGGCATCCTTTGGTGTTTGTTAATCATGCTAAAAGTCTCCTTTAGTGGCGGAACTCTTGGCATTCTTTGCCATTTGTTATTCACCCTAAAAGTCTCCTTTAGCAGCAGGACTCTTGGCATCCTTTGGCGTTTGTTATTCATGCTAAAAGTCCCCTTTAGTGGTGTAACTCTTGGCGTCCTTTGGCGTTTGTTATTCACGATAAAAGTCTCCTTTAGTGGCGGAACGCTTGGCATTTTTTGCCATTTGTTATTCACCCTAAAAGTCTCCTTTAGTGGTGGAGCTCTTGGCGTCCTTTGGCGTTTGTTATTCACCCTAAAAGTCTCCTTTAGCGGCGGGACTCTTGGCGTCCTTTGGCGTTTGTTATTCACGCTAAAAGTCTCCTTTAGTGGCGGAGCTCTTGGCGTCATTTGGCGTTTGTTTTTCATGCTAAAAGTCTCCTTTAGTGGCGGAACTCTTGGCATTCTTTGCCATTTGTTATTCACCCTAAAAGTCTCCTTTAGCAGCAGGACTCTTGGCGTTCTTTGCGGTTTGTTATTCACGCTAAAAGTCTCCTTTAGCGGCAGGACTGTTGCCGTCCTTTGGCGTTTGTTATTCAAGCGAAAAGTCTCCTTTAGCGGCGGGACTCTTGGCATCCTTTGGCGTTTGTTATTCAAGCGAAAAGTCTCCTTTAGCGGCGGAACGCTTGGCATTTTTTGCCATTTGTTATTCACCCTAAAAGTCTCCTTTAGTAGTGGAGCTCTTGGCGTCCTTTGGCGTTTGTTGTTCATGCGAAAAATCTCCTTTAGTGGCGGAGCTCTTGGCGTCCTATGGCGTTTGTTATTCACCCTAAAAGTCTCCTTTAGCGGCGGGACTCTTGGCGTCCTTGGGCGTTTGTTATTCACGCTAAAAGTCTCCTTTAGTGGCGGAGCTCTTGGCGTCATTTGGCATTTGTTATTCACGCTATAAGTCTCCTTTAGCAACAGAACTCTTGGCGTCCTTTGGCGTTTGTTGTTCATGCGAAAAGTCTCCTTTAGTGGCAGAGCTCTTGGCATCCTTTGGCGTTTGTTATTCATGCTAAAAGTCTCCTTTAGTGGCGGAACTCTTGGCATTCTTTGCCATTTGTTATTCACCCTAAAAGTCTCCTTTAGCAGCAGGACTCTTGGCATCCTTTGGCGTTTGTTATTCATGCTAAAAGTCTCCTTTAGTGGCGGAACTCTTGCCGTCCTTTGGCGTTCGTTATTCACGCTAAAAGTCTCCTTTAGCAACGGAACTCTTGGCGTCCTTTGCCGGTCGTTGTTCACGCGAAAAGTCTCCTTTAGTGGCGGAGCTCTTGGCGTCATGTGGCGTTTCTTTTTCACGCTATGAGTCTCCTTTAGCAACAGAACTCTTGGCGTCCTTTGGCGTTTGTTGTTCACGCGAAAAGTCTCCTTTAGCGGCGGAATGCTTGGCATTTTTTGCCATTTGTTATTCACCCTAAAAGTCTCCTTTAGCAGTAGGACTCCTGGCGTCCTTTGGCTTTTGTTATTCATGCCAAAAATGTGTCCTTTAGTGGCGTAACTCTTGCCGTCCTTTGGCGTTTGTTATTCACGCTAAAATTCTACTTTAGCGGCGGGACTGTTGGCGTCCTTTGGCGTTTGTTGTTCACGCGAAAAGTCTCCTTTAGTGGCGGAGCTCTTGGCATCCTTTGGCATTTGTTATTCACGCTAAAAGTCTCCTTTAGCAATGGAACTCTTGGCGTCCTTTCGCGTTTGTTATTCACGCTAAAAGTCTCCTTTACCAACGGAACTCTTGGAGTCCTTTGCCGTTCGTTATTCATGCCAAAATTCTCCTTTAGTAGCAGTACCTCTTGCCATCCTTTGGCATTTGTTATTCACGCTAAACGTCTTCTTTAGCGGCAGAGCTCTTGATGTCACTTTTGACGTCACTTTTGCCGTTGTTATTGATGCTAAAAGTCTCCTTTTAGCGTCAATAAATGCGGTTGGTCGGGACTATTGGCATCGCTTTTGACGCAGTTAGGTTAAGGAAAAGGTCGTGGGTGGGCTTACGTTTCCATGACACACGGGAAGAACGGGACAGTTGGGTTTAGGAAAAGAACAACGGGACAGTTGTGTTTAGGTAAATAAGAACGGATGGTTGGGTTTAGGAAACGTTACACATGGGACACAATCCCACGTCTCCTGGGTGAAAGTCTTCTTCTACTTATTCTTCTTGCAACCCCATGAGGAATTCTAAGTTTAGGAAAAGATGATGGTTTGGATTTAAACACTCCCAAGGAGCACTCGTTTCCTGGGTGAAAGTCTTTTGTTTTTCTGCTCTCTGGCTTATAAATCCTGTGTTTTAACACCTTTAACATTTCTCCTTTTGAGACTTAAGTGTACTTGTTTTTGTACAGTGCTTTTCTTACAACTCTGAATAACAAGAAATCTTTCTTGTTATTACAATATACAATTTGTTTCACGTTATAACAATAGAAATATTTCTTATATATATATACCTTGATAATGACATGAAAAACATCTTGTTATTACAATAAACTTTTCACGTAATAACATACTACTAAAACCTTTATCTTTTCTTAGGCGTGGCAGCACTACGCTTCCGTACATCTCAGATAAACTCCCGCACTTTGACTTCTGCCTTCAGCTGTCATGTCTTTTCCAAAATGTCTCCATGAAATTCTTGCTAATGCTGCTGCCATTAAAGGAATATTTCACCACTGGAAAGCTGAATATATCTTTAAATTGGGTCACTTATCTAGTAGAAATGTGATTTTTTTGTTTTTTGGAAATTGGTGCCTTCTAGGCCGAGAAAAGCCAGAAAATGTGTTTTTGGCTCATATGGATGAAAGACACCAAATCCCAGAATTAATCTGCTTCGCTGCTTTACGAGTCCACTCCCAAACCATGCCTACCATTTACAGACAGACAGAGGCATTCAACTCAACTCAAGTGTGTTCTATTGTCGTTTCAACCATATACACGAAGCGTTTCACCGTGGCTCAAGTGGTGTTACACATTTAAAATATATAAAAACAACATTATATAAAAATGACATACGAAAACAGGCTACATTTAATGCACACACATTATAGGCTCCGTAAAGTTCAGCTAACGCATACTACCATTAGCGCTTGGTGGGCTGTAAACACCAAGTATAAACACAGCCGTAAATTAGCGTGGAATGTAGTATGGTTGGCATTTAACAGTCACAAACTCCAGCGGTTAGCAGTTAGTTGGATACAAATCACCCCATTTCTACACCAGTCCATGTTAACACAGCCCACCTCCGCGAGTCTTTTACCCGGCGACAGAGCATCTCTAGCTCGGATTGTCGGAGGGCTAGCAGGCCTGGTAGCTGGACAGTCTGGTACACTGTTGTTCAGCCATGTTTCCACAAAAACAAAAACACAGCAGTCTCTGAACTCGCGTTGGGAGTTTCGTTGAAGGTGGATGTAGTCCAGTTTGTTGTCTAATGAGCGGACACTTGCAAGCAGGATTGATGGGACAGGTGGCCGGCTAGCGTTAGCTTCCCACCTAGCCGATGAGGATGTCCCCTACCCGGCTAGCGGCATCGAGCGACACCGCTGGTTGAGGTGCTGGTCTCCGTGCAGGCAAAGCTCACGTAGTGTGTCGATTATTCCGTCTGTAATAACGTTTCCTGCATATTCTTCGATCTGTACTGATGTATCCCGGTGGTACACGTGTGCGGTAGTTTGAATGCACATAATTGTTGTAAAAGTTTGCTGCTGAAAAGAGAGCCTGTTTAGCGAAGCTTCAAGATGGCTGGGTGGGTTGAAAACATGCGGAAGAAGCTGGCTGTTGTCCACAGACTCTGGGCAAAAATCTTCGCTTTACGTCATCGGAAGATTTTTTACCACACCCACAATACAGAGATCTCTCGTCTCAGGGGGACATGAGGGAGGGAAGCATGGCCATTCAAAAATACTACGTGTTTCTACTGATACAAAGCTTAATGCTAAATCGGTGAAGTATCCCTTTAATCATTGTAGTGGACAGAAATGAGTCCTGCAGCAGCTGGATGTTTAGTCGAGCAGAGTACGTTTGAATTTAACAAGTCCCGTTGGGATGGAGTCCGTGTTTCCTCCACCTTTCGCTTCATTAGGACCCTGTTTGTGTCTTAAAGAGTGAGTCAGAAGGAGGGAAACCCTCTGAGCGAATAACAGAGGGCAAATAAAAGGAGAGCAATGAAGCAGAAATGGACTTCTTTATTAACCGTTAGTGTTTCCATCCACACTTCCCAGAAGCTGGTCACACAGCAGCGGCTGACGCTCACATGTGTTTTCACACCTATGGCTCATAAACCTCAGAGACAGTCTATCACACCAAGTGGCAAAAAGGAATTCTCACCAAGCGGATGTTCGGAAATAAAATGTAGAGACTGGAAGCTTTTTATTTCACATGTGGAAAACTGCGTCCCTGAACTCTGAGACTTCCACCGGCAGCAGCAGCAGCAGCAGCAGAGGTCTTTTAAAGATCTAGTCTGCATTAAGGTCTTCATTAAACGTGCTCTGGTTTATTGGCATTTCTTTAAACCAATCATAATCGTCTTGGGCGGTGCTAAGCACAGCATGGAGCGGTCCCGCCTCAGGAAGGAACATGTTCTGGTGGAACATGTGTACATTCAAAAGTAGTTTTAGTTGTGCAACAGAAAACTCTGATTGGACAGATAGTCTAGCTAGCTGTCTGGATTTACCCTGCAGATATCTGAGGAGCAGTTAACCAGAGTCCTCAGAAATCCACCAGAGGTTAGAACGGCAACACAAAGAAAGAGGAAGGGGACGGACATCCGGCCGAAAAGAGGGACATACGGTGGAATTTCTGGCGGCACCGGAGCAATCCTGGAAGTGTAAAGTCGTGGATATAGACAATGACCAATAAGACCCAATCAGGAGGAGAAACATTGGCGTCAGTGTGGGTGTTGCCAAAGGTCTCCGTTTGCGGCCGTTGAGACTCCAACACAACCCGCAGATTCCAAACCAAAACGGGTCAGAAGTGTTTCCAAATGTCTCCAGTTTAGGGGCTTGGACACGACAGAGCAGGGGGAATGAGAGGGGGAAACGCCAGAGCAGGGGGAATGAGAGGGGGAAACAATGAGAGGGGGAAACACCATAGCAGGGGGAATGAGAGGGGGTTTTCATTTTGAGATCATTTTGTGTTTGACAGAAACTGTCCAAAGTAATGCGGCAGTTTGAGATCAGTGGTTCTGAAGTCACACTCATTTGGCTTTGACAGAAAGAACATGTCATGAGACGGATAAATCCTGCCAGAATTATTTATGAACTTATATGTATTCATGTTCTGCCACGTCGCAGTTTCACTAGATCTCAACCATTCACCCCGGCTGATCCCTGTGTGTGTGTGTGTGTGTGTGTGTGTGTGTGTGTGTGTGTGTGTGTGTGTGTGTGTGTGTGTCTGTGTCTGTGTGCGTGTGTGCGTGCGTGCGTGCGTTTGTTGCTTTACTAAACTCTATGAATCTCTACTCTCATGAATTTAAAATAATCCGTTAAACTAGAACTACTGGCACTCGGAGAGCGTAGACCTCGCCGAGGCCAATGGTGCATTCACAAGCTCCTCGGTCGGCTCCTCGATTAACATTGCTACGTTTTGGTTTAAAAAGGAATAGCAAGAGATATTCCTTTTTAAACCACAACGTAGCAATGTTAATTTAGCCTATCTACCTAACTAAGCCGAAAACATGTTAAGCTGGTGTTAAACTGCCTCATCATATTCAAATCGTTTACTTAAGTAAAATATATATTGCAAGGAAGTAATCATTTAGAATCACAGGAGTCCTTCAAGTCTAATCTGTACTGAGAGTGAACTCGGCCAGTAAACTCACGTGTGTACCTCGGTGATTAAGAGACACGGTATAAAAGTTGCTGTTGTTGTTCAGAGGGCCACTGATCATCTCCTGACAGACATCCAGCAGCACTCACATTAATCCAGTTTGTCAGGCTGTAATCAATTCAAATGAGTTTCTGAGGATTCTCCTCAGCTGCTGAACCCAAACGACTCAAACGTTGATGACTTATCGATGCCTCAGCACTGATTAGCTCAGACACATCTGATCTTGTTGGGACTCTTTTTTCACCTTGGACAGATATTTAATTTTCCTCCAGGGCCCTGCAGTGATTAGTGCTTACAGGTTTAAAGGGTAACTTGGATTTCTTTTTTAACCTGGAACCTTTTTTCTCATGTTTTTGTGTCTAAGTGACATTTGGTCCAGTATTAAGCGAGGCCGGCGAAAAAAAGCTGCAGTGTAACATCAATGGGTGCACCTTCAGTTAGCATGCACTAAAAGTTCTGTTTCAGAACTCAGATTATCGTTCTAAGTGTCTGACAATATTATGGAAAGGATCCCTACAGAGATAGACCTTTTAGTTAAATAGTAAGATCATTTTTATTTAACCAGAAATAGGTCTGAAATCACCATCACCAAACCCACCAGACTCCATGTAAATAAACAGTACTTTTATCATCTTAAAACACACTTAATTCAAAGTCGAGAGAAACAAAATAAAACTACCAAAAGCCGTCTTGTTTCATCTTTCCACTGTTCCAACAATCACCACTCTGGTCTGGTTGAAATAAACCCTTAAAGGGATATTTCACCGCTGGAAAGCTGAATATATCTTTAAATTGGGTCACTTATGTAGCAGAAATGTGAAAAAAAAATTAAATTGGTGCCTTCTAGGCCGAGAAAAGCCAGAAAATGTGTTTTTGGCTCATATGGATGAAAGACACCAAATCCCAGAATGCACTTCGCTTCGCTGCTTTGAGTCCACTCCCAAGCCACGCCTACCGCTTGACAGACAGACAGTGAGGCATTCAACTCAACTCAATGTGTTTTATTGTTATTTCAACCATATACACGAAACAACGTTTCATCGTGGCTCAAGTGGTGTTACACATTTAAAATATATAAAAACTACATTATATAATAACGACATACGAAACAGGCTACCTTTAGTGCACACACACATTATAGGCTCCGTAAAGTTCAGCTAAGCATACTAGCATTAGGCATGGTGGGCTGTAAACACTGAGTATAAACACAGCCGTAAATTAGCGTGGAATGTCGAATGGTCGCCATGTAACAGTCACAAACTCCAGCAGTTAGCAGTTAGTTGGATACAAATCACTACATTTCTGCACCAGTCCGTGTTAACACAGCCCACCTTCATACAGAGCATATCTAGCGTCGGAGAGCTAGCAGGCCTGGTAGCTGGACAGTCGTTACGCTGTTGTTCAGCCATGTTTCCACGAAAAAGTCTCTGAACTCGCGTTGGGAGCATCGTTGAAGTTGGATGTAGTCCAGTTTGTGGTTTAATGAACGGACACTTTCAATCAGGATTGATGGGACAGGTGGCCGGCTAGCGTTAGCTCGCTCTGAATGTGCCTTTTCCCCGGCTAGCGTTAGCTTCCCACTTGGCCGATGAGGATGTCCACTTCCCCGGGTCGGGGCTTCGACGAGACCGCTGGTCTCCGTGCTGGTCTCCGTGCTAGTCTCCGTGCTGGTCTCCGTGCTGGTCTCCGTGCAGGCAAAGCTCTCCTAGTGTGCTGATTATTCCATCTGTAATAACGTTCCCTCAATATTCTCCGATCTGTAGCGTTGTATCCCGGTGGTATACGTGTGCGGTAGTTTGAAAGCACATAATTTTGTAAAAGTTAGCTGCTGAGAAGAGAGAGCCCTGCTTAACGAGAATTCAAGATGGCTGACATTTCGTTTTTTTCCGGCTGAGATCGGCTCGCTTCGGGTGATGGGCGTGTTGAAAACATTCGGAAGTAGCTCCTGCTACTGTTTGTAGTTCTTTGCCTCTGGCCTTCCATTCCTCCAATGATGTAAAAATTGTCATTTTGCGTCATTGGAGGAATGATTTCCAGACCCCCAACGCAGAGATCTCCCCTCTCAGGGGGACATGAGGGAGGGAAGCACGGTCATTCAGAAATACTACTGGGTTTCTACTGATACAAAGCTGAATGCTAAATCGGTGAAGTATCCCTTTAATTCACCCATTTACATGTGGAAATATGCTGGCTCTATACATGCTAAACATATTGATTATTTACATGGAGTCTGGTGATTTTGGTGATGGGGATTTCAGGGCTTTGAAATGATTCATTTAAAATTCTGTTTGCTAATTTCCTCATTCTGCCTTTAAATGATGACATTTGACATTTAACATTTTAATGCGTTAATTTAAATGCAAAGTTAATTATGCAATTCATAATTGCTTTTTTTCTTTAAATGATCAGTTTATTAATTGATTATAATTAACGTTGTGATTATTCCAGTGGCGTCAGGAACGCCGGAGACTCTGTAAAGGTAGTAACTTGAGCGAGGGAATATGTGATGTGACTGGCGACACAGCTGTAATCAGATTGGAGCGAATGGTAAATGGATGGAGGCTCCTGTCTGCTAATAACATGTTCCAGCATGTTAATCAAATAACATACTATCACTTCACCAGCTGGAGCCAGAGGGGGACGTTACATCTATGTTTCGCTGGGTAATTTTCCCTCCTATCTGGCTACAGGAGGATGACACGGATAACAGATGTTCACCCGTCTCATCTATTAAGAATCCTGAGGGGTTTTTTTTACACGCTATCATCAGACTTAATTCCCTTTTTCATTCACTTGTATTGAACTCTGAATATTTTTCAATTAAGAGGACCATGCAGAGCAGATAATTGAATAAGGTTTGCGCAGCATGTGGTTGCATTTTAAAGGGATAGTTCATATAGTTCATATATTTCCTACACAATCTGGACTGTGGTCATAACATCAACATCTTATAACTTATTCCCTGTTATATATTGTTCTTAAAGTATATTATTTCTTTTCTTGTTTGTCAAGCAATTC
This sequence comes from Gymnocephalus cernua, assembly GCA_023631565.1. Classification (NCBI taxonomy): domain Eukaryota; kingdom Metazoa; phylum Chordata; class Actinopteri; order Perciformes; family Percidae; genus Gymnocephalus; species Gymnocephalus cernua. Next base: position 32,410,973 of record CM042434.1, on the reverse strand, counting down.
TGTCATGTTTACATTCTTGTCTTTTCATAGTCATAGTTAATATTTAATAATAAGCTATTGCACTGTTAAATCCCTGCACTGTTCACTTTTGCACTACCACCATTGCACACAGTCTACCATAGCACCTTATCATGGTCATTGCAAAACATGGTCAGTCCATACCAGACCTTTGTAATCACTTCACAAATTGTTAACTCTTTAAATTTCTGGGAGTGATTTTAATGTATGTGAGATATACAGTATGTGTGTTTGTTGTGTTATGGTTATCTAACCTACTGGATGCCTAAAATTTCCCTTGGGATGAATAAATTATCTATCTATCTGTCTGTCTATCTATCTATCTATCTATCTATCTGTCTGTCTGTCTGTCTGTCTGTCTGTCTATCTATATGTTTTGAAGTGCGGTTGTATCACTGACATAGAAGAAATGGACCCAGTGACTCCGCTGTTTTTGACGGAGACCAGTGAAGTCTATTAGAAGCACTTTTCCGGTGATGGTTGAGTGTTACTGAGCGTTACTGCGCAGCTGGATGAAAAGCATGTCCACATTTATGGGGTGCCGAATGTAAAAGTTCGGTTACAATTCTTTAGCTGATACATTTTCAACATTTAACTCACTTTTCTCACATTTAGCGCATTTTCCTCACATTTGAGACAGAAATTTTATATATATATATAGTATATCTAAATCTAAATGTTAAATGTTAAATCTAAATGTTATATATAAATCTAAATGTTAAATGTTAAATCTAAATGTTATATATAAATCTAAATGTTAAATCTAAATCTAAATGTTAAATGTTAAATCTAAATGTTAAATATATATCTAAATGTTATATCTAAATCTAAATGTTAAATGTTAAATCTAAATCTTAAATATATATCTAAATATTATATCTAAATCTAAATCTTAAATATATATCTAAATCTTAAATCTAAATGTTATATCTAAAAGTGTAAAGCTAAATATTTAGAAGACACATTTTTAACCATTTTCACTATCTTATTCATCATTAAAGTCACTTCTGATAACATTTTAGGCGAGAAAAGAACTGTTTAGATTTCGAATATAGGCAGTCTTCCGAAAATCATTGCCGAATTGACAATTGGCTTCAAAGTTTTCGGAGTTGAGAAGCTCCATAAAATGACGGGACTGCCAGCTGGTGGTGGCCGGGGATCGCTTAATCAACGGCCGGCCTGTCATCCTGAGACGCTGCGCTGTAAGCTTGCGGTCTCTCAGACCGGTCTCGTAAATAAGAGGCTTTTATTTCGCCGTTGACGGATCGTTTGTTTAAATATCACAACACATGTCCATCATGAGATTAACGGGAACGTGTGGTTAACTGCCTTTTTGGCGTTAAACTCCACAAGCGCCTGCGGGCTTGACAACCTCGCTGGTCCAACGTCACACACACACACACACACACAGACACACACACACACACACACACACACACACACACACACACACACACACAGCACAGCAGGCAGAGAGTGAGATACCCGTTTCTCTTCGGGAGACTTGTTTAAATTATGACATATACATTAGATTCAGTATATAGTTCATACTTTTTTTGGTGTATTTCTTTGCTGATTTTAATGCTGTAAAGACCGTTGCTGTGCTTGCATCACTCCTTTACCCCTCCTACCAGTCCCTATGGCCACTTGGCCGGTGGTAATGCAAATGTAAAAAAAGATTTTGGGGGAGAGTAGTTCTTAGAACTGCTTAGAAGTGTACTTTTCCTCTAAAATGTTGCAGTACTATCTGGTCGGAAAGCCCCTAATAACAAACACCAAAGACACCTGACCAAGTGTCACTTTTGGACGCGATGGGAGTGAGAATGTGTTGACTTCTAAATAGTCAGTGTGTTAGCTATACAGTAGATGGCGGTCAGCGCGCCCCCATTTTGGAGAAGCAGGCTGGACTACCGACACGGAGGCTAAGCTAATGTCCTGCTGTGGACGGAGGCAGCAGCTAAACACATTTTAGACACAAAAAACACATATATATTACAAACTAGTTTAAGTGCTATGTTTAGAATTGTATTATTGTGACTCTGGTGAATTCCAACTAACCCACAGACAAACTAAACAATGGAGGCAGCGGTAGAGCAGCAACTCCCGTGTTCTGCGAGGTAAAATGACAAAGGCCGTGTCCAAGCCACAAGTTTAAAAAGCTTTTAATGCAGAGGCAGCAGGAAACATATCTACTTCATCAGATGATAAAGCGTCAATAATGGGTTTCACAGTTACAGTTGTGTTGAGTTATTGTGTGCCTTTGGTGTTTAACCCTCCTGTTGTCCTCAGGTCAAATTTGACCTGTTTTCAAAAAGTTTCTATATCAGAAAATTTAGTTTTTTTTCAAACAAATTGTCAAAAAAATAAAACATAACATGGATGGTTCTGTAAAATAAAGGATCAGTTCACTACTGTCATTGAATTTGCGTGTTTTATTCAATTTTATAATATTTTGAAGAAAAAATGATACAAGAACATTGAAAAAATTGACAAAATGTCTAAAAGAAAGATTTAAAAAAGTGGAAAAAAAGAACAAAAACGTCAAAACGCGCAAAAAAACATGACAAAGACATCGGAAAAAGTGACTAAAACATCGGAAAAGTGAGAAAGTGTTGATCAATTTTAGTTTTAAATTTTGACCCAGAAAAACAAAAAGTTGCAGGTCGACGGGAAGACAACACAAGGGTTAAAAGGGTTAGGAACTAACAAAACTAACACACAAACTAACTGAGTGATGGAGGCAGGGTTAGAGCAGCAACTCCAGTGTTCTGTTAGGTTAAATGACTGTTTTTGTTAGAGGAGTCTGGTGGCTTTGAAGAGAGCAGAGATAACGGCTTCAGTTCCCCGTCGTAAAGGGCTGTCTGGCTGTTTTACCCTTAATGTAAAAAATTTAAATTTCTCAGCAGAACCTTTATTATTATAAAAAGATCTTACTGTCCTGATTCTTGTCTGCATGTGCATTCTCTAACTTCCCGTAAGAGTTTGTAACGCTCAAGTTGGAAGCTTATTCAGTGCTTTTATGCTCTATCAGTCATCAGTCATCTTCCCCCGAGGCATCTGGAAGCTCTTCAGAGCAGCGATGATCTGAAGGAGGGAGGACGCGTCCTGCAGGGGCACAGCTGGGGGACCAATAATCAGACAGGGGGTCCGGGGGCATTTTATCAGAATACAGCATAAGAACTCTGCTTAGAAACATAGGAAATATTGGATAGGATAGAACAACACAATGTAATTCTACTAAATAGAACATCACATTCATTATTCATTTCACTTGTTTTCATTTTCAAATTCATATACCTTGGACTCTAGACTATAATCTCAGTTTTGAGCAACAAGTCACCGATAGACACAAACAGTCTCAGCTTTCTACATGTCTTTATAGTCTTTGTGTTATCTGTTGTTGTATTTGGCTAATTTTGTGCGCCATCGGTAATACATCACTGCAAACAAGGCCTACCTTAATGTTCATTAGCATCCACTAAAAGTAGTCTGACAACATTATGGAAAGCATCCCTACAGACAGAGCTTTTTGTTAAAGAGTAAGATCCTATCTACCATCACCAAACCTACCAGACTCCAGTTAATAACATTACGTACATTGTTATCATACATGGCCCATTAGCAGCTTATTGGATCCTGCTTCAGTCTGATTAAAATCACAACGTCCTGACATGTACCGACAGACAATGACAGTGTGTGTGTGTGTGTGTGTGTGTGTGTGTGTGTGTGTGTGTGTGTGTGTGTGTGTGTGTGTGTGTGTGTGTGTGTGTGTGTGTGTCATCCCTTCAGGTTCTCCTGTGTGTTCATTGAACATCTGTAACCAGGAAACCACATTCCCATTTGTGTCTTGTTTTTCTGTTTAGCAGAGAAATAAAGTCTCACAGCCACTCCAGCTTCTGCTTAATCAGGAAATAAAAGTCCATTAAGTATTTCTGTAGATAGATAGATAGATAGATAGATAGATAGATAGATAGATAGATAGATAGATAGATAGATAGACAGATAGATAGATAGATAGATAGATAGATAGATAGATAGATAGATAGATAGATAGATAGATAGATAGATAGATAGATAGATAGATAGATAGATAGATAGATAGATAGGAGCATCGGAGCCAGTGACACAAACAGACTGAACAAACTGATCAGGAAGGCTGGCTCCGTTATTGGCTGCAAACAGGAGACATTTCAAGCTGTGGTGGAGAGGAGGTCACTGAACAAACTGTTATCTATCATGGATAACCCCGACCACCCTCTCCACCCCACACTGGTCCAACAGAGGAGCACCTTCTCTAAGAGGCTCCAACAGCTTCGATGTCGCACGGACCGCTACAGGAAATCATTCCTACCACAGGCAATTCAACTTTTTAACACCTCATCACTAAGTGTGACATAAGACTCATATACATCACAACTGCACTGAATGCACCTTGCACAATAGGTTTATCTACAGCTTTATCAGTACTGGTGAAGCAGTTGTACATTTATGTACATTTTTGTACCCAACTTGTATATATTTTGAATATTGTTCTTGTAGTTTATTCTATTGTTATTTCATATATATTGTGTCCTGTTATTTAATGTATATTCTGAATGTGTGTCTGATATTTTGCTGTTGCAACAACGTAATTTCCCATTTTTTTGGGATCAATACAAATCTATCTATCTATATATAGAGATATATATATCTATATCTATATAGATATATATATCTCTATATCTCTATCTATATATATATATATATGTATATATATATATATATATATATATATATATATATATATATATATATATATATATATATATAATGGAAAATGTTTTGTTGCTGTGTGTATTTATATTGAAATCCTGGAGATTTCTTATCTGCGTATCACGTAGACTACACCGCTGTGTAACAGTGACTAATGACTGGTGTCAGTTTCTCATTAAAGCACACATTGCATCTCGTCATATCTCTCCTGGCCGACTGTTCTCTGTCCTCACGTTTAAATTATGCATAAATATTCAGATAGGACATTTGACCCCAGCGGGTATCATCATTATTTCATATCTGTCCTGCAGCCTTTTGATTTTTTACTTTTCTAACTAAAAAAAGACTGCAGAGGCCTCTTCTAGGATTAGTATTAAGATTTAGTCTTAATAAAGATGAAGCGAGTATAAAAATATGGTCACTTTCCAGCTCCAGAATAAGTTTGTTGTGTTTGAGGAAAGGTCATGTTGTAATAATAGAGGAAAGGTTTTTATCTTCTGAACGGCAGCCACATTGTCAGACTCTGCACGGTCAGATTTGACTTTTATCAGCCTCAGCGGTACGAACTGCAGGCTGCATATGTTCTCATGTTACACTAACATCTACAAAAATGTACAAAAATAAAATACAATAAAATATCCAGCCTCCAGATCTGATCACTGACGGGTTTAATACAAGAATAAAGTGATAATATTACAAACCCAAATCAGAAAAAGTTGGGACAGTATGGAAAACACAAATAAAAAAAGTAGTGATTTCTAAATGTACTTTGACTTGTATTTCATTGCAGACAATACAACAGCACATAATCGAATGTGTTCCTCATGATTTTTATTGTTTTTGTTAAAAAAAAAAAAAAAATCCGATTTTGGTTCTTGCAACAGTACGGGGTCTTCGTTGTTGCATTTTGCGCTTCAAAATGCGCCACACATTCTCTATTGGAGACAGGTCGGGACTGCAGGCAGGCCAGTCAAGTACCCGTGTCCTCTTCTTCTGCAGCCAGGACTTTGTAATGTGTGCAGAATGTGGTTTTGCATTATCTTGTTGAAATATGCATGGACGTCCCTGGAAAAGATGTCTTCTTGAAGGCAGCATATTGTGCTCCAAAATCTCTATGTACTTTTCAGCATTAATGGTGCCATCACAGAAGTGGAAGTTACCTTTGCCAAGGGCACTGACACAACCCCATACCATGACAGACCCTGGCTTTTAGACTTGTTGCTGGTAACAGTCTGGATGATCCTTTTCTTCTTTGGTCCGGAGCACACGGCGTCCATTTCTCCCAAAAAATACCTGAAATACTGATTCATCTGACCACAGTACACGTTTCCACTGTGTGATGGTCCATCCCAGATGCCTCCGAGCCCAGAGAAGTCGACAGCGCTTCTGGACACTGTTCTGTTAACATAGAGCTTCCTTTTGGCACAGTACAGTTTTAACTGGCATTTGTGGATGTAACTACGTATTGTGGTACTTGACAAAGGTTTGCCAAAGTAGTCCTGAGCCCATGTGGTGATATCGCTTATAGATGAATGACGATTCTTGATACAGTGCCACCTGAGGGCTCGGAGATCACAGTTGTTCAGCTTAGGCTTGCGCCCTTGTCCTTTACGCACTGAAATTCCTTCACATTCCTTGAATCTTTTAATTATGTTATGCACTGTTGAAGGTGAAATAAGCAAATGTCTTCCTTTGAGGATCATTGTTTTTAACCATTTCAATAATTTGCTCACGTATTTGTTGGCAAACTGGCGATCCTCGGCCCATCTTTGCTCCTAAAGGACTAGATCTTTCTTGGATGCTGCTTTTGTACCAAATTACAATCACCTGTTGACATCACCTGTTTCAAATCACATCATTATTTAACCAATTTACCTGATTACTAGCCCTATATTGCTCCTGTCCCAACTTTTTTTGGAATGTGTTGCAGGTCTGAATGACAGGAAAGGATGTATATTTACAAATGAAATTAAGTTGACCAGACAAAACATGAAATATTTTGTGTTCACATTGTCTGCAATGAAATACAAGTCAAAGTACATTTCGAAATCACTACTTTCTTTTTTTATTTGTGATTTTCATACTGTCCCAACTTTTTCTAATTTGGGGTTGTATTATAAAGCTCAATGTTTAGACAATAAATTTATTATTATATTACATTACATGTCATTTAGCTGACGCTTTTATCCAAAGCGACTTACAATTAAGTGCTTTCAACTGTGAAGGTACAAACTCGAGACAACAAGTATTAAGTACAAGTACATTAGCTTTGAATAAGTAAAGCTACAGAGACATGAAAGCGCAGGTTCAAGGTTTTTTTTTATTTTTTTTAGATTTTATCCGAGGTGTAATCGGAAGAGATGTGTTTTTAGCCTTCGGCGGAATGTGTGTAGGCTTTCGGCCATCCTGATGTCGGTGGGGAGCTCGTTCCACCATTTGGGAGCCAGGACAGTGAACAGTCGGGATTTCGTTGAGTGATTAGTTCTCCCTTGCTGTGAAGGAGCAGCAAGCAGTTTGGCTCATGCAGAGCGAAGTGGGCGGGTTGGAGTATATGGTTTGACCTTGTCCTGGATGTAAGCTGGGGCTGATCCAGTCGTGGCCCTGTATGTAAGTACTAGTGTCTTGAAGCGGATGCGGGCAGCAACTGGTAACCAGTGAAGAGAGCGGAGGAGCGGTGTAGTGTGAGAGAACTTGGGGAGGTTGAAGACAAGCCGAGCTGCTGTATTCTGAATGAGCTGCAGGGGTCGGATGGCACATGCCGGCAAGCCAATCAGGAGGGAGTTGCAGTAGTCTAGACGTGAGATGACTATGCAGCATGTATCTACAAGATCGGGTGGTTGCAGCAATGTTAGCGGTGTGGTGGAGAATGAAGAGCGTATTTTTTACAAAGTAGTTGACAAAGTGGGTTGGTAGGAGGGTGGAGGGAGTAGGTGGACTGGGGGAATCTAGCAGGTTAGAGAAGATGGAAAAAAGTTTTTTGGGGTTAGAGAAAGAGGATTCAATTTTGGTTTGATAAAAAGAGCTTTTTGCTGCAGAAATAGAGGCAGCGAAGGAGGAAAGAAGAGACTGATAGGTAAGAAGATCAGCTGGGTGTTTAGATTTCCGCCATTTCCTTTCCGCTGCCCGTATAGTTGATCTTTCAGCACGTACTGAGTCAGATAACCACGGCACTGGGGAGGACTTGCGAGCCTGTCGTGAAGTAAGAGGGCAGAGAGAGTCGAGAGAGGAGGATAGAGTAGAGAGTAGAGTGTCTGTGGCAGCGTTGGGAGGCATGAGTGAGAAAGAGTCAGATGGGGGGAGGGTTGATAAAGTACATGCCGACAGAGAAGAAGGAGAGAGTGAACGAATATTACGGCAGACAGGTATAGTGTCTCTTGAGATATCTCGGTCTGGATGTTGAAGTCGCCCAGAAGTACCAGCGGAGGGCCAGTTTCAGGGATGTTTGAAAGAAGGACATCCAGCTCCTCCAAAAACTCCCCCAGGGGACCTGGTGGGCGGTAGATGACAATGATGACTAGTTGTACCGGATGCGTTATGGTGACAGTATGAAGTTCAAAAGAGAGTGTAGTGAACTGTGGCAGTGGGTAGAGAGAGAATCTCCACTTGGGGTTAATGAGTAGGCCTGTACCCCCGCCTCTACCAATGGGTCTTGGTGTGTGGGTGAAAGAGTAGGCAGAACAGAGAGCAGCAGGGGTGGAAGTGTTGGTTGGTGTAATCCAGGTATCAGTGAGAGCAAGGAAGTCAAGGGAATTGAGGCTGGCAAGGCCAGAGATGAACTCAGTTTTGCGAGTGGCAGACTGGCAGTTCCACAGGCCACCTGCAACAAGGTGTTGAGTGTGTGTGGAACGGGTTGGATAGGTAAGAGAGTAGAGGTTGCGGAAATGTTGCGAGCTAATGCGGAGAAGCAGCACATTACTGGATAAAGACACCGAGCAGTGTAAGTGAGAAATGAGAAATGAGACCTGAGAGTCGTTTAACTCCACTCCAAATTCACACTTCACACTAACTAGTTTCAGTGTAACAACCAATCCAAGCCTAGCAATACAAGCAATATAACAAAACACAGCAGCAGCAGTAGAGAGTAGAGAAGAAGAAGAAGAAGAAGAAGCAGCAAAACCCAAATAAAGTAAGTACTTAGCTTAAATCTAGCAGGCAGAAGTCAGTTCCTTCACAAATCTTTCAAACATCCCTGAAACTGGCCCTCCGCACTTACAAAAGTTACAACTTTTTTTTGATGCATTTCTGACTTACAGTATTTCTTTCAAAAATATCACAACTTTCAAATATTATGACTTTATTCTCAGAATATTATGACTTATTCTTTAAATATTATATCTTTATTCTCAAAAGATTGTGACTTTGACAGAATTACATTTCTTATGTACATGTCCCAAATACTAAGACAAAATTTGAAAAACATATACCAGGCTTCAGTAGCTACACTGAGGACAACTCTCCAGAGAGAGAGAGAGAGACAGAGACAGAGAGAGAGAGAGAGAGAGAGGGAGGGAGAGACAGAGACAGAGAGACAAGGAGAGAGAGAGAGACAAGGAGAGAGAGAGAGACAAGGAGAGAGAGACAAGGAGAGAGACAGAGAGAGAGAGAGGCAGAAAGAGAGAGACAGAGAGAGACAGAGACAGAGCGAGAGGCAGAAAGAGACAAAGAGAGAGAAAGAGAGAGAGGCAGAAAGACAGAGACAGAGAGAGAGAGAGAGGCAGAAAGAGACAAAGAGAGACAGAGAGAGAAAGAGAGAGAGAGACAAAGAGATAGACAGACAGATGGATGCAGGGAAACAGAAAAACAGATAAACACTAAAAAGACAGACTTTATTTGAGAGAAATTCGGCTTTTTTACAGGAGGACAGTCATTCAATGTTCCTCCTCCACACAAAGTGGGCTCCTACTTTAAAGAAAGTGGTTGCCAATGGTTACAGGGGATGACGTTTGAGGACAGCCACCTATAAACAGGTGCAGATGGTTGGTATATTAGACATCATATTGGTGGTGAAGTTTTATATTTAATTTCTTTTGGAGAGACCTAAATGTCCAGATAGATAGAAAAATCAAAAACAAATAACACAAGTACTAATATAAGTTAAACCATTTTAAACATGTGCATGCAGTGTGCAAAATTTATGTTATTCAACCTACTTGTTTTTGTACTTGTAAATTGTAATCTAACCCTAAATTCACAACTAAAGTAACTAATTCAATTAATGAATAAAAGCCTCTACAAATTATACAAATACATTATATTATTCAGATATTATTCTGAAAATATTCAGATTTTATTTTAAAATATTGGGATTTTATTCTGAAAATATTCAGATTTTATTTTAAAATATTCAGATTTTATTTTAAAATATTCAGATTTTATTCAGAAAATATTCTCTCTTTATTCTTAAAATTATTTTAAGTTCGTTCTCAAAATTCTGATTCATTTATTTAAAAAACAACAACAACAGAAATCTACTGTATTTTTAATGTTAGTCATGTAATTGTTCTAAAAAACACCACCGCCATCTAGCGTATGAACGTACGCGTTACGTCTCCGATTGTGGAGAGCAAAGCGTCCGTGACGTCACTACGTTCACCCTGACGTATGTTGTTGGACGTTGGACGCTCTGGACTGCACGCCGGCGCTGGAAAGGTAGCAAACCAGTTGAGAATTAGTTTCAACCAAACACTGCGGTTTAATAAGGTATACACCGGAGACGTAGCTAGGCTTCTAGTTTGTTTGTTTACTTTGTTACAAGTTATAAAGTGCTTTACCTTTAAGCAGACACTTGTAAATAGCAGCTAACACTACACGAGCTAATTTAACTTGCTAATCCCTGCACGCCCTCTGATGGAACCCTTTACGCCAGACTTTACACATAAAGTGACCTATTTATCTTTCCTTTGCGTATAAATTAAGTACAAACGTGGTTGAGACTATATTGTTACATGTTTAGACTTTGGAAAGATGTTTTGGGCAATTCGGCACAGGAATAGTGCATCTTGCAAAACGAGGCTTGAATTAATAGTCTTCTTTTTATGTTCTTCACTGTGGTCGCTGCTACAAACGTTAACGTCATTTGTAGTGGTATGTTGTACACCATATTAAAGGGGGCTATTTTTACATGCAGCTGTAGCTGTAAGGTGTCCACATGTGCTCTTAATTCACAGGTAATATGATCACCTAAAACAAATACTGTAAACTGTTTTAACAAGTCTACTTACTCTCCTTAAAATTTATTTATCCGCTTGTGGAAGAAATGATCTTACCGGTTTTACCCAGGACACTATTTATATTCCTGTTTTGTTAGATTAAACAAAGTCTTAAAGTGTAATTCCAGCGAAAATTGACCAAAAGGTGTTTTTCTGCATTAAAACACATCAAATAAGCCGTGGAGACAGTATTTCTCGTCGATCAACCACTACAGAGCTTGGCCCAGCATATGCTACAGCTCCAAATCGCTAACAGTGGACGAGATAGGGGCCGTAAGCCAAACGCTTTCCAAATAGCATTTTTTAACCAGTAATATTGTTCCAAACAGCACCAAACCTCGTCAGTAACTTGCTCAGGGTCCCTACACATAAAATGAAGCACCAACAACCTAGTTAGCGAACCCAGAGTTTATCACAGAAGACTGTTAAGAAAACTTACCAAACTGTCTCCCTATCAGCCCCTCTCAAAGGAAAGTCTGTACAAGTCGATTATCGAATGCAATGCAAAACGAGACAGCAGCTACTTACTTGTTAGATAACTGTCCGTCCGGTCCCTCCGGCTGTTCCTGCAGCTCTTCCTCGGTGTATTCGGGCTCAAACAGGTATGGGCGCCCATCAAAATCAAAGAAGTTGCTGGTCTGATTAGACTCCGCCATTTCAGTTCCTATGTGATGATTCTTGCCTTGGCCTTGTCTACTCCGAGCCAACACCTGACTAACTGTAGTCCCTTCCGGCAATAGACGTGCGAGATCTCGCGTGACATTTCGGTGCTGAGGATATGGCTGCTGAGACAGTGTGTTAAGTTTTCTTAACAGTCTTCTGTGATAAACTCTGGGTTCGCTAACTAGGTTGTTGGTGCTTCGTTTTATGTGTGGGGACCCTGAGCAAGTTACGGACGAGGTTTGGTGCTGTTTTGAACAATATTACTGGTTAAAAAATGCTATTTGGTAAGGGTGCTCCGATCGATCGGTCACCGATAATGGCTTTAAATAGTTTGATCGGTGGTCTCCATAAATGCCGATCAGATAGGCCGATCAGATGATGCACTACCATGGATGTATGAGAGCGCACTACTCCTGAGAACATTTTCTACATGGAGCTAAAATGGCGGCCTCCCTACATTCAGCGGTCTGGCAGTTCTACAAGGTGTCTGAACGGCGGCAGAACAGCAGTTGGTCCGCGGAACGAAGGCGGTAGGAAGGCGGCTACCGCTTTTAAAAAGCGTCTGCCACCGGTGGTGCTCCGGCAAACGTGTTTGCAATTACGCAATTCTGACGCTTCTACTGCCTCTGGAGCACCGCTGGTGGTCCGCCGACTCATTGCTATCTGGGAGAAAGACAATACATTAGCGATTTGCAACGTGTGTGCCAAGGAAATACCACGAGGCGGAAAACTCCAAAGACATTTCAACAGCACCAACCTCATCAGACATTTGAAGGTTAGTCACGGAAAGGAGTATGAGGAGTTTTCAAAGTTAGCTAACGCTAAGGCAGAGCGGAGTCGTGTAGCTAGCAGCTGGCGCCACTCAAACAGCTGTTTCCCTGTGTGTGTGTGTGTGTGTGTGTGTGTGTGTGTGTGTGTGTGTGTGTGTGTGTGTGTGTGTGTGTGTGTGTGTGTGTGTGTGTGTGTGTGTGTGTGACGGTGTGTGTGTGTGTGAGACGGTGTGTGTGTGTGTGCTGAAGAAATGTCTGCAGTGATTGAAAGGACATTTTTTAGATTTTGAGCTAGGACAGAAAGCCAAACAATTACTGATACATTCTCTAAACACGTGTGACTGTTACGTAATGGCGTAATTTTCAGTTCATAAAAGTGATCGGTGATCTTTTATCGGCCGATACGTCTTCCAGCAATCGGTGATCGGCCCTAAAAATCCTGATCGGAGCACCCTTACTATTTGGAAAGCGTTTGGCTTACGGCCCCTATCTCGTCCACTGTTTGCGATTTGGAGCTGTAGCATATGCTGGGCCAAGCTCTGTAGTGATTGATCGACGAGAAATACTGTCTCCACGGCTTATTTGATGTGTTTTAATGCAGAAAAACACCTTTTGGTCAATTTTCGCTGGAATTACACTTTAAGTGTACAATGTAAGCATTGTGAATCGGTCTCTTTATGTGTAGGGAGTTTTATTAGATATTCCACAATGCAATGCTTCACCTTTGGTCCTAAAATAACAGGCATGTACATTACTGCTATGTGACACTAGTATATTTCAAAGTTGATCTAAAGCAGCAAAGGCAAGGCAGCTTTATTTGTATAGCACTTTTCAGCAACAGGGCAATTCAAAATGCTTTACATAAAGACAATTGAAATACAAGAATACAAGTTACAGTGCAGTATAAGAAATTAAACATTAAAGAGCAGTTAAAAACAGTTAAAAATATAAAAGCAGATAAAATAAGCAACGAAAGTATAGCAGCAAAGATTAGATATCAACTGTTAAATAAATCTAACTATTTTGATAATGATTAATCGGCTTGAGTTATTTTTTATGGAAAAACTGTTAAACTTGTGTGATGTCAGCTTGTTAAATGTTATGAATATGTTCTAGTCTCTTCTCTCCTCTGTGACAGTAAACTGAATATCTTTGAGTTGTGGACAAAACAAGACATTTGTAGGTAGGTGGGCCAACACATTTTTTGTGCATGCATTGTTTTAGTCCAGTGCAACACCCACAGCGCTGCTGCTAGTTAGCTTAGCGTAGTGAATGGAATCTTATGTTGCCGGTTAGCATGTTGTGAGTAAAAGTGAGTCAACAGAAGATAAAAAAAAACAACCTAATTACATGCACTGTGACAAAACATGCGTTGGCCACCTATCTACAGCTAGGGGAGACCGTGATAAGCCCAATGATAAGTCAAATAGTCCGACGCTGTTTCTCAGATCTGCATTGACTTATAAAATACAGCAAGACAGTGTCAGACACTCAGTGCGTGAAGTAAAAAAACTGGTTAGAGCCAGCTGACGGTTTAAAAAAGAAATTTTTTTTCGACAGGCAGAGACGCAACGCGAGTCACATTCTACCAAGCACCTTGTCTACAAACAGCACGTTTACCAGAACTCTACTGGTTAAGGCGAGACACTACAGGTGAATAGGGTAAAAAATGTAACTTACAGATATCACCATAACACTTTACCAGTTGATTACTCACATGAATAGGAGAATAAAATGTATTGCAAATTTTCTGTAATTTTATGTTTAAATATGATAATCAGGCTATATCTAATTAAATATGCGCTAATTTGCATATATTTTGAAGTGACGAATTTGACCATTGAAAAAAACAAGGTTCAAAATTATTATTGCATTTTGTTTATATATTCAATGCAAAGACATTTACAGAGGGATTTATGAATATCTCCTTTTGTCACCCAGTAAATCAGAAAATACTTCCAATAGCCTTAAAAAAATGGATTTTTACCCTATTTTTAGGCATAAAATGTCATATAAATCAGGCCAAGAATGACATATCAACAAATCCCTTTGTAGAAACCTTCAAAATACAGTTAGGAATACGACTGTGAAGTTTGGTGTATGTAGGTGCTACAGAAGTGGAAAATCGTCACTAGGAGTGTGAGAAAAAACTCATTTTGAGAAAACGGCCTTTAAAGATTTTTATGGCAAAATTCCACTAATTTCTATCGAAAGCCATGAATTACAGACAAAATATGCTTTAGGTCCAAGTAAGATCCATGTATCACACTGTTTAACATCCCAAACTCATTATTGCTTCATCCATCACTGATCATAACATCCAAAACGACACATCAACATGGCCGTCAACTGAACACCATTACATCACAAACTTCAAACTGACACATCACAACCATTACACAGCCTAGTCTCCCCAATTTACTTTACAGTCTACATATCCATGCCAGCACCATATGTAGGGCCCTCCTCCATCTCCTGCTGGTGTCTTTTCACTTTTTGGGCTGTGCTTACACTTTTACGGCTCCGTTTTGCACTGGTGGAATGGACACTATCGGCTTTTGAGACCCTAACCATGTCGTCATCCTTCATTGCATTGACAGTCTGTGCTCTGAAGCCACAATTTCTCCATCACAGCCAGCATGGCAGAGGCACCCTCACTACATATAGAAATAGCCATGCTGGCTGCAGCCTCAACCCTGCTTTTCCCCCACACATATATGGGCATATAAGACATATGTCACTGGACATCCAGTCATACACTGGGATGAGCTTCTTATGAATCATTCAAAAGACCAAAATTTAGAACAATGGAGAAAGCAAACAAAGTAGACTAAATGTTTATTTGACAGATTATCTGAACACTGTGAGAGATACAAAGAAGAGACTGATCCTGACTAAATACAGGCTCAGTGACCACTAACTGGGTCAGAGATGCACTTCCTCCTTCACTGGGAAAAAGTCTGTTCACTAAGAGATTTACACTTTGGAAAAATAGCCAAAAAAAGTTAATACCAGAAAAGAAGTTGGTAGTTCTGGAAGGGACAGCAGCTCCACTGGCAGCTATATATGGATCTGCCTGACACAACCTGAGGGACTCACCACCATAAGATCCCAACATTACAGATTTGTTTAGTATTGTATAGTAATTATATTAGAATAGTATATATGTGACACCTACATATTTAATATATGACATGTAGGCTATGAATTTCTGTAAACGGCTTTGAGAGAGAGACAGAGAGACAGAGAGAGAGAGAGAGAGACAGACAGACAGACAGAGAGGTGTGTGTGTTTCTCATTACCTCCGCTGTCTGAAAGCTGTCTGTTTTACGAACGACAGTTTACACATCGTCGTACTATGTGATGACATTTCATCATCTGCTGTCCTAGTTTGTAATCCACTGTGTCTTTTTGCTAATGACAACTGTTTTCATCTTCTCTGAAATGATTTTCGACGCATTGTTTTCATTCGCAGCTACCGCGGAAACTGTTAGAGCACGTCACGTGACGATTCTGAACGAATCACGTTGTCAGAAATTGGCATCAGCCAATGAGATTGCGCATTTAGAGTTAAATCCGCCCTTTTATTTTCACGATTGGTTGCTGATGAAAAGGAAATGACCATATTTGGATCCGACAGCATTGAACAGGAGAGAGAGAGCTTTCCAACGGTATATGAGATGACAGGGTGCAGACAGCGATCGCGGAGCAGCGCGATGATTTAGAACGCTAAGTTTTGTTGAATTTAGGCGAAATTAACCAACGCAAACACACAAAGTATAGTAAAATAAAGACCTAAATGTGTATTTCGGACTTTAATTCACCACAAGTCTGAAAGAATACATGTTATTGAAGACAAATGGCACAAAATCTCAAAATTGACCAGTGAAAAAAAAACGATGTTTTTGCCTGCCGTGTCTCGCCTTAATAAGTAAGTACTACAAACCAAAGTAAAAAAACAAACCTGAAGCTGAAGAGACCCGCGAACCTGAGTGACTGAGGGAGAGACAGAGAGAGAGAGAGACAGAGAGAGAGAGAGAACTGTTCTCTTCTCAGTGTTCTGTGTGAGTGAGCAGAGTGGGAGGGGAGGGGCCCTGTGACTACTAGCCTATCACAGAACGCAGACACAGTCAGCTACCCAATGAGGATTTTTATTCAATCCGGATTTTGACTCGTATTACTCGTATAATACTCGTATTCGGCAAAAGTGCTTTATCCGTACCGGATACTCGTTTCAACCGAGTATCCGGCTCAACTCTAGCAGCTACCTCCTCGCTAACTTGGCCAGCCCGGGCCGGGGAACCTTATTCCGTTCTTCGTAGTGAGTTTCTACCAGTCTGGTGATGGTACGTTGTGACAGAATGTGACATGCTGGTTCCAATATCCATCTCAATGAACTTGCAGATCCCTTGGGTCATTTCCTCTGCTCGTTGTGCATCGCAGCTCCTCCGTGCTAACGCCGAGTTGATGCTAGGTTGAGACTGAGAGCAGGACGCACCGCCACCAACATTAACCAGGGTCGGATGCACTTTGTGGTACATCATTTGAGTCGTGGCCGTGTTGTACTTATACACGGCGTTGCAGTGTTTGCAGTGAACTAAGTCGTTTTTTAAATCAAAATGGTCCCACGCCCCACTTCGCCGTGACCTCTTCATGTGTACTTTGAATCAAAACGTAACTTGAAGGTAACTGAGCAGCCTATGGCGCCCCCGGGTGGTAAACTGTGTAATTGCTGCTGCCACACTGGAATTCATTTCATTGCTTCAATCACACTACACAATCTGCATTAGTTTAATCGATGACAAATTAACTTGATCGACGAAATTCTTAATGATCAATCGTCGATCGTTGACGTGGTGTCCTTGATGATCTGTCTGTCTGTCTGTCTCTCTCTGTCTAGCTGTCGGTCTGTCTTTCTATACATTACATTACATTACATGTCATTTTAGCTGACGCTTTTATCCAAAGCGACTTACAATTGCTATATATATCAGAGGTCGCACGCCTCTGGAGCAACTATGGGTTAAGTGTCTTGCCCAGGGACACATTGGTTGATGTGTCGCAGTGGGAATCGAACCCGGGTCTCCCACACCAAAGACATGTGTCATATCCAATGCGCCATCACCACCCTTT
>CM042434.1:32238428-32385928 GCA_023631565.1 Gymnocephalus cernua | reverse complement strand
GTACTCCTGGAGAGGGGTTGGACTCTTTTCTTCTCCGGAGTTGCCCAGGGTGTGAGGCGCCAGGCGGGTGTGGGGATACTCACAAGCCCCCGGTTGAGTGCCTCTACGTTGGAGTTTACCCCGGTGGACAAGAGGGTCGCCTCCCTACGCCTGCGGGTTGTGGGGGGGGGAACTCTTGACTGTTGTTTGTGCATATGCACCAAACAAGAGTTGAGAGTATTCGGCCTTCTTGGAGACCTTGAATGGAGTCCTGTATGGGGCTCCGGTGGGGGACTCCATAGTTCTGTTGGGGGACTTCAACGCACATGTGGGCAATGATGGAGACACATGGAGAGGCGTGATTGGGAGGAACGGCCTCCTGATCTAAACCAGAGTGGTTGTCTGTTATTGGACTTCTGTTCTAGTCATGGATTGTCTATAACAAACACCATGTTCGAACATAGGGATGCTCATAAGTGTACTTGGTACCAGAGCACCCTAGGCCGAAGGTCAATGATCGATTTCATAATCGTTTCATCTGATCTGAGGCCGTATGTTTTGGACACTCGGGTGAAGAGAGGGGCGGAGCTGTCAACCGATCACCATCTGGTGATGAGTTGGGTCGGGGTGGGGGAAGACTCTGGACAGACCTGGTAAGCTCAAACGGGTGGCGCAGGTAAATTGGGAACACCTGGAGGAAGCTCCTGTCCGACAGACCTTCAACTCACACCTCCGGCGGAGCTTTTCGTGCATCCCTGTGGCGGCTGGGGGCATTGAACCTGAGTGGACAATGTTCAAAGTTTCCATTGCTGAAGCTGCGGCAGGGAACTGTGGTCTTAGGTGCCTCAAGGGGCGGTAACCCACAAACACCGTGGTGGACACCGGTGGTCAGGGAAGCCGTCCGACTGAAGAAGGAGTCTTTCCGGGATATGTTATCCCAGAGGACTCCGGAGGCAGTTGCAAGGTACCGAGGGGCCCGAAGGGCTGCAGCCTCAGCCGTGAAAGAGGCAGAGCAGCGGGTGTGGGAGAAGTTCAGAGAAGACATGGAGAAGGACTTTCGGTCGGCACCAAGGCGCTTCTGGAAAACCGTTTGCCACCTCAGGAGGGGGAAGCGGGGAAACATCCAACTAAATCCAGCTGATGCGCCCTCTTTGTTAGAGGCAGAGCTGGAGGATGACGGGGGATTGTCGTCCATTTCTCTGGTGGAAGTCACTGAGGTAGTCAAACAACTCTGCAGTGGCAAGGCCCCAGGGATTGATGAGATCTGTCCAGAAATGCTGAAAGCTCTGGGTGTGGAGGGGCTATCTTGGTTGACACGCCTCTTCAACATTGCGTGGAAGTCTGGGACAGTGCCAAAAGAGTGGCAGACCGGGGTGGTGGTTCCCCTGTTCAAAAAGGGGGACCAGAGGGTGTGTACCAATTACAGGGGTATTCCGGATTCCGTCCTGGTCGTGGAACAACGGATCAGATCTGTTCTCTCGCAAGGATCCTGGAGGGAGCCTGGGAGTATGCAAATCCGGTCTACATGTGTTTTGTAGATCTGGAGAAGGCATATGACCAGGTCCCCTGGGAGATACTGTGGGAGGTGCTGCGGGAGTATGGGGTGTGGGGGTCCCTTCTCAGGGCCATCCAATCTCTGTATGACCAAAGCGAGAGCTGTGTCCGGGTTCTCGGCAGTAAGTCGGACTCGTTCCAGGTGAGGGTTGGCCTCCGCCAGGGCTGCGCTTTGTCACCAATCCTGTTCGTAGTATTTATGGACAGGATATCGAGGCGTAGTCGTGGTGGGGAGGGGTTGCAGTTCGGTGGGCTGGGGATCTCATCGCTGCTCTTTGCAGATGATGTGGTCCTGATGGCATCATCGGCCTGTGACCTTCAGCACTCACTGGATCGGTTTGCAGCCGAGTGTGAAGCGGCTGGGATGAGGATCGGCACCTCTAGATCTGAGGCCATGGTTCTCAGCAGGAAACCGATGGAGTGCCTTCTCCAGGTAGGGAATGAGTCCTTACCCCAAGTGAAGGAGTTTAAGTACCTTGGGGTCTTGTTCGCGAGTGAGGGAACAATGGAGCGGGAGATTGGTTGGAGAATCGGCGCAGCGGGGGCGGTATTACATTCAGTTTATCGCACCGTTGTGACGAAAAGAGAGCTGAGCTGGAAGGCAAAGCTCTCGATCTACCGGTCAGTTTTCGTTCCTACCCTCACCTATGGTCATGAAGGCTGGGTCATGACTGAAAGAACGAGATCCAGGGTACAAGCTGCCGAAATGGGTTTCCTCAGGAGGGTGGCTGGCATCTCCCTTAGAGATAGGGTGAGAAGCTCAGTCATCCGTGAGGAGCTCGGAGTAGAGCCGCTGCTCCTTCACTTCGAAAGGAGCCAGTTGAGGTGGTTTGGGCATCTGGTAAGGATGACCCTTGACCAACTGCCACTTTGCTCGTTTGAAAGCCATGATGTCTCTCTCTTTCTCATGGACGGGCCAAATTCTCTGGGCAGGCAAAGCAGAGAAAGGGGAGGTGACCTGTCCCCTTATGACGTCATAAAGGGAAGATTCCAGATTGGCTCATCTGAGCTTTAATTTTCTCAACGGCAGAGCAGGATACTCAGGGCTCGGTTTACACCTATCACCATTTCTAGCCACTGGGGGACCAAAGGCAGGCTGGGGGAACATATTAATGTTAGAAAACCTCATAAAGTGAAATTTTCATGCCATGGGACCTTTAAAGTTTATGATTTAAAGGAACACGCCGACTTATTTGTGTCCTTGATGATCTCTCTCTCCTTCCCTCTCTCTGTCTCTCTCGCTCTCTCTGATTATGTCTCTCTCAATCTCTCTCTCTTTCTCTCTCTCTCTGTCTGTCTCACTCTCTCGCTGATTCTGTCTCTCAATCTCTCTCTATCTCTCTTTCCCTCTCTCTCTCTGTGTGTGTCTCGCTCTCTCTCTGATTATGTCTCTCTCAATCTCTCTCTCTTCTTTCTCTGTCTGTCTTGCTCTCTCTCTGATTATGTCTCTCAATCTCTCTCTATCTCTCTCTCTCTCAAATTGCTTTATTGGCATGAATGTCAGAAATAACAATATTGCCAAAGCATCAAGGAAGAAATACATACATGTCATTGAGTAACCTAAAATATATACATTTAAAAATAAAAACAGGAAAGCAGCAACAGTATATCAATATACAGTAAAATCGCTAGTGTCAAATGTAAGAAAGAAAAAAAGAAAGCAAACAAGACAACAAAATACAACATGAAAAAACCATGAAGTAGAGGACTAAATGAGAAGGCAGAGTAAACTGTTGGGAGATGAATACTGACATTACATGTTGTTGTGCTGGTTGTCTCTCAGGCTGTGACATGCACTCACATATCTCGCTGCTTCTACAGTGCTCACACTATTTTCTCCAAGTAGGTGTTGCATTTTTGTCTGGTCAGAGAGTGTATAAAAATCTGGGAGTTTACATTTAATTTTGTTAAAGAACTGAGTTCTGATGTCAGTATATGTGCTACATTGAAGCATGAAGTGTTGCTCTGTCTCAGTGGACAGAGCTGACACAGCCTGTCTTCTCGAGGCAGCCAGGTCTGTCTGTGGCGGCCGGTTTCCACAGCCAGACTGTGTCCCCTCAGCCTGGACCTGCTCAGAGTCTTTCTGAGTCTGTGGTCACGTACGGTGCTCAAGTAGCCTATTCAGCTACTGTGTACTCTCGGTTTAGGGCTAGGTAATAATCCATTTTGCTTTGACGTTTAGTAGTGTCTTTCCAATAGGTCATGTATTTCTGTTTTTGTCTGCAGATGATTTGGTTGGGCCGGATGGTTTGGGGGGGTGTCCTGAGGCTCTGGGGGCTGTGAGGTGAGGGAGCTGAGGGAGGTGTCCTGAGGCTCTGGGGGCTGTGAGGTGAGGGAGCTGAGGGGGGTGTCCTGAGGCTCTGGGGGCTGTGAGGTGAGGGAGCTGATGGGGGTGTCCTGAGGTTCTGGGGGCTGTGAGGTGAGGGAGCTGAGGGGGGTGTCCTGAGGTTCTGGGGGCTGTGAGGTGAGGGGGCTGAGGGGGGGTGTCCTGAGGTTCTGGGGGCTGTGAGGTGAGGGAGCTGAGGGGGGTGTCCTGAGGTTCTGGGGGCTGTGAGGTGAGGGAGCTGAGGGGGGTGTCCTGAGGCTCTGGGGGCTGTGAGGTGAGGGAGCTGAGGGGGGTGTCCTGAGGTTCTGGGGGCTGTGAGGTGAGGGAGCTGAGGGGGGTGTCCTGAGGTTCTGGGGGCTGTGAGGTGAGGGAGCTGAGGGGGGTGTCCTGAGGCTCTGGGGGCTTTGAGGTGAGGGAGCTGAGGGGGGTGTCCTGAGGTTCTGGGGGCTGTGAGGTCAGGGAGCTGAGGGGGGTGTCCTGAGGCTCTGGGGGCTGTGAGGTGAGGGAGCTGAGGGGGGTGTCCTGAGGTTCTGGGGCTGTGAGGTGAGGGAGCTGAGGGGGGTGTCCTGAGGTTCTGGGGGCTTTGAGCTGAGGGACAGGGCTAGCTGACTGAGGGGACTTCTATGTTTCTCACTTGGTATTGTATTGCTTTGTAGTGAAACTATGGGGGTCGCTTGTTTTCAGGTGGTTGTAGAATTTGATGGATCTTTTTTCAGTTGTAATTTGGAGGGGATATTGTCCTAGTTCTGCTCGGCAGGCATTATTTGGGATGTGTCTTGGTAGGTGTAGAAGGTTTCTACAAAATTCTACATGGAATTTCTCAATTGGGTGATTGTCCCATTCAGTAAATTTTAAATGTCTACTGAGCGGGCCGCATATTTCACTGCAATATAGAGCGATGGGTTCTATTACTGCTTTAAATATTTTTAACCAAATTTTAATTGGGATGTCTGTTTTGATGTTTCTTTTAATTGCATAAAATGCCCGTCTTGATTTGTCTCTCAGCTCATTCACACCCATTTGAAAACTATCTGATGAACTAATATTGAGACCTAAATGTGTAGTTTTTCACATCTTCTAATTGAACTGTTCTAATTGAACTCACTCTCTCTCTTTCTCTCTCTCTCTCTTTCTCTTTCTCTTTCTCAGCTCCCCAAACTAATCAACGCTAACTTCCCCACCGACCCAGACAGGATGTCCATCAGCGGTCACTCCATGGGCGGACACGGGGCGCTCATCTGTGCTCTGAAGAACCCTGGGAAATACAAGGTACCACACATCACTCCGCAAGGTGTACGTATGTGCATGTGTATATACAACCTCAGAGAAGTTTTATATATATATATATATATATATATATATATATATATATATATATATATATATATATATATATATATGAACAAAAACTGTTCTCCATCACAAGGTCAGTATGCAGTTACATGAAATACTGTAAGTAGTTCACTGTACTGATCTTGAAGAGGAAAAAACAGCATCCTAAAGGAAACATAGACAACATGAAGAGCATGCTCCGATGCTGATGTGTGCTGGTGGTGTCTCCTGCAGGCGGTGTCTGCGTTTGCTCCCATCTGTAACCCGGTGCAGTGTCCCTGGGGACAGAAGGCTTTCTCCGGGTACCTGGGCTCCGACAGGGCCACCTGGGAGGTAAGAGCTCCGCAGACTAAACGTTATTATACAATTAGTCTATGTCCACCACGTTGCACTTCTAGGATTGCTCCAGTGCCGCAGGAAATTCCGCCAGAGGTCCCTCTTTTTTCGGCCGGATGTCCGTCCCCTTCCTCTTCCTTTGTGTTGTGTTTAAACTCCGGTGGATTTTTGAGGACTCTGGTTAACTGCTCCTCAGATCTCTGCAGGGTAAATCCAGACAGCTAGCTAGACTATCTGTCCAATCTGAGTTTTCTGTTGCACGACAAACTACTTTTGAATGTACACATGTTCCACCAAAACAAGTTCCTTCCTGAGACTATTTAGCAGAGGCACCGTGGCTCCATCCGGAGCTTAGCACCACCCAAGACGATTGTGATTGGTTTAAAGAAATGCCAATAAACCAGAGCACATTTTTCTCCCATCCAGGAATGTTGTGTGGACTAGCTAGACCTTCCTCTGAGATGTAGTGGAGCAGAAGTATAAAGGAGCAGAAAATGGAAATACTACATATAGAACAATAGATATGACATGACGTCATAACTAATGGGATAGCTGTCCACCATCTTACCTGGGTACAGTTTACAACTGCCACCTATGGGCAGAAGCTTTATTATGAGCTGGGCAGCACATGTTGCTTTATCTAAAGGACCAAAAGTGACGAGGGAGGCTGGCATCACTTCTCACACGTCAGCATAGAGATATTTAGACATTTAGTTTTTACTAAAACGGCAAAAAGTGAACTACGTAACTTTGCTGTTAGCTACCAACGGAACAGCTGCATTCTAACTTAAGTCAGAGTAACTGCTAGCGCTCAACAGCATTTATTTGTTATATAAAAACAATGAATTGAATATAAAAGGCTGCACTAAAAGAACAATGACAGTTGGATTTTAAAGTGCAGTTTTCTGCTGCTATTTATCTTTCACCTGACACAAGAAAATCTCTGAGTGTCTTTCACTTTTTGCGCCAGTTGAGTTGCGATTACGATAAATAAACGATATATTGTGCAGCCCCAATGGAGATCCCAATAAATCAATCATCAACTCTCTCCACTCTTTGTCTCTTCCAGAGGTACGGAAAAAGAAGAGAGTGCAAAGGAAATAAAACCCTTTCACTTTAAGTTTCCAAATCCAGAGACCTGTTAGTGAAAGTTTGAACCTGTTGTAAACTAGGGCGCACGTAATGAGTAAAATATCTTGATAATGATGTAACTTAAGCGATAAATAAACAGATATTGAAGTGTTCTCAGTTCTGCTGCTTTCAGTATCCTGCTAAAATACTTAAAACAAATGAAAGGCAATAATTTCTAACTTTCTTTTATTGAACAAATTGAACATTGAATTGGATATAAAAGGCAGCACTAAAAAAGTGACAGTTACATTTTAACAGTTTTCTGATATAGCTGATATTTTCTTTCAACTAACACAATGTGTCTTTCACGATGTGTCGCAGCCTTTTGTGATGTGTGTTAGGGCTGCAACTAAGGATTATTTTAATAATCGATTAATCTGTTGATTTATTTTTTCGATAATGGATGAATCGGATAAAAAAACAAAAAACAAAAAAGCTTTAATTTACATCAACTCAATACATACATACTTGTTGTTTTAGTTACTAGTTGTGTAAAGGTAAGTAGCCTAACCCAAAGAGCAGATACAGACAAGACCCACACACACACACACACACACACACACACACACACACACACACCCCCAAGTTCACTTGAAGCATATTCATTAAATGATTACCATCATTGTAGTAAGTGCAAGTTAAGTTCATTTATACACCACATTTAAACACTGCTTAAGATGACCAAGTTCTATAAAAGAACTTTAAAATAAAAGAAAAAAGTACAACACACACAAATATATTTGTCAGCAATAACTGAAATGGGACAAAGCACAGAATATATACATGACTGATTGAAAACTTAATGGGCCAAAAAAGGCGAGTGAAAAAGTCTTGCAACTATACCTCTGCTTTACTACTGTTATTAACGAGCTAACGCTAACTTTGCTAGCTGGATAAGAGTAAACCGCAGCACCAGAAGAGCTACTGGAGGGACGTTACGTTCCTCACTTCAAAACGGAACAAAAGTAGGATTGTGTAGTGACTTTACCCTGCTGTTGAACTCCCTTCCTCCTCATCAAGGACTCCAACATGTTGACGGTGCTGAATCATCACCGTGGTGCTCCGGTGCCATACCATGCCGCTTTTGCTTATCTTGCAATTAACACACTTTTTCGATTTATTTAGTGTGAAATGCTCCCACACCTTGGATCAGAGGCGGAGTGGCAATCGGGAGAGTCGGGACTTTCCAGCCTTGGCCTGCTGGTCAAACTGTGCAGCCTCTGCTCAACCCGTACGGCAGGCCAATAGTCTATTACATTTCCCGGTAGATTTTTTGGTCCCACTCTATGGAGGAAATATTTATTCATAATTCAAATTGAAAGTCCAAAGAGAAAACGAAGCAAAAAAAAAAAAAAGATATATCTTTTGAATTTTCCATTTGGCTTTTCCATTTGGATTTAATATTTGGCTTTTCAATTTCAATTTAGCATTGGCTTTTCATTGGTGGGACTGCTGATTCAGCATTCCCAACTATTGTTATCCTGTTCTTTATACAACCCCAAATCAGAAAAAGTTGGGACAGTATGAAAAACACAAATAAAAAAAGAAAGTAGTGATTTCTAAATGTACTTTGACAAGTATTTCATTGCAGACAATGTGAACACAAAATATTTCATGTTTTGTCTGGTCAACTTAATTTCATTTGTAAATATACATCCTTTACTGTCATTCAGACCTGCAACACATTCCAAAAAAGGTAAATTGGTTAAATAATGATGTGATTTGAAACAGGTGATGTCAACAGGTGATTGTAATTATGATTTGGTACAAAAGCAGCATCCAAGAAAGGTCTAGTCCTTTAGGAGCAAAGATGGGCTGAGGATCGCCAGTTTGCCAACAAATACGTGAGAAAATGATTGAAATGTTTAAAAACAATGTTCCTCAAAGAAAGATAGGAAGACATTTGCTCATTTCACCTTCAAGAGTGCAAAACATAATTAAAAGATTCAAGGAATGAGGAGGAATTTCAGTGCGTAAAGTACAAGGGCGCAAGCCTAAACTGAACAACCGTGATCTCCGAGCCCTCAGGTGGCACTGTATCAAGAATCGTCATTCATCTATAAGCGATATCACCACATGGGCTCAGGACTACTTTGGCAAACCTTTGTCAAGTACCACAATACGTAGTTACAGCCAGAAATGCCAGTTAAAACTGTACTGTGCCAAAAGGAAGCCCTATGTTAACAGTGTCCAGAAGCACCGTCGACTTCTCTGGGCTGGACCATCACACAGTGGAAATGTGTACTGTGGTCAGATGAATCAGTATTTCAGGTATTTTTTGGGAGAAATGGACGCTGTGTGCTCCGGACCAAAGAAGAAAAGGATCATCCAGACTCTTACCAGCAACAAGTCCAAAAGCCAGGGTCTGTCATGGTATGGGGTTGTGTCAGTGCCCTTGGCAAAGGTAACTTGCACTTCTGTGATGGCACCATTAATGCTGAAAAGTACATAGAGATTTGGAGCACAATATGCTGCCTTCAAGAAGACATCTTTTCCAGGGACGTCCATGCATATTTCAACAAGATAATGAAAAACCACATTCTGCACACATTACAAAGTCCTGGCTGTGGAGGAAGAGGATACGGGTACTTGACTGGCCTGCCTGTAGTCCCGACCTGTCTCCAATAGATAAGGTGTGGCGCATTTTGAAGCGCAAAATGCGACAACGAAGGCCCCGTACTGTTGCCCACCTTAAGACTTGTTTGCAGCAAGAATGGGACAAAATTACACCGGAAACACTTCACTTGGTGTCTTCAGTCCCTAAACGTCTTTTAAGTGTTGTGAAAAGGAATGGCAACATTACAAAGTGGTAAATGCTTTACTGTTCCAACTTTATTTGAAATGTGTTGCAAGAACCAAAATAGGAATTTTGTTTTTTTGAAAAAAAAAAACAATAAAAATCATGAGGAACACATTCGATTATGTGCTGTTGTATTGTCTGCAATGAAATACAAGTCAAAGTACATTTAGAAATCACTACTTTATTTTTTTATTTGTGTTTTCCATACTGTCCCAACTTTTTCTGATTTGGGGTTTTATCTTCTTCTTCTTATGCATTCTTCTGTACGTTTTTTGGCTCTCCGTAACTTCTGCATACGTTCAGCTATTAAAACCATTCAACTTTTAAAATCTTCAGCTCTTTCAGCAGACGATGGGACTTTTTTCTACTATTTATACTAAGGGTGCTCCGATCAGGATTTTTAGGGCCGATCACCGATTGCTGGAAGACGTATCGGCCGATACCGATCACTTTTATGAACTCAATATTACGCCATTACGTAACAGTCACACGTTTAGAGAATGTATCAGTAATTGTTTGGCTTTATGTCCTAGCTCAAAATCTAAAAAATGTCCTTTCAATCACTGCAGATATTTCTTCAGTATACACACACACACACACACACACACACAGTCACACACCGACCGACAGACACACACAGGCTGACACACACGGGAAAACAGCTGAGTGAGTGGCGCCGGAGCTGCAACCCTCCGCTCTGCTTTAGCGTTAGCTAACTTTGAAACTCCTCATACTCCTTTCCGTGACTAACCTTCAAATGTCTGATGAGGTTGGTGGTGTTGAAATGTCTTTGGAGCTTTCCGCCTCTTGGTATTTCCTTGGCAAACACGTTGCAAATCGCTAATGTATTGTCTTTTTCTCAGATAGCAATGAGTCGGCAGAGCACCGGCGGTGCTCCAGAGGCAGTAGAAGCGTCAGAATGGCGTAATAGCAAACACGTTTGC
The DNA here is from genome assembly GCA_023631565.1 of Gymnocephalus cernua. Lineage (NCBI taxonomy): Eukaryota > Metazoa > Chordata > Actinopteri > Perciformes > Percidae > Gymnocephalus > Gymnocephalus cernua. Next base: position 32,375,526 of record CM042434.1, on the reverse strand, counting down.
CAGCGCACCACCGGTGGCAGCCGCTTTTTAAAAGCGGTAGCCGCCTTCCTACTGCCTTCGTTCCGCGGCCGGCCCGTGGGCCAATCGCTGTTCTGCCGCCGTTGTAGAACTGCCAGACCGCTGAATGCAGGGAAGCCGCCATTTTAGCTCCATGTAGAAAATGTTTTCACGAGTAGTGGGTCATCAGATCGGCCTTTATGGAGACCACCGATCAAACTATTTAAAGCCATTATCGGCTGATACCGATTGGTGACCGATCAATCGGAGCACCCTTAATTTATACTTTTTCAAATATTAAGCTTTTAAACATTTTATTTTAACATTAGTCAATGAGAGCAATCATTCAACTTCAAATCCTCTTCTGTTTCAAAATGTATCTCCTCCTACATTCTTTCACGTACAGACGTGATTCAAACTTTAAACGATTCACGAAATCTTCAGGTATTCAGGGTGTGCTCAGTGTTTTGATATCTTTTACAGTTTTTGTGAAAAAGCTGTTTAAGTTTAGTGATCTTTTCAGGAAATGTTATCGATTAAACAGTGTGTGTATTGGGCTGGCTTAGAGTGATGACATCATCGCCTACAGTGTAGTGCTTAAAAAATGTATCTGTGTCCTTGCTCTATAAACTGCTCTCACACCCACAATCTTAACTGGACATGCACAATTTATACATCAAAACGTATGTATTTTTGTCTAGTTTCAGCAATGTGCTCAGTTACGCAATATGACTTATACTTTTGGCTCAGTGAGCTTCCAAATGACAACAGTTCTAAATCTTCGTCCATTCACTCCCTATGTAAAACAACCTCCACATTTCAGAGCGAAATGCAGAGCAAACCACTTTTTAAAACTGCCGATATGCCCACATTTCTATGTTTATCCACATACATTTGACATGAGTACGTTCAGAAAGGGCTTGTGGTCGTCATGATTACATCTTTTGACTGATACAGCTTTTCATTTTGGCAGTATGAGCGTTTGTTTCAGAGGTCGATCTCAGTTTCTGAATGGCTGCACTGTGACACAGGTGTCAGTTAACAGCAGGTGCAGCTCATTACCAATGACAGTATATAAAAATGGACCCAGTGACTCCGCTGTTTTTGACGGAGACAAGTGAAGTCTATTACCAGCACTTTTCCGGTGATGGTTGAGCGTTACTGAGCGTTACTGCGCAGCTGCAAACTGAGCTTCCCGCCGTAAATGTGATGTGAGCAACGTGTCTGAACGTTGTAAGTCTTCTGGTAGCTGTGCAAGAGAAATCTCAATCATTCCCAATCTTGCAGAGACGGAGAGCGTAGGTATATGTAAGGAGATAACATTGGCACAGGCTAATTATTGCTAACTAAAATGCTAGTTAACATTAGCAAATAAACTAAACAGCTAATGTACGCCGAAACTGCCTGCGAGCTTCTCCTGTACTATACAGTAATTCATCTACTATGTGACAGTGAGTCACGTGGTTATGACACAATCGTTAGCCTATTTTTACTTAAACGTCTGCTACGGAGCCATAAAGTGAGGTACAAGGTAATGGAGCCTTTTATACATTGTCGTGTTTCTTTAGAAATAAACGGACAAATCAAGTCTTTAAACGCTTCAGATGTAAAGTTATTGGCTGTCAAAGTGACGCCAAAATGAATGGCAGTCAATGGGATGCTAACGGGGGGAGTGATGGATATGGGGTTAGCAAAATGGCACCATCGCGGCTTTGCTCTGAGGAGAGAAGCCTGCCCCCTTGCTCATCACAGAGATCAAAGCATGTTTACAAACAGTCACGGGTCATTAGCCAGTAACCATGACAACACTTTCACAGAGACCCAAGTTGAATAGAGATTTGTACATTATGCAGGAAAACCTGATGGTGCAGTGGAGACGACACATGGCTATTGTGTGGGAGACCCGGGTTTGAATCCCACTGCTGCACGTCAATCAATGTATCCCTGAGAAAGACATGTAACCCTTTCTTTGTCGTTTCTTTCTCTATTTCTCTTTTCTTTTGTTCTCTTTTCCTTCTCTCTTTTCTTTATTTTCTTTTCTTTCTCTTCTCACACACACACACACACACACACACACACACACACACAATTGTTGTATGCAATGGATCTGTCTGATAATAATACAAATAATTCATACTTTCAGCCTTTTTAGTCAATTTATTTGAACTTCCACTTTTGACAGTATTACAGTTTAGCTTACAGCTTTTCTAGAGATGTATTTTTGCTCTTAGCTCATTAAGGTAATGCAGTTCAGCTTTCAACTGACAATTTTTTTGCTGAAAGTTTTTCAGCAGTGCAGTGCAATCCATTTGAGATAAAAACATCTACGTATGTTTCTCAGAATTTGTAAGTCTTCCATACTTATTCATAATTTCAGTTAGAAAAACAATTCAGACCTCACAATGTTCTACATCATTTGACATCGTTGAACTTTTCAAGCCAACAAGTCAGTTTAGCTTCAGCTTTTCAAAAAAACTTTAAATATTCCACATCTTTTATACGTTAGTGGTGGTGTTCAACTTTTTTTTTTTTTAATGAAATTCCTGTCCATTCATACTTTTCCACCCATACTCACTACTTCAGCTTCTTCTAAAGGATTTAAGCTATTCATCCAGTTTAGCTTTAGCAATTTAGCTCTAAAGCATTCCCACGCATTGGATTTAATATTTGGCTTTTCAATTTCAATTTAACATTGGCTTTTCATTTGGATTTAATATTTGGCTTTTCAATTTCAATTTAACATTGGCTTTTCATTTGGATTTAATATTTGGCTTTTCGATTTAACATTGGCTTTTCATTTGGACTTGACACATGTCAATGTAAATGAGGAGGCGTGGCCCAAAGGCTGGTGGGAGGGTCTGAAACTAAAGGGGTGCAGAGGCACCTTATGAACAGCAGGGGGAGCTGACTGCTGGGGAGCACACTGTTTAGAAGGATCTGTCTGCAGCTTCGCCACCGGCTGTCTTGGCCTCTTGTTTCACATGATAGAAACTGATGATGTAGGCTAAACACAAACAACATTTCATGCAACAACAGTGAAGTTTTCATGTAGTTACTATAACTGGGCCCGTGTTAGTGAGTGAGCACTAGATTAGGACTGTATTTAAAGCTGATTCTGGTTTCCAATTTCGCCCCAGGTGTGTGTTTAAAAGACGGACGGAGAACGGACACAACTTCTCTCTTTTGATGTTTTATTTAATTAAGCAACAGTACAAACATGGGTATGGGTAGCTCTGCTACGTGTTTGTGTGTGGTCAGATCTCGGACACACACACACACACACAATCTCAACTGGGTAGTCATCGTCCGAACTGCGACCTCTCCTTTTTCTTTCTCTCACTTTTTTCTCTGGGTGGGGCGCGCAGTGTGAGGTGCACCAAATGAAATGAAAAGCCAATGGTAAATTGAAATTGAAAAGGCAAATGGAAAATTCAAAAGATAAATCATTTTACATATTGCTTTTTCAGTTTCCTTTTTCTTTTTTAAATTTAATTATGGCATGATTTTTTCCTAGTAGTGTAGTAAAATAATATTTTTAATTTGATCTCACTTCGTTTTCTCTTTGGACTTTCAATTTGAATTATGAATAAATATTTCCTCCACACCACTCCGCTGCCTTGGATGACTTGGGTTGTAGCCTACTTATTTCTCTGCCTCCGCCATGAGTTCAGAACAACGTTATGGGTACCACCGATCTGCTCTTTTTTTTTTTTTTTTTTTTTTTTTTTTTTTGCTCTGCACTCAACTAAATTTTTTTATACTCAGACATTTCCGTGACTTATTGAGTGGCGTAATAGTTGTGCAACACAACGAATCGATAATGGAATTCGTTGCCAACTCTTTTAATAATCGAATTTCATCGATTCGTTGTTGCAGCCCTAATGTGTATATTGCGCCAGTTGATATCACGATGACAATAAAATAAACAATATATTGTGCAGGCCTCTTGCTGTTTGATCCTACGAGTTCCTCAGCTTCCTGTTCTCCCCTCTCTGCGTCTTCCAGGCATACGATGCCACGTTGTTGGCGGCGTCCTACTCCGGCCCGCAGCTGGATGTCCTGATCGATCAGGGCCGCGACGACCAGTTCCTGTCGGCCAGCCAGCTGCTGCCCGACAACCTGATCGCCGTCTGCTCTGAGAAGAAGATCCCCGTCGTGTTCAGACTGCAGCCGGTCCATTAACCTCTCACTCTGCCACTCCCACTTTATTTTAATTGTTAATGATTGTTCTGGTTTATGTTTTAAACTAAAGGTTGAATCATTTAGTTTTATGTAAAGCCATATATAACAAATGATGAGTTAGTACAAAGTTAAACCTCACTTAGTCTGCCAAATAACCTTAAAGTGCTCATATTATGCTCATGTTCAGGTTCCTAATTGTATTTAGAGGTTATATCAGAATAGGTTTACATGGTTTAATTTTCAAAAAACACCATATTTTTGTTGTACTACACATTGCTGCAGCTCCTCTTTTCACCCTGTGTGTTGAGCTCTCTGTTTTAGCTACAGAGTGAGACATCTCACTTCTGTTCCATCTTTGCTAGGAGTCGCACATGCACAGTAGCTAGGTAAGGACTACTAGCCAGTCAGAAGCAGAGTATGAGGGCGTGCCCTGACAGTGACTAGGTAAGGACTACTAGCCAGTCAGAAGCAGAGTATGAGGGCGTGCCCTGACAGTGACTAGGTAAGGACTACTAGCCAGTCAGAAGCAGAGTATGAGGGCGTGTCCTGACAGTAGCTAGGTATGGACTACTAGCCAGTCAGAAGCAGAGTATGAGGGCGTGTCCTGACAGTACCTAGATAAGGACTACTAGCCAGTCAGAAGCAGAGTATGAGGGCGTGCCCTGACAGTGACTAGGTAAGGACTACTAGCCAGTCAGAAGCAGAGTATGAGGGCGTGCCATGCTGGCAGCTATAGGCGAGCATTGCAAATAAATACAAATACAAGAATAAAAGCAATAAAAAGACATCATCATAAAAGCCCGTCTATATAAAATGGGTTACATGGTTCAGATGTTAATATCTCAGAAAAAATAATTCAAATAATTTAATTCACATTTTTGTTTAGTAAAAATCATAAATTGTGTAGAAAATGTTCCGACTCTAACAGATGTGTTTCTCCCTGCAGGGCTACGACCACAGCTACTTCTTCATCTACTCGTTCATGAACGATCACATCAAACACCACGCCAAGTTCCTCAACGCCTGAACCGCCGTCGATCACGCTGCAGAAGACTTCATGCTGAAATTAGTAGAATAACGTCAGATGTTCCCTGGTTACCAAATTCTATATTTTAGGAAGTATTTGTACCTTCAGTCTGAACAGCACTTAACCTAAAGTCTCAAATAAAAACAAAAACTTATTTCATTGCTTGTAATTGAGCGACAGGAAAGGATTAAAAGGTTCCAGCATCCTGATACTGACCACATGTAGTTTTCACAATAAAATCCCCAGTTCATTTATTGTGGCGTTTTGTTCTTCTTGAAGTTTGTTGAGCTGCTGAGTGAAACTTTCTCAAACTCAATACTCGATTGATGACCTGCGTCACCGTTCTTGGAAGATCCGGAGGAGCCATAGACTGAATGGGTGGAGCTCGATTTTCGTTTTTTTAACTGTATTATATGGGGCGCCGAATGTAAACGGCTGGTTACACTTTTAGCGGATACATTTTCAACATTTAGCTCACTTTCCTCACATTTAGCGCATTTCCCTTACATTTGAGACAGAAATTATATATATATATATATATGTATATATAATTTATATCTAAATATATCTAAATCTAAATGTTAAATCTAAATATATCTAAATCTAAATGTTAAATATATATCTAAATGTTATATCTAAATCTAAATGTTAAATATATATCTAAATGTTATATCTAAATCATAAATGTATATCTAAATGTTAAATCTAAATCTTAAATATATATCTAAATATATCTAAATCTTAAATGTATATCTAAATATATCTAAATCTTAAATATATATCTAAATCTTAAATCTAAATGTTATATCTAAATGTGTCGCCAAGTGTAAAGCTAAATGTTTAGAATTGACAATTTGCTTCAAAGTTTTCGGAGTTGACAAGCTCCATAATGTGACGGGAGACAGCTGGTGGTGGCCGCCGGGGAATGCTGTTCTCCGGGCGGCCTGTCATTCTGAGACGCCCCAGTGTAAGATGGACTCGTAAATAAGAGGCTTTTATTTTGCCGTTGACGTACCGTTTGTTTAAATATCACAACACATGTCTATCATAAGATTAACAGGAATGTGTGGTGAAGGGTATGTGATGGTGTGGGGCTATTTTAATTCTAAAGGCCAAGGGAACTTTATCAGGATGCATAGTAGGCTATCCTGGATCCATGGAATAGGGTTAGTTAATTGTGGAGTTTAACGCCAAAAAGGCAGTTAAACGTACAATATGTAACTTTCTGCCGCTAGGGGTCTCTCAACCAAAACAATGGATTGTAAACACGGACTTTTGATGACGTTGGTAAGTTGCGTGGAATTATGGGAGTTGTACTTTTTAATGTTAAACACCTCGCTGATTAGAATGCATCTGTTCACGTACAAGTTTACCCATTCAAATGTATTCACTTTACGTTTATTCTTGTCATTCTAATAACATAGCTGCATTTCCCCAACATAATTACGTTTTTCTTGATTCGATCTATATTGGTAGCTGACCAGTTAGCTAGCTAGTGAGCCAGCAAGCTAACGTTAACCAGCAGCTAAAACACAGTGACTATCACAATATATTTCACGTCACTGTCATCTTTTGGATCCCGGGGTGGGACGGGGTTTGTTGTAACGCTAGCTAGCTAGCTACTCAACGAGGCTGAGAGACAGGTGTGGGTGGGGATTGCCGGGGGACGGTGAGCCGAGGACGGCCGATGTGCAGCAGAACATCTCCATGCTGCCTGAAACGATCTCCCCCTTCACTTTTCTTTTTTCTTAACTATTCATTTTGGTGCTTGTCGGGTTACTTTAGCTAACTGTAAAGACAGCTAAACGCGAAGGGGTGAGAAATTCGGCAGGGAGGAGATTTTTGGCACGAACACCGGTAGCTCGCGCTAACGGAGACTAGCTAGCTAGCATTAGCTATGGATGGCTGGTGTTGCGACTCGGATCTGGATCTGGGTCTGGGTCTGTTTCCCGACGCTTCATTAAACTGCCGTTAGCGTCATAAGCACCCGGCACCGGAGTTAAGTGCTGTATAGTACTTATACTGTATGGATTGCTGTAATGGTGGCTGGCTGTTGGCTGGCTGTGGGCTAACGGTAACTGGCTAACTACATGTCCGGCTGTGTTAGCTGTTATCCCAGGCAGACAGACCGGGTGCTAGCTGGCTAAATTAGCATTAGATTAGTCGTCTAATCTATACAGCTAAAGTTAATATTACTAGTAAACTCATTCGTGGGTTAGCCCAGCGCTGCTTTTATCCGTGGTGAAAACAATGATGCTACTAATAACTTTATGAGCGTGTTGTAACTGAAGGAATAAAAGTGTGACTATTGACCAATAATTCTGGTCTGGCCCAAAACGGCCAAAAACCCGAAAATCTTACTCCAATTTAAAGTCACCTTACCCACGCCTTTTAAGTGTTTGTTTTCTGGTGGATCAACAAAAACTCAGGATTCGTTCAGTTAAAAGTATAACAGACTTTAGTGAATGATATTTGCAAAATACAAATACTTGTATACAAGGATCAGATTCTAACAAAAGACAGCCTATCTCTTCCTCCTAACAAGCAGACGGCGTCTTCTCAGGATCTGGTCCCGAACCCTGCCTTTCCCTAGTTCTTATTCTCTTCTCCTGCTGCCTGGGGCACCTTATCTCTTGGACATTCTCCAGGTGCACCACTCTTGTCCGGAGATGTTCTTGACCTTTTCGACCCGAACTCGCAATCTACCTCTGATGTTGCATTTTGGGTTTTTCTCTCTTCCCATGGCCATAAAACATTTTTTGACTCATAATTGCTTTATGATCGCAGTCTTTTTACCAGAGTAAGTATTGGTTACAATTTATGATGTTTTTCTTACTCAAGCTAAGCGCCTGAGTTCTCTCTTTATCATTAGTAGGTCTGGGAACTGAGAAAAGTCAAGGGCATTTTACGACTTAGCAACAATTTCATCTTCTTCCTGAATACAGCTTATTGTCTCTCTCTGTCTCCCCCAAGAAAAGGAGTTTTTCACTTCTGATGGGGATTATAAATCATTTTCAGAGCAAAGTGTTGTGTCTTCAATTTTGAACAAGTCTTATCACTACTGAGACCAGATGGCCTTTATTACCTTATACTTAAGAGGAGCAGAGAGAGAGAGACAACTGTCAGGTCATATTTTCTGAGGCCCTTTCATTCTATACAAAATAATCCTACAATTCCCTCTTTTATACACTGCGAAACAGTGTATATTTAGAATCTGTATTATGTGAAAATTTTGTGAAAATTTTCCAATTCCCTCTTTTTTACACAGCTAATGCTGTGTAAATATAAACTACCTACATACTATCAAAAAATAGAAAAATATGCAAGCTCAGCCCTCTTTTCAAACCTGAACTTAGCTTAAAACAATATGCAAGCTAAACCCTCTTTTTAAACCTAAACATAGCTTAAAGCAATTGGTAACATTAATTAAAAGATAAACTGTAATACTGGTAATAAAAAATGGCAGAGCAGTGTGGTGTGTGTTACCTGTATGTAGTTTTTAGCTGCTAATGTAAGCTGCATCATTACATTGCTCCCTAAGACTATACCATTGTTACATTTTATTTCTGTGGAAATCTCTAAACATCATGTGACAGCAAAAAACTTCAACACAAACATTTCGATTTTTATTAAGATTATAAAACTTATGTCTTGCTTAAGGCTATATTGACCTGAATGCTGTTTTCTGGAAGTATTACAACACTCATGTTTTTTACTTATGATTATAGTAGTTTAACTCAATAGGCCTACTTCCGGCCCCGCGCAAGGTACCTAGGATACATAGAAGGAATCTCTGACAGCAGAGAAGAGGACAGAAAAACAGTTGGAAATGGGATTTGTTGTGCTGGGTGGGGACAATGATAAATTTAGACCCAGCTGACTAGGCCCCTTCCTCATCGTCGGAGGAAGTGAGGAAGTGTCAGCCTTGTACAAATAGTCCCTTACACTTGGTTGACGGCACACTGGAACGGGAATGTCTTGGACGACTAACATTCGATAGGGTGGGGGAAACACCCTCTTTTGATAAGGCCGTACTTAATATATTGATTGTTGTTCTACAGAAAATGAGGATACCTGCGAACAATAGGCAAGGCAAGGCAGCTTTATTTGTATAGCACTTTTCAGCAACAGGGCAATTCAAAGTGCTTTACATGAAGACAATTAAAATACAAGAATAAAAGTTACAGTGCAGTATAAGAAATTAAACATTAAAGAGCAGTTAAAAACAGTTATATAAAAGCAGATAAAATAAGCAACAAAAGTATAAGAAATGGATAGTTATTTAACGAAAGGCAACATCAAAAAGAAAGGTCTTCAGCCTTGATTTAAAAGAACCGAGAGTTGCAGCGGACCTGCAATTTTCTGGAAGTTGGTTCCAAATATGTGGAGCATAGAAACTAAAAGCTGCTTCTCCCTGTTTAGTTCTGACCCTGGGGACAGAAAGCAGACCTGTCCCAGACGACCTGAGAGGTCTGGGTGGTTCGTAGTTTACTAGCAGGTCAGAAATGTATTTTGGACCTAAACCGTTTAATGATTTATAAACTAGCAAAAGTATTTTGAAATCAACTCTCTGAGGCACAGGAAGCCAGTGTAAAGACTTCAGCACTGGAGTGATGTGATCCACTTTCTTGGTCTTAGTGAGGACTCGAGCAGCAGCGTTCTGAATCAGCTGCAGCTGTCTGATTGATTTTTTAGGGAGACCTGTAAAGACACCGTTACAGTAGTCCAGTCTACTGAAGATAAAAGCATGGACAAGTTTTTCCAAGTCCTGCTGAGACATAAGTCCCTTTACCCTTGATATATTCTTAAGGTGGTAATAGGATGACTTTGTAATTGTCTTAATGTGGCTGTTGAAATTCAGGTCTGAGTCCATAATTACACCAAGATTTCTGGCTTTGTCTGTTGTTTTTAACATTGTCGTTTGAAGCTGAGCGCTGACTTGTAATCGTTCCTCTTTTGCTCCAAAAACAACCACCTCAGTTTTTTCTTCATTTAATTTAAGAAAGTTCTGGCACATCCAGTCGTTAATTTGTTCAATGCACTTAGTCAGTGTTTGTATAGGACTATAGTCTCCTGGCGATAAGGTTATGTATATTTGTGTGTCGTCCGCATAACTGTGGTAACATATTTTGTTGTTTTCCATAATCTGAGCCAGTGGAAGCATGTAGATGTTAAACAGAAGAGGCCCCAGAACGGAGCCTTGGGGAACTCCGCACGTCATATTTGTATACTCAGATGTATAATTACCTATAGATACAAAGTAGTCCCTATTCTTTAAATAGGATTTAAACCAGTTTAGGACTGAGCCAAAAAGGCCAACCCAGTTTTCTAATCGGTGTAGTAATATGTCATGGTCGACCGTGTCAAATGCAGCACTGAGATCAAGTAATACTAAGACTGCAGTTTTGCCACTATCTGTGTTTAAGTGGATATCATTAAATACTTTAACAAGAGCTGTCTCAGTGCTGTGGTGTGGTCGAAAACCCAACTGGAAGGCATTAAAACCATTGTTTAGTGACAAGAAAAGGTTGAGTTGTTGAAAAACCGCTTTTTCAATGATTTTACTTAAGAATGGAAGGTTAGATATCGGCCTATAGTTGCTCAGTAATGCCGTGTCTAGATTGTTCTTTTTTAAAAGTGGCTTGATGACTGCAGTTTTCAGGGCCTTTGGGAAGATACCTGAGAGTAGAGATGTGTTTACAATCTATAAAAGATCAGAAGACATACAATTTGAAACATTTTTGAAAAGGTCTGTTGGTAGAATATCAAGGCAACAGGAGGAGGTTTTCAGATGTTGTATAATGTCCTCCAGGTTTTTATGGTTGATCATATGAAATTGTGTGATATTGGAATTTGTTTTGCCTGGACAGTGTGGCAACACATATCCCTTACTTTATATGGAGGCACTGACAGTTAGTCTAATTTTCTGAATTTTGTCTTCGAAAAAGGAGGCAAAATCATTGCAGGCCTTGGTAGATAAAAGTTCAGATGCTACTGGTACTGGAGGGTTTGTTAACCTATCAACAGTAGCAAACAGAGCACGTGAATTATTATTGTTTCTGGCGATAATGTCAGAGAAGAAGGACCGCCTAGCATTCCTCAGTTCCAAATTATAAATGTGAAGTCTGTCTTTATAGGTGTTATAGTGGACCTGGAGATTAGTTTTTCGCGCACCTGCGTTCAGCTTTTTCGACACTCTGTTTTTTCTGTTCTTACCCGTATGACATTTCTCCATGGAGATCTTTTCTTACTACAGACAGCTTTGACCTTAGTGGGAGCAATGGCATCAATAACATTTGGAATTGTAAAATTGAAATTATCTACAAGCTCATTGACTGAGACCCCAGTGAGGGCGGGTGTGGAGGAGAAAAGCTGAATGACTGTTTCACTGGTGTTTTCAGTGATATACCGTTTTCTGATTACCTTAGTTTGGACACTTTTGGGCACCGAGATAGTGCCGTTAAAGAAAACACATGAATGATCAGAGAGAGCAACGTCAGTCACCACAACCTTGGAAATGTTCAAACCCTTGGAGATAATCAAGTCCAGAGTGTGCCCCTTATTGTGCATGGGTTCCGTCACATGCTGAGTCAGTCCATTGTTCTCAAAAACACAACACAGTTCTTTGGTCCCTCTATCCTGCAGGTTGTCCACATGCATGTTAAAATCACCAACAATAATTACACAGTCAAAGTTAATACAGATTATAGATAGCAGTTCAGTAAAGTCATCGAAGAAAGCTGCACAGTATTTCGGTGGTCTGTAGATATTTAGAAATATAGCTCGGGGGGTGGACTTTAGCTGAAGAGTCACATATTCAAAAGAAGCAAAATTACCATAAGATATTTGAGTACAATGGAATGAGTCATTATACAAAATGGTTACTCCACCTCCTTTCTTATTCACTCTATGCTCACTCATAAAACTGAAGTTAGGGGGAGCTGACTCAATGAGAACAGCACCACTGTTATTATGGTCCAACCAGGTTTCAGTTAAAAACATAAAATCAAGATTGTGCTTAATAATAAAATCATTGATTAAAAATGATTTTCTTGCCAAAGACCTGACGTTTAGTAAGGCTAGTGTTAGTGTGTTAAAATATTTATCTGTCTCAATTTTTGGTATAGGCGTTGGCTGACAAGGAATGAATGCTAAATTTGCGAGGTTTGCTGATAAGTGCTTGTTCTTACTTAGCGGATTTATCGTTCTTTTTCTATTACCTATCACAACATAAATTGAAGAAGGATTTAATACACAGGGCCCGTGCTTGTCCTGAAAAGAGTCATGAGTGCCACTAGACGTGCAGCCTGGACCCGGCACATATCAGACAAAGCTTGCTGCATTTTGTACACAAGTATACTTATCAGTCTGGGGAGGAGGAGTTAGCTGCCGTCCTTGGGTGGGCAGTGGTGCCTGCCGTTTAACTTTTGGTTGGGGGCCAATGATGGGAGAAGGAAGGGGGGTAAGTTTGATTCCAGCATCTACTTTTGGCCAGGGGGCGAATGATGGGAGAAGGAAGGGGGATACATTTGGTTCCTTCAACTACCAGTTGCTTCATCTGGTCAGTAAACTCCAACATGAGGCAGGGGGAAGGAGGGGAAGAGGTGAGTGGAGAGAGCGATGGCATGGGCGGTGTGTATGGATCCTCAAAGGCGTCAGGGTTGGTGAGGGGGTCTGAGGGGAGTTGGACGGGTGAAGAGGGGGATTGAGATTTCTCATCTCTGCTCTGTGGTCTTCCATGGTCAAATATTTGCTCAGGCGGGGGCTGTGGTGGATTACTGCCCTGCTTTGTTATGTCTTCCTCTTGTTTAGATTCCTCTTGTCTCCTGTCCTTGGCCAAGGGAGCTGATGTGTGGCGCAGAAAGTAAAGTTGGTTAGAGGTGAACAGCTTTACTCCTGGTTTGTTAAGGAAAAGTTCATCTGCCTTAAAAAGATGTCTGCGCTCCCAGAACATGTCAAAATTGTCAATGAACTGCAGAGAATGAGCGGTACACGCAGTTGAAAGCCATGTGCTCAGTGCCAACAGTCTGCTGAATCTCTCAACTCCTCTTCTGACTGGCGGTAGAGGTCCACTGATAAACACCCTCGCATTTAGGGAGCTGACTGTTTTCAGTAGATCCATGAAGTCCTTTTTCAGCACTTCAGACTGTTGCTTTACAACATCATGTGACCCTATATGCAGTATATGTTATTCACAGTTGGGTGTGCTGCCACGATATCAGGGATTCTGTTGGCCAAGCTAGACACAATTTCTTTGGGAAAACAGAGTATTTTGGTGTTTTATCTGATTTTTACATTTTTTACAGCAGTCACCTACAGTCAGAGTTTGAGGCCCAGTCGTTAGCTTTCCCTGTAGCTTTTTACTTTTTGAATTGCTCTCAGTCCTTAGCCTGCTGTGTGACGATGAGACACAATCCAGGTCAGATGAAGGTCCAGGGTCCTGCTGCAGTGTAGCAAATCTGTTATCAACTTGCAGATTCGGTTGTTGGGGAGGCATTTTGTTGCTAATTCTCCCTTTTGCAGCTGTCCACGGCTGTGTCCTACTAAGTACAGGGGTTGAAGAGGCGCTCTGCCTGGATGGTAATGCAGGCCAGCCGTTCATATCACAAATCTCAGGGCGCTGTGCCCTGCCTGTTAGTCGTCCTCCCATTTCCCAGGAAGATTTACTCTTAGGCTTTGCACCGAAAGAGTTCCCGGGAGGACTACCACTTGTTGATTTATTACCCGCTTCACAGTCCTCCTGTTTCTTTGTAGTCTTGTTGGTGCTAATTAGTCGTGTGTTAGCATGCTTTTGTCCATTGTTTTGGGTCCATGGTAAAGTGGTTCAATTCCCACATGATGTGTTCACCTCGACGTTTACTTCTAACCGATGAATTCTGGTTTCCAGAACAGCAATCTTCTGAAGGAGTTTGTAGTAGTCATCCACGGAGAAGGGAGGCATCTTGCTGCTAATTAGCTTTAGCTAAGTACCACGTTTCCAGTCTGCAGTACAGGCTTGAGCTATTGGTAGGCCACGCTCACGAAGAAAAATTATTAAATATGGCAATAGCCTACTATGTCTACAAAAAGTGTATAGTCCAGTGATTTATAAGTATCCAAGAGCCGCTGCTCATAGTTTCTCTCAGAGGAAAAGCAAGATTATCGGCAGAAATATGCAAGCAGAGGCAGGAGCAAGCAGCAAAGCGTCTGCACTGTAAGAAGCAGGTTACTTTAGATGGATAATAGATAACGATAGAGGTAAAGATTGACATAATCATGTCTTTTCATCTTTCAAACATTCCATGCATCCAATCAGTTACATGATCCTTATGTATACATTTCAAGCATTTATATTGACATTATACTTATGTTAAATTTTGCTAATTCTTTCAAGCCATCAGAGAAATCGATCTCAGCTGGTCTAGCCATGCCTTTCTCCGCATTCCATGTATAATTAGCAAAACGCTATTGTAATATAATTCAAATTTTGTTCACTGTTGCCCTCCAGAAAAGAATGACCCAAACGCCCGTGCCAAAATTTTGATTGTATGCTTTGAACTCGTCTGGTAGTTATGCCTCTGGGTGCATCAAGTTCTATCCCACATGCACACTCTGTCATCAAACGTGCTACCAGGAGTGCCCCTCCTTGCTCGGTATGGGACAGGTTCAAGTGCAGCTTGTGGAGCATTGAACTGCCTCCACACAGCCCTACACCTCAGCTCTACTGGCGCTTTGATTAACAGACCATGAGACCATGTCGGTAGTGATGTCAACACCAAAACGAGCTCAGTCGATGCACACTTTTTTCCCGCCGTATTCTCTCAATTTACCTGAAAAATGTTTAAGCAACAGGTGGTCAGACAGTATTTACTGGAGGACACAGTGAACTCAAATGACATATATTTTTTCTGCTTTAGTGTGAGGTTTTAGAGAATACATGGCTAGACAGATTAAGGACACATTGCAAGCCTGTGGCATCATTTTGGTTATTCAATTTTTGAAAAGGGCCCAACTGTGGCCTCCCAGTGGAGCCTGCTTATGCAATTGTTCCATAGCTGTTTTTATCTTTACGGATCGGTAGGATAAGTGACAGTTTTCAATCTTTACAAATTATAGGTTGTCTCAAGTTCATTAATTGGAGTAGGCATGGTTAGGCGCAAATATGGATCAGTAGTCAGATTGAGATTCGTAGCATTGCTTTTGGCTAGCGGTCATGGATCAGTAGTCGGATTCAGATTTATAGCGTTGATTTTGGCTTTTTCCTTGTTTCTTAGCAGCTGTAAGTCGTGCCATATTATTGGTGGCAATATAATTAATGCAGTTGTGAAAAGGAAACATTGTTCCCCTGATACCGCACAGTCCTGGAAGTCTAAATGGATGCCATGGACGGTGGCGGGGCATTTTGTTGGGATTCTGGTTGGAATGCAATCTATGTATATATCTATACGTATATATACTAGAAAAGTGTTATTAGTGGACTGTTTCAAACCCAGTGAAGAAAATACATGTGTGTGTATATATATATATATATATATATATATATATATATATATATATATATATATATATACACACACACATGTATTTTCTATACATGTGTGTATATATATATATATACACACACACATGTATTTTCTATACATGTGTGTATATATATATATATATATATATATATATATATATATATATATATATACACACACATGTATTTTCTTCACTGGGTTTGAGACAGTCCACTAATGTGTGTGTATATATATATATATATATATATATATATACACACACACATGTATTTTCTTCACTGGGTTTGAGACAGTCCACTAATAACACTTTTCTAGTCTAAAAGGCCAACCCCCTTTGTAGCCCAGACTTCCTTTCCCCACTTCGGATAGGTGCAACTGGACTCCTCAGTCCGCCCTGTCTCCCCCAGACAACCCAAAATACCTTATTACAGTGTGATAGGTGGAGGTGATTCCAGGTGATTCTTTCAGCGATTTTCAAAGTGGTAGCAGTTGAGGACTTGATTATCGCTTACTACTTCAAGGAGCACCCAGCCACCGGCCACTGGATCTGCTAATGTTAAAGTCAAACAGGACAAAACAGAATTTTTTAGCGATAAAGCACACAAAAGATATATATATTTATTTTTGATAATCATAAAACTATTGTTAAAAACAAAGTTAAGTGAAATTTTAAACAAAATATTAGCGTATTTTGAGAATCCATTATTTATTAAATCTTCAATTTAAATCCCTCTTTTTGAGGCATGAAAGTCATGACTCAATAACATACAGAAGCAATCTTTTTGCCATAACAAAAAAGAAAGAAAGTCTAAAAAATGTATGTCAGAATAGCGGTTGACCTGTTGGCTAGCTGAAAAGTTTGAGTGTTTAAACCAACATATACAGTGGTCTATTCAGGGGCGCCATATAGGGGGGGAAAGTTAGGACAATTCCAAGGGCCCATGACTGACAGGAGCCCTAAAAAAATGTAAAAACTAATATAAAATTATTAAACCATCATCATTCAGTATATATATTTCAAATATAATAATAAAATGAATGATATCTTTGTTTTTACTTGTTTTGGCAGTAAAAGTTAAATATCCCCATTGACCAAAAAGTAAACATCCACATTGACCGACCACCTCCCTGTATCTGCATGAAATGGTTTGGTCCTGCCTAAGCCACTCAGTGACGGTGTGAACTACAGTGACCACAATGTTGCCAAGTAACGTTAAATCTAAATCTTGTTTTCAAAAAAGGAAATAGAGAAAAGAGAAAGAGGAAAGACAAAGGAAAGGTGTCAAACTGTAACCCAGTTTTTCAACAAGAAAGGTGGGTAGCCTGTAGTCTGTGAGTGGTATTAACCTGTTGGCTTAATGTCCATAGTGAAATTTAATTTAATCAGTGGCGGGAAACGTTTAGCAAGATATTCATATTAAATCATTGTCCCTGCCCCTTTTAGCAGACTTAACAACAGATGAGTCAGCAGCACCCCCGTCTCCCCCTAACTGTGCCCCTCCCTGTCCCAGTGAAGAAGGTGAGCAACATTGACATGCCAGTTACCATCATTGCAGGGAGTCTGTGGGGATTTATCTCTCTTGCTCTTTTTACCATTACAAAAAAGAAAATGAAATATTTATTAATGACAGAAATTCAAACACATTAATAACAATTATTTTCTCACATAATGATCATTATGAAATACAATTATAATAATAATTAATAATAATTTTGTTAAGGGAATTTTCCATTTTACAATAAAAATACATTGAGACTGTAAAAGATGGCCTTCAGCACATTTGTTATGGTTGCTATTAATCTTGCATCAAATAGTGAACTGCATACTAGACTTGCATGCATGTACAAATCACCAGCAGTAAAAAGAAGAAGGCAGACAGTTGCAAGCCTTTAATTAGAGTTATGTATGTATGTTGATGGGACAGTTAGGTCCTAGAGATGTGGTGACAACAGCTGCGCAGAGGGGGCCCAATTAGATTTTTTGTCATGGGGCCCAAAATTCCTGGCGGCGCCCCTGGGTCTATTTAGTGGTGTATGTGCCCTGACTAAGTTTGTGTGTCATATAAATCCCAATTCATGTTGACACAAGTACCAATGTTCGTGTAGAAACATTTTAATCACATAGAAATTTTCATGATACAGCGCTGATAACCTCCGCCGTCTTGGTCATACTTTTTTTGTAACTCCCGCCTCCAAACACAAACATGTGGACCTGATTGGTTCTCGAGTGGTCCTCATTTGAATAAAGTTAAACTTTCGTCAACTTTGTTTTGCTCCCCTCTCCGATTCGCTCTCATCTCGCCCAATCAGGGCGAATTTCGTCTCCATTCACCCTCAATGAGAGCAAAGCGAAATTTCGCTGTGTGGAAACACACCGTTAGGCTAGCGTGAATAGTCTAGCTATGCCACAGAATAAAGCAACATTGCTAGACTTTACTTTTTCTTAATGTTAGCCACAATTTGTAGATAACCTCAGACCTCCCTATGTCTTCCAGGTAACGTTACGTTATAAAATTTTTAGCTGCATCATTATTAGGCTAATGTATAAGTCTATGCCTATTGTACTCTATGAACCAGTTTTAGCGTAGTTAATTAACTAACGTCACTTGTAATAAGTAATGTTAGTCAGCTGTCGGTCGGCCTTACAACTGATGTGGTGTTAGTTATGCTAACGTTAAGTTAGCTCTCTATGTCTGGCTGCTAACGTTAATGTTAATGGAATAACATATACACTGCAAATGTTAGGCTTACAGCTTGTAGTTTATATTTTTTATCCTATTCCAGACAGAATTACAGCAGCAATGGATGACGGTAACGTTAATGACTTTGGGCAGCAGCCTCAGGACAATTGTGGGGTAAGTTACTTTTAGCGTATTATGGGCATCATACATTGAGTCCTCTGACTCAAACCTAAAGTACATACTTATACCATACATACTTTATTTGAAAACCTATGAAAATACTTCACTGAAAATGTTAGCATATGCCGCATTTTTAAGTTGATTAAACGTGAGTTTTTCTAATTTAGGTTTTTTTCTGTCTCAACAGGACACTCAAAAGGCAGGTCTTGTTGAGGCTGCTTTTCAAATTTGAAATGGGACTCACCAGACAGCCCATAGACTTTGATTATTTTGAGTTTACATGCAGGCAAGACCTATATCTCTGCAATGCATTGTCACGCCATTTCAATGTACCTGCAGAGATACTGCAGGCCCTGGAGCGATGGGGTGTCCCATGCTTGATGTCGACAGGGACAGCATTGAGGAGCTCCTGGAATTGGACCTGTCTGTGCCCTGCATCTCAAAGATGCTGGGTGTGTTGAGGAGAACCCTATTTAGGAGGTTGAAGGAATTTGACCTTTCAGCTAGAAGATACAGTGTCATAGATGATGACGACCTGGACAATGTTGTGCGACAGATCAAAGATGAAATGCCAACTGCAGGCTACCGCATGGTCAAGGGGAGGCTACAATCTATTGGGATCAATGTCCAGTGGAAGAGAGTGGCTGCATCATTACACCGTGTGGACTGGTGAAATACTTGGGAAAAATCCCACTAAAACAGCCTTCAATTTAACCCGGAGAAGAGGAGGGAGAAACGGCAGACCTCTATCCACTCATGGAGCTCCTTCGTCGGGTTAAATGGAAGGGTGTCGTGGTGTGATTTTTCCTGAGTATTTGACCGGAGAAGAGGAGGGAGAAACGGCAGATTTCTATCCGCTTATGGAGCCCCATTCCCTGGTTTAAATGGAAGGGTGTCTTA
Source organism: Gymnocephalus cernua (assembly GCA_023631565.1). Taxonomy (NCBI): domain Eukaryota; kingdom Metazoa; phylum Chordata; class Actinopteri; order Perciformes; family Percidae; genus Gymnocephalus; species Gymnocephalus cernua. The sequence continues at coordinate 32,356,057 of CM042434.1, read as the reverse complement.
GCCACAAAAAAAAAATCCATAAAAAAAACATCTCAAGAAAACAAAAAAAGAAATCTTGAGAAAACAAACTTTGTTATATCAAGATAACAAATTAATAAGTCGTTATCACAACATTACAGTGCATGAAAAAAAAAAATCCATAAAAAAACATCTTGAGAAAACAAACAAAAAACTGGAGAAAACAAAAATAAATCTCGGGAAAACAAACTTTGTTATATCGAGATAACGAATTAATAAGTCGTTATCACGAGATAACAATGCATAAAAAAAAAGAAATCCATGGCCGCTCTCGGCTTCCGTATAAATAGACCTCTGAAGTTCGCCTACAAAAAGGAACCAACGCTGCCATATTTGCCCATATAAGGAGATCTGAGTGTTAAATGAAGCTATCCACCTATGGCAAGTTGCATTGCAAGTTAGTTCTGGGGTAGCAAAAATCTAAGTTTGCTGTCTCAACGGTACACAACAGTACCCACTCAAAGGCAGAGGACAAAAGTGTGTTGAGCAAAACATCTGCATTTTAGACTTCTTCGCCCCTGCGAGAGTTTAACAGGTGCGATAATTCAAATTCCCTATATTATTTTCCCATAAGAAAAATCACAAGATAGCGGATCTCAAAGAACTTCAGAGGTCTATAGTGATAAACATCAATAGGCTGTAGATTATAGTTTTACTGTAATTACATTGTGTTAATTGAACTCATGTTTGCTCCAAAGGTACAACACTGTACTGTTTGGTGCAGTGGACGGGTACTCCAGGAAGGTTAGTTGTTATTTGGTTTGATTGCATTTACATTGGTTCAAGTCTGGTAATGCATCGGACTAGATTTAAAACTTGAGGAGCCCCTTTCCATAACTTGTCATGCACAGCACAACATAATGTGAACTAGCTAGTGACACTTGTTTATTTAGAAAAGGACTGTTTGTTGTAATTTCATAATACAGGTGATGTGCCTGAGTGCCGCCACCAACAACTTGGCATCCACTGCATGTTCTGCCTTCAAGAAGGCTACTGAGCGGCATGGCATTTCCTCAAGGTAAACATTTTGCAATTTGAACAGTTTTTACACATTGCTACAAAATGTATTATGATTGTCACTTTACATTACATTGTGTTTTGTTTGTGCATTAGAGTCAGAGGTGATCAAGGCGTTGAGAATGCTGACATTGCAAGATTTATGTTCAGCGTTCGGGGACTAACAGAGGAAGCTTCATTTCAGGGAAAAGTGTTCACAATCAAAGTTTTGTCATGCTTTCACAGGCATTTGAAGGCTATTTTGTCATTACTCACACTGTCATTGCATTTGTGTTAAAGGATAAGAAACTAATACATACCCTGTGTTGGGTGACATTACTTTGAAAATTGATTCAGATTAAAACTATTCTGCGTTATAAGGATTGAACGTCTGTGGCGGGATGTCAGGACCTGTGTCACCTCAAAGTATTACAACACGCTTCGGAGTCTGGAGTGGGATCAGCTACTTGACGTTTCCTCCACAGGTTAGAACTCAAATCGCTGTAACTGAAGGCTAGCCATTATTGAAGCAATAAATCAGTACGCGTTAGGTCAGTCTATTCTTTGCTGAACCTTTACCCATACCTCTTTACACTTGACAGAAGACCTTTTCTGCATCCACATGGTATTCCTCCCAAAACTGGAGATGGACCTTGAACATTTTGCGGAAGGTTGGAACCACCATCCAATCCGGACAGAAAATAACAGGACTCCCGAGCAGTTATGGCGGTTGAGTTTGATGAACACCGATATTGAACAGCCAGAAAATATTGAGGTATGTTCTCCTAATACCACCCTACTGAACTCTTGCTCTGCATCTAACCTACCAAGCCCACCCCACAATTTGCACTACCCTACCCATACTGTTCTTTTTATTTACAAATGTCCATACTGTAATTACACCTATACATAACCATATTCTACTGCTCTTCATACTATTCATCCTGCACATACACTTATTCTTACTACTCTGTTACCTCACTGCACATAGCTGTACATACTGTACATATCTGTCTATATGGTTCATACTGAATATCCATATTTACTCTGTTTCTTATTATATATTCTGCTAATACACTGCATATATATATTATTCTTACTACAAGTATAACGTCACTGCTACTACATTGCACATATCTGTACATGTTGTTCGTACATTGTTCATATTACATAGCCACATTTATTCTGCTCTTATAACACTGCAACATATTTCTTTTCCTGCCTATACTTTGTATATCACATTGCACTTATCTGCTCTTTTTGCACTTCTGGTTGGATGCAAACTGCATAAAGTTGAATCTAAATTATTGTGTAATTCATTCATCTTTGGATATTGTTCTGTGCTAGGACATTGAGGAGCCAGACATTGACTGGAACATTGCCACAGACCATGATGGTGAGATGGAAGGTGCGATTGTGGTTCCTGAAATTGAGTGTCCTTTGAGTAAGGAACAAAGTGTTCAGTCACTCATTCAAGACAATGACCCAGTTACACCTGCAAAGGAACTGTACTTGCTATGCCGTGAATATTTGTTTGGCACGGGTTAATACATAAAGGTTTGTAAATAAAGACAATCATGGATACATCAAAGTTGGTTATTTGTGGATTGAGACATTGTTATAATACGCTTGATAATATTATTACAATCATTATAGTTAACCCTCAGAACTCCAGCAGCACGCCTTTAAAAAAACGGAGTTTTGCTATAAGACAATTAGAGGGCGGAAATATTTTTTTGCTCATGTTTGTGTATATAGTGGGTTAAAATGAAATGACAATACTTTAATAGGTTGCATAGGTTGTCCTGAAAAAAGGATACAAGAGTCAGTATTGCACTTTCCTGAGACCTATTAAGTAATTAAAACATAATGCAAAAACCTGCAAAAAATGGCTGGAGTTCGAAGGGTTAAGCATAACTTGAATATAACATTAGAATAATGACCCAGATAACCATTCACTCAGCGTGATTACTTTATTTTATTTCGGTCAGTGTCAGCATTCTTCTGATAACTAGCATCACATCATTTAAACATTGAAAATAACAGAAAACTGCATTCTGTTGGAAATAAATATTTTCATGCCAAACACATTGTGACAGAACTGATGGCAAAAAACATTCAACGGGATAGTTACTGGGCACTCAAAAGCTCTGACTGGACAGACAATGCCAATACAAAATGTTCAATTTGACAAATTTCAATTATTACTACTACTACTGAACTTCAATATCATTCAACAGTTAGTCATTTGCGGCCAAAGTCATAGCCATATGTTTCAGCTTGAGCAATAACCCTTCTGAACTCCTCCTGTGTGGTGAGATGGGCTGCAGTTACTGAGCACAAGCAGGCATTCACAATTGGATAACAGATGCCATGTGTCCCAAAACGCACCTGACAATCATGATCAAATTCTATTGTAATACTGAAACCCTCCCGGTCTGCGTGACTGAGGGGTATGTGTGCTTGCCCTGTCAGCCACTGACAGAACTTGCCCACATTAATTAGCACTGCCTTGTCACCTTCACCCTTGGCAACACTTTCAGGTAAGACCGTGTTGATTCCTTCTTCTGAGAAAACAGACGAAAAGGAAGTATAAATGAAGTGGTATAATTGAGAAAATTGAATAAACAAAATTGCCCACATAAAAGTTAGTATTACCTACTCTGGTAGACATTAACAATTAGTACAAATTTACCTTCGTCATCCATGTCATGTATGAAGTCCTGCAGAAAATTGACCACTCTGCCCCAGTGTTAATTTCGTTGACGAAGACTATGACGAAAAATATTCGTCAACGAACCTTTTTCACGGACGAAAACTAAATAAAAACTAAATAAAAAGTCAGAATGATGACGAAGACTGTGGCGAAATATAACTGACACTTTAGTCAACGAATAAAAATGAGACGAAAATGTTAGGGCGGGACGAAAGGAGAAGAGATCCAATCAGAACTACTCTTTTTGTGGGACAAGTTGGGAAGAGATCCAATCAGAGCGAATCTTTGAGGGTAGGTTGATCTATGCAGAAGCAGCAGAGCCATTTTAAAAAGCCGCGGCAAATGCAGGTGCAACAGCTAGCTTAACAAACGCAGCAGCAGCAGTTACACAGGAGCTCTCATGAACAACAGACATGTCAGAGCAAGGTCTAGGACGAAAACGAAGAATTGACATCTGGTCACACTTCACATATGACAACAAGACCGCCTGTAAACCGTGTGAAGCAAAAATCGCTGGGAAAAACACCACCAACTTGAAGCGACATTTACAGACGACTCATCCAGAAATACATGCGAAGGTAAGCATACACGCTAAGGTTATTTTATCAGATAAACCACCGTGTTTCTGCTAAACTTGGAATAAAATAGAAGCTAAAGGAAACCACCTCTGAACTGTATTGATTGTACGATTGTCTCGCTGAATTAATGAGTATAAATATTCAATCTCCTCAAATTGAAGAATCGTGTGTGTGTGTGTGTGTGTGTGTGTGTGTGTGTGTGGAGATTGGGCAAGAAACTAGACTAAGACTAAAAGACTTATGACTAGACTAAGACTAAAACTCTTATGATATTTAGTCGACTAAAACTAAACTAAGACTAAAAGATTTCAGATGACTAAAATAAGACTAAAACTAAATGGTGTGTTATTCAAAAGACTAAATCAGAATTTTCTGTCAAAATTAACACTGCTCTGCACTCTCTCTGACGCCTCATTGTACCCTTCTCACTGAAGACAGGTGATAGTGACTTCACCAAGAAATCAGCATCCACCTTAATTTCACCAAAAAGAACGATGTAGAATTCTTGGACAATATTCAGTGTAGAATTCTTGAACAATATGTATTGCTTATCTTGCTAAACGATCCAAGTACAAAGAGCTGTCTGCAGATGTCCTTTTCTTTCTGGACCAAGCTGAGGAGGCCATACAGCTTCATACCGGAGCAGATTTGCAGGAGCATAGGAAGTAACCTCACTGTTGAGTATAGGACAATAGATCTGTAAAATAAGAGGTTCAAAAACAAGTCCAATTCCATTCTGAAGTTTGATCTTACATTAAACTTTAGGAAATATCCTACCGCAAAATGTCTTCCTTTTTTTCAATGGATACTGGCCCTGTATATCTACATGACAAAATCCTGTCTGTGCACTCCATCAGGGATGTGTTCAGGGTTCTTGCACCATTTTAAAAGTTAAATTTAATGCTTTTTAAGACCTTTTTAAGACCTCGCCAAATATAATTTAAGACCCAAAAATGTCATAACAATTTCTTTGGAATACACAATTTATTGCCTCCTACAATGGAAATCAAAACTTAAAGTTTTCCATTTGTTATCAATTACGTGCATTGAGTAAACTCTGCAAAATTACTTTTTGATGAGACCTTTTTTAAATTAGGAGACAGTATAATAACTAACAATAATACTTCCAAAACTGTTTGGCCAATATAGATGTAAACACAATCAATTTCTTTCTCCATTTTGCTCCTTTGTGATGCAGAACAGAGCCAACATAACATACATACATTGGATTACACTAAACAACACAATGCATTGCATGAAGGCACCATATAGAATAATGAAAATAATAACACTTAAAGCGGACTCCATCATGGCTCAGTGGGAGACAGAATAATAATACTTCCAACACTTAAAGCAGTCTCCATCATAAATAAGCTCAATAATGAAAGTCCTCAAAACAGCCTGTCCTAAGCCAAAAAGTTGACGAATAATGTACATAACTGTTTGAAAACACAAATGTTATCACATGAATTAATGAGAGAAACCAATGAATAGGTCCATTGTTTTGTAACATCCCAAATTCTCCTCAAAACATGTGGCGTAGCTCTGCCGCTCTCTTCTCAATTTCACGGTCTAGGTCCACCAACTCCCCTCTCTTTTCCTTGCATCTTTTTCTCATGCAATTGGATTTAGTGATAAGTTCTGCCATCTTGGTCCTGCTGTATTCTCAGCCTTCTCTGCAAGGCCATCTGCATCCTTTTCTAGAGTTTCACACACAGTTGAGATTGTTCTTCTTTTCTTGCGTAGCTCTTCAAGCTCATCTTCAACCCCTTTTCTCTTGTTCACCTGTTTTGTCTTTTCCTTTTTCTTCCTCTCATCTTCCAAGAAGATCCTGTACCGGTTGCGTGCAGATGCACACTCATTTAGCAGCTCTTTAGTTAGTGGCACCTTGACCACTCCACCACACATCCTCACATAGTTGCAGATTAGTCTCTGTGAGACTAAAGTGTCTTTGTTCATATTGCACATCTCCACCTCCTTGTTTATGGAGAACTCACGCTCCACAGTAGCTTGTCCATGGGACAGAAGCAGCAGCTTTTCCACAAAGCTCCAAAGTTCTGCATATCCATTCATGGCCTTATGCAGGAAGCTGTCAACTCGCGATTTTCCATCCAATGCACTGAAGGCCATGAATTCCTCTCCTCTGGCCTCACTGAAGAGGAACTTCTGAAATTGTTGGGCAATCTTATCACCTGCATATAGATAAAGACAAGCACATCTGTAATATTTTCCAGTTAAAATTATATTTTGTGGAAATCACAAGAGATTTATTTTCACTATACTCTGGAAAATGCATCTCATATTTCCAACTATATTTCAATTATTTATTTCAATTAGGCCTACAGACATTTATTATAACTCATAGTAGGCTGTATTTCCAATAAACTAAAATACAACAAAAAAATGAACTGCAAAATAATAGGCTAGTATAACTTTCTGATATGTCTACAGATGTTACCCGCTAGGACTCCTCCTGACTGCTTCTTATCCTGCACAAATTTCATGATGAGGGCCTTCATTTTTCGCAGGCACATCTGGTTCACTGTGCATATTTTGGGGGTCCAGGCACATCATATTTCAGACAGAGGGGTACTTCAGGGGGCACTTCAATAGAATGTTCTGACAAATGTTTGACAGAGCACTCTGGCTGTCTCGCATGAATAGTAACACATCACGCTCACTTCCACCACTCTGACATTCCCTGACAAAAGCACAAAAGTCACATGTCACCTGAAACATCAAATAAACTCTCCCTATGTGTAACTTACACTACACAACATTTGACAGATCCAGTTAATATGTCAACTGCTTGATGTCAAAACAATTAGTCTGATCTCTTAATTGTTCAACATAAATACTTCACTAGTCAAGTGACTTTGCAGCTGATATAGCACATTGATGAAGTAATCGAAGATAAATATTAGTTGTGGCTCCCATGCTGATGTCCACTTGCTTTGGACTGACCCAAAGCTTTTGGTCTGTCACATCAAGCTTGACCAGCTTTACTGGGGAAACATCAACCTGGACGTCTCGCTTTATGAAGCGTCTGAGAAGGCTCTGAAAATAGCATAATAATTATGATTATAATCAAAGTTGGAAAAAGTATTACAGTATTTACAATACTTTCTACAAACATCATCATGCTGAAAACTCAGTACTTTGTTTTATTGTTCATATCCAATGTAAATGACGGTGCTTGAATGATTAAACTATTAATATATTTTTAGTAGTCACTAGGCCTACCCTGATTAGATCCTCTAAATCTCTGCCAAAGAAGGGAATCATCGGGGCATCTGTCTGGTACTTGGTGAGAAATGGCTGAAAACTCACCACATAGGTGACAATATATGGCCAAATTTCAATGGCTCTCTCTACTGCTGGAAGGTTTTCCAGCCATCGATGTCCACAAAATGGAAGAGGAAATGTATCACACTTGGTCACTAACACAAAGTCTTCTCTCCTTGCAGGTGCACAATGAAACAAGTAGTGCAGGGCTTTCAGGACTTTTTCAAATTGCCACACCGCAAAGCCGTTCTTGAACGAGTTGTGCATCGTGTGAAGGCCACAACTCCCAATTATTTGTACAACCCCAAATCAGAAAAAGTTGGGACAGTATGGAAAACACAAATAAAAAAAGAAAGTAGTGATTTCTAAATGTACTTTGACTTGTATTTTATTGCAGACAATGTGAACACAAAATATTTCATGTTTTGTCAGGTCAACTTAATTTCATTTGTAAATATACATCCTTTCCTGTCATTCAGACCTGCAACACATTCCAAAAAAGGTTGGGACAGGAGCAATTTAGGGCTAGAAATCAGGTAAATTGGTTAAATAATGATGTGATTTGTGCTTAGTCCTTTAGGAGCAAAGATGGGCCGAGGATCGCCAGTTTCACAACAAATACGTGAGAAAATTATTGAAATGTTTAAAAACAATGTTCCTCAAAGAAAGATAGGAAGACATTTGCTTATTTCACCTTCAACAGTGCATAACATAATTAAAAAATTCAAGGAATGTGGAGGATTTTCAGTGCATAAAGGACAAGGGCGCAAGCCAAAGCTGAACAACCGTGATCTCCGATCCCTCAGGCGGCACTGCATCAAGAATCGTCATTCATCTATAAGCGATATCACCACACGGGCTCAGGACTACTTTGGCAAACCTTTGTCAAGTACCACAATACGTAGTTACAGCCACAAATGCCAGTTAAAACTGTACTGTGCCAAAAGGCAGCCCTATGTTAACAGTGTCCAGAAGCGCCGTCGACTTCTCTGGGCTCGGAGGCATCTGTATCAGGTATTTTTTGGGAGAAATGGACGCCGTGTGCTCCGGACCAAAGGAGAAAAGGATCATCCAGACTGTTACCAGCAACAAGTCCAAAAGCCAGGGTCTGTCATGGTATGGGGTTGTGTCAGTGCCCTTGGCAAAGGTAACTTGCACTTCTGTGATGGCACCATTAATGCTGAAAGGTACATAGAGATTTTGGAGCACAATATGCTGCCTTCAAGAAAACATCTTTTCCAGGGACGTCCATGCATATTTCAACAAGATAATGCAAAACCACATTCTGCACACATTACAAAGTCCTGGCTGCAGAGGAAGAGGATACGGGTACTTGACTGGCCTGCCTGCAGTCCCGACCTGTCTCCAATAGAGAATGTGTGGCGCATTTTGAAGCGCAAAATGCGACAACGAAGGCCCCGTACTGTTGCCCACCTTAAGACTTGTTTGCAGCAAGAATGGGACAAAATCACACCTGAAACACTTCATCACTTGGTGTCTTCAGTCCCTAAACGTCTTTTAAGTGTTGTGAAAAGGAATGGCAACATTACAAAGTGGTAAATGCTTTACTGTTCCAAGTTTTTTTTTAAATGTGTTTCAAGAACCAAAATAGGAATTTTGTTTTTTTGAAGAAAAAAAACAATAAAAATCATGAGGAACACGTTAAATGATGTGCTGTTGTATTGTCTGCAATGAAATACAAGTCAAAGTACATTTAGAAATCACTACTTTCTTTTTTTATTTGTGTTTTCCATACTGTCCCAACTTTTTCTGATTTGGGGTTGTACTATATTTGATACATCTCACAGTTCATAACTTACAATCATTATCTCCGCTCCAAGTTTGAGCTCATCTAAACAGCTGACTGGAATTGTTTTACAGCTCGCCTATACGGCAACCTGTCTTCCGTCACCACTGTCTTCTGCACTCTATGAAAACAAATGCACTTCCTAATTGAACAACTATTCCTAAACACTCTCATATTACATGCTGTCGATGTTTAAATGAAAACGACACCTACCACAAGGCAAAATGTTTGGCCTTCACGCACTTCCTGATTCTGCGGACCGATAGAGAGAGAGAGAGAGAGAGAGGGAGCGCAAATTACCAGTGTCCCTAAATAACCTCCGCCCTTCAAAGGGCCATGACGTCACATCCATTACATATGTATGGTAGAAAATGAGATCACCCTCACAATACCGTCTTGTATTGCTGAGGAGCAGCTTTGAATTTTCCATTTCCAATTAAATACAATTTCATGACAAGGAGCTTGAGAGTAACTTAAAGATGCCGTATTATGCTCATTTTCAGGTTCATAATTGTATTTTAAGGTTGTACCAGAATAGGTTTACATGGTTTAATTTTCAAAAAACACCATATTTTTGTTGTACAGCACAGCTCTCTCTCACTGCTGCAGCTCCTCTTTTCACCTTGTGTTCAGGTCTCTGTTTTAGCTTAGGGTGACCATATTTTGATTTCCAAAAAAGAGGATACGGCCCGGCCTCGGGACACAAATTCAGACAGGCTTATCAGAGGTTAATGAACATACTTTATTATGCCTCAATGGTACAAAAATAACGTCTGTAATAAAATAAAATCTATTATAAACTGTAACAAAATAATAGCTCTCTTTTAGAATAAATAAATAATATGAAATAATGTTCTAAATATGACCTCTTCTGTGTCAGAAAATCCAGCTTCAAATAAATATCTCTTAATGCCTTTTCAATGTAATAAGATAAATAATAAAACAGTCTCACAAAGATACTAACTTAAACAAAAAGGATATATAGTACTATAATACTCTATAATACTTTTAATCTTCAGTTTTCTTCATCCTCCTTGTCTGCCCATCCATATTTTGCTGTATGTGCCAGCTTTGCACACGGTGCACTCCGCCTCCCAATTGTCCCGACCGGGACGGTACGTGGGAAACTTTTTTTGCAGTTCAACTGTGAAGCTGCACTTACGCTTCGGCATTTTGTGTGCAATGCTGCTCGCTGTCTGCTCTGCTCCCGGTGTATGTGCGTGTTGCAGAGCCGTCCACAAGGCAGCCTCTCGGGAATTACGCCACGCAACAAGGTACCGTAGTATTGTGTGCAACGCGCCAGTCAATTTAAGTACACGCTTTTGGTCCTATGAAAAACAGTGAAAACCGGACATTTTCATGAATTTATAACCCCCCCCCCCCCGGACAGTACGTAAAAAGTGGACATGTCCGGGCAAAAGAGGACGTTTGGTCACCCTATTTTAGCTACAGAGTGAATCATCTTTTCTTCTGTACTATCTTTGATTCCACTCGCACATGCTCAGTAGCTCAGATGGTAGATCATGTCAGTTAGCTCCATAGACAGTAAAAGAAAGGTTGTTTCTCCAAGTTTGGTCAGTTACAAGGCAGGATTAGCGAGGAGACTTCTTCTAAAGGAGGGCGCACATGGAAGTACTTCTTTTGTAGATTATGGTGAACTTGCGTGTGTTGTAGCAGTGCTTTGCCATTGAGAACGAGTTTAGCCCGTCGTTTCGGCTAGTTACGTAACAAGCCGTGCAGATTTTGAACAGCTCACCCAGAGACTGAAGGCAGGACACATTCAGAAACCGTATCTCACTCAAAACAGCATGGATAGATTTTTTTCCAAGTTTGTATGTGTTGAGAAAATCTAAAAGACGTGTTCTGGATCTTTGAGGAAGGAGAAAAGGCCTGGGAGCAATTGGAGGATTAAGAGAACATTTAATTAAACAGAAGGATGAAAATGATATGACAAAAGCAACAGTTACAATGCAGCTGACATGGGACTGAATGCATGTTCCTCTTTGATGGAGGAACATAAAATCAGTCACAAACAAGACAAGAACATAAACACTGCAAGCAGCGGACAGCAAGATGCTCCCCCTGTGAGGTCACATCTTTACTCTCCTAACAACAACACAAAACCTGCAAGCAGTGGATGGCAAAGCATGCTTTCCCTGGTGGGGAAGCAGCGTTTGCAGTCCTGAATCATTTCAGAACTTCTAATTTATCTCCAGATTTGAGGGCGGTTGCTCAAATGAAATCCCTCCTTATTGGTCAGATGTCATCCACCTATGACCCACCTCTGTCTTGCCAGGTCACTTCAGGTCATAGATGAAAAGGTTTTGATATGTAAAACTCAACTATTCCTACGCCTTACAGGAATATACATTTCTTTGTTCTAATCAGTCTGGCTCTGCAGGGTGTGGCCCCATAAAGCTGGGACAGTTCTCCTTTCCTGTGAGGACAAATGAGCTTTCTCTGTAAGCTAAATGACAGACCTGGCCTTAATCAATTCTTTAGAAACTTGTGATGATGTGAGGTAGACAAAGGTGGATTAGAAACAGCTGCAAGGGGGGCATCAAATACACCTAAATCAAAATGTTCATTGTTTTCATAATTGTTTTAACTTTTTAAAACCTAACATATGAGTGTGGAAGCACCAGAGACACAAAATAACACCCCAAATCCCAGAAAAAGTGATTTTTTTCATAATATGGGCACTTTAACTGTTTTGTTGTTGTAAACAGGAGAACTCATCACACAGAGGGAGGTGGCTCAGCCATGGAGACGGAAATGAGAGGTAAGAAGACTCACTTAAGTTGTTCACATATGCAAGTATATCATGTATAACAACTAAAACTACCATTAATTACCATTATTTTTCCATAGCCATGAGGACATCATTACCCGCATGGCACAGCGGATGGACACATTTGAGAAGATGGATGAGCTGCTCATTGGATTAGATTCAACTTTATTGTCATTGTGCAGAGTACAAGTACAAAGACAATGAAATGCAGTTTGCGTCCAACCAGAAGTGCTCATGCTCTTAAGGACACCTTAAAGTCCCCTCCCTCTGCTCCAGTCAATAACATGTTGCTGTCGTCCTGCTCGACAGTCACCGAGCTGCAGGAGTCTCGGTCAACAGGAGAGGAGGAACAAAATGGTATTTAAGTGCCCTAAGATTAACACTATATTATTGCATAACTTCAAATATCATTATCACTGAACTGACTTCTCTTACAAAATGAGATTGTACAAGCTCCCCACTTTGTTCCACATGTATAATTTGTATTTCTATTTTCCTGACAACCCTTGGAGATTCAACTGGAGGTACTCATCCATCGTATGCTACGGCGAGTGGCAACCAATGACGTTCTAAAACAGTATAGCCTGCGGGGCAGAAAGGCAAAGAAGGCCTTCCAGGACCTGACAATCTGCAGGGTTATAACAGGCATGTGTTATTTTATTGTTCACATCAGTAGGGCTGCAACAACGAATCGATTATTAAAAGTGTTGTCAATGAATTTCATTATCGATGCATTGTGTCGTGCGATTATTACGCCAATCAATAAGTCGCGGAAATGTTTGAGTATAAACAAATGTTGTTGAGCTCAGAGCAGACCAGAGCAGAGAGAGAGAGAAAAAAAGAGCAGAGCGGAGGTAGAGGAAATACCATCGGAGAGACTCGTAACGTTCTGAACTCATGGCGGAGGCAGAGAAATCAGTAGGCTACGACCTCATCTAAGGCAGCGGCGGAGTGGGACCAAAAAATCTACCGGGAAATTTAACAGACCCGGCCGCCGTACGGGTTGAGCAGGGGCTGCACAGTTTGACCAGCGGGCAGCGGCCGGGCAGCGGTGCGGCCGCGGCACACCAGGCCGCCGGATGGTGTTGCTAACTTGCAATGTACAGTATTATCAGACCGGTCCTCGCCGCCTCGAAACACTACCGGCCCACCGGGAAAAGTCCCGACTCTCCCGATTGCCACTCCGCCTCTGATCCAAGGTGTGGGAGCATTTCACACTAAATAAATCGAAGAAGTGTGTTAATTGCAAGATAAGCAAAAGCGGCATGGTATGGCACGGGAGCACCACGGTGATGATTCAGCACCGTCAACATGTTGGAGTCCTTGATGAGGAGGAAGGGAGTTCAACAGCAGGGTAAAGTCACTACACAATCCTACTTTCGTTCCGTTTTGAAGTGAGGAACGTAACGTCCCTCCAGTAGCTCTTCTGGTGCTGCTGTTTACTCTTATCCAGCTAGCTAAGTTAGCGTTAGCTCGTTAATAACAGTAGTAAAGCAGAGGTATAGTTGCAAGACTTTTCTACTCGCCTTTTTTGGCTCATTAAGTTTTCAATCTGTAGTCATGTATATATTCTGTGCTTTGTCCCATTTCAGTTATTGTTGACAAATATATTTGTGTGTGTTGTACTTTTCAATTTCATTTTAGAGTTATTTTATAGCACTTGGTCATCTTAAGCAGTGTTTAAATGTGGTGTATAAATTAACTTAACTTGCACTTACTACAATGATGGTAATCATTTAATGAATATGCTTCAAGTGTGTGTGTGTGTGTGTGTGTGTGTGTGTGTGTGTGTGTGTGTGTGTGTGTGTGTGTGTGTGTGTGTCTGTGTGTATGTGTCTGTGTGTCTTGTCTGTATCTGCTCTTTGGGTTAGGCTACTTACCTTTACACAACTAGCAACTAAAACTAAAAGTATGTATGTATTGAGTTGATGTAAATTGATGCTTTTTTGTTTTTTTATCCGATTCATCAATTAATCGAAAAAATAATCTACGGATTAAATCAATTATTAAAATAATCGTTAGTTGCAGCTATACACATCAGTATTATGCTTAGCTACAAGAGCTGTTGGCCATCTTCTACACTGCTGCCATCCTCCTGCCTCCTCTCCTCTGGCAGGCGCTACAGATCCCTGCACACAAAAACAACCAGACACAAGAACAGCTTCTTTCCCACTGACATCACTCTCCTGAACTGCTGATGAGTGGGGTCATCCCACCTACACGTTACATACTTTATCATTCCAATATGCATCTTGGACACTACATTTGCACTATTGTGTCTATATGGCCAATAAAACTGATTCTGATTCTTGTGTGGAATATATATATATATATATAGGCCTTTTATATTTTTTGTATTTTGTTAATTTTATATTGTATATTAAAGGTCCCATGGCATGACAATTTCACTTGATGATAATATGAGTTCCCCCAGCCTGCCTATGGTCCCCCAATGGCTAGAAATGGTGATAGGTGTAAACCGAGCCCTGGGTATCCTGCTCTGCCTTTGAGAAAATGAAAGCTCAGATGAGCCAATCAGGAATCTTCTCTTTATGACATCATAAGGGGAAAGGTTACCTCCCCTTTCTCTGCTTTGCCCACCCAGAGAATTTGGCCAACCCATGAAAGAGAGGCTTTCAAACGAGCAAAGTGGCAGTTGGTCAAGGCCACACACCCCCCCCCCTCCACCTTGCCCCCCCCTCTCCTCCTCAATAGCTAACAAAGGAATGGCACGTTCTGAGTAAAACTCATTGTGGGACTGGCTCTAGTGGCTGTAATTCTGCACCAAGGCTGAATTTCGGGAAAGAGACTTCAGATACAGTATTAGGGGACCACTAAGGTCTATATAAAAGAGACTTCAGATACAGTATTAGGGGACCACTGAGGTCTATATAAAAGAGACTTCAGATACAGTATTAGGGGACCACTAAGGTCTATATAAAAGAGACTTCAGATACAGTATTAGGGGGCCACTGAGGCCTATATAAAAGCATCCAAAGAGCACCATGTCATGGGACCTTTAAAGTTTGAAATCCCATCAAGTTTGCCTGTTCATTCATTCCTGGAAATACAAAAAGTTGGGACAGTATGGAAAACACAAATAAAAAAAGAAAGTAGTGATTTCTAAATGTACTTTGACTTGTATTTCATTGCAGACAATACAACAGCACATAATTTAATGTGTTCCTCATGATTTCTATTGCTTGTTTTTTTCAAAAAAACTAAATTCCTATTTTGGTTATTGCAACACATTTCAAAAAAAGTTGGAACAGTAAAGCATTTACCACTTTGTAATGTTGCCATTCCTTTTCACAACACTTAAAAGACGTTTAGGGACTCCCCTGTTGCAAGTCATGTGTTGAATCGTGTTGTATGTGCTTACTGCCGAGGTGTTCCTCCCCTTTCCTCATGTTATGCTGTATTTTCCTTACTTGTAATTCTTCCCTGTAAAGCGACTTTGAGTCTATGAAAAGCGCTATATAAATTCAATTTATTATTATTATTATTAAGTGATGAAGTGTTTCAGGTGTAATTTTGTCCCATTCTTGCTGCAAACAAGTCTTAAGGTGGGCAACAGTACGGGGTCTTCGTTGTCGCATTTTGCGCTTCAAAATGCGCCACACATTCTCTATTGGAGACAGGTCGGGACTGCAGGCAGGCCAGTCAAGCACCCGTATCCTCTTCCTCCGCAGCCAGGACTTTGTAATGTGTGCAGAATGTGGTTTTGCATGATCTTGTTGAAATATGCATGGACGTCCCTGGAAAAGATGTTTTCTTGAAGGCAGCATATTGTGCTCCACAATCTCTATGTACTTTTCAGCATTAATGGTGCCATCACAGAAGTGCAAGTTACCTTTGCCAAGGGCACTGACACAACCCCATACCATGACAGACCCTGGCTTTTGGACTTGTTGCTGGTAACAGTCTGGATGATCCTTTTCTTATTTTGTCCGGAGCACACGGCGTCCATTTCTCCCAAAAAATACCTGAAATACTGATTCATCTGACCACAGTACATGTTTCCACTGTATGATGGTCCATCCCAGATGCCTCTGAGCCCAGAGAAGTCGACAGCGCTTCTGGACACTGTTAACATTGGGCTTCCTTTTGGCACAGTACAGTTTTAACTGGCATTTGTGGCTGTAACTACATATTGTGGTACTTGACAAAGGTTTGCCAAAGTAGTCCTGAGCCCATGTGGTGATATCGCTTATAGATGAATGACGATTCTTGATGCAGTGCTGCCTGAGGGATCGGAGATCACGGTTGTTCAGCTTAGGCTTGCGCCCTTGTCCTTTACGGACTGAAATTCCTCCTCATTCCTTGAATCTTTTAATTATGTTATGCACTGTGACGGTGAAATGAGCAAATGTCTTCCTATCTTTCTTTGAGGAACATTGTTTTTAAACATTTCAATAATTTTCTCACGTATTTGTTGGCAAACTGGCGATCCTCGGCCCATCTTTGCTCCTAAAGGACTAGACCTTTCTTGGATGCTGCTGTTGACATCACCTGTTTCAAATCACATCATTATTTAACCAGTTTACCTGATTACTAGCCCTAAATTGCTCCTGTCCCAACCTTTTTTGGAATGTGTTGCAGGTCTGAATGACAGGAAAGGATGTATATTTACAAATGAAATTAAGTTGACCAGACAAAACATGAAATATTTTGTTTTCACATTGTCTGCAATGAAATACAAGTCAAAGTACATTTAGAAATCACTACTTTCTTTTTTTATTTGTGTTTTTCCATACTCTCCCAACTTTTTATGATTTGGGGTTGTATATAATCATTCCTGCTCATGCACAGACAGTTTAAAGTAATAATAAAATTGGTATCATGGTTGTTAAAGTTTTTTAAAGGTTAGGGGACTGTAAAAAAGAACCTTAGGGGAACGTTAGAGGAATGTTCTCTAAAGGTTGCAACGTTAGGGGAACGTTCTCTAAAGGTTCTGAAAATGCTCGATGTAACCAAAAACTAACGTTCCGAGAACGTTAAAACTTTCCGTGGGAACCAACACTTAACCAAAACCTAAACTTCAGGGAACGTTCCCGCAACCAAAAACGAACGTTCTGGGAAACATATATTGTTAGCTGGGTTTTCTTCCTGTTTTAGGAACAGCGACTGCATTGCGTTGTGCCTATAAAACCGTGTCTGTGTTCTTCATATTTATGTACGATTATAGTTTGCTCTTCTTATATAAAATATGTGGCTCTGGTAGATGTTTGCGATTGATCATGATGTGCAAACACCGGCTCTTTTATTTGCGCGTCTCTAGATCTCTCGATTGAGAAACCCTGGGTTGATTCAACTAATTGATAACCACCGTCGTGACAGCTTATGCGGTACCGCGGTTGTTAGGGTTAATGAAGCCGGGTAACTGAAATAAATCCAGGGCATGTTGATCTTGATTCCTAGTACAGGCCTCTGGTGTGTTTAGCGAACGCAATCTTACAGATTTTTTTATGTTTAAAAAAAGGATCTTACTCTTTAACAGAAAGGTCAACCTCCGTAGAAATCATTTTCATAATGTTGTCAGACACTTTAAATACAAGCTGCACAATTGTACTGTTAACTTACATTGTAGCTTGTTTCACCACTGCTGACTGCAGCAATCTCGCTTAATACTGGACCAATGTCAAAGATTGTTGCTCCCATCAGTCACTTAGACAAAAACACATAGACAGGTCTGTTGATTCACAGAGACACATCTAAAATATGCAGGAAGAGTGGGCACAGTACAATGCCAGATGAAATATGAAATGACCACCTTGTAACCCTGGGGCCTTGAACTCCCAACCTATGGGACTAAAGGCAAGAGCTGAACTCAGTGAGCTACTGACATCATAACATGAAATATACACTGTGCAAATGTCACAAAATACAGGTTTTTGAAATACTGTCAAAAAATCATTCATCATTAGAAAATTCAGAGAATTTGTGTACTTTGTCTACTAAGGTGTGCAATTTATGTTATTTAGTTAATCCAGGTCAATGGAATTGCAATGCCAATGCAGGATTTTGAAAATACTTAAGTCTTGAGTCAACTCAGGTTGACTTAAAGCAACACCAAAGATTCTTTTGTACCTTAAAATAATGTTTCCAAAATCGTTTCAGTGGTTCATCAACTTGGAACAGGGTGAACGGAACTTCTGCTTCGCTTTGCGGCTCTCTATCGGCTATAACCACACTATGCAAGTTTGCCAGATCGGGTAGCGCATCTGTAGTTTGAATGAGACATAATGGACACAATTCCACTTCCAACCTGTAGGGGGACCGAAGAAGAAAAGTGCTTTGGTGTAACTTGATTTTACTTAACTGGAACTGGACTGATTGTTCATTTGAATCAGCTGTGTTGATGCAGAGGAACATCTAAAACATGCAGGGCAGCTGTACGCAGTACAACACATGATAAGGGATAGTATGAACATCTCATTTTAAAATATTGTCAAAAATGTATTTCTCACTAGAAAATTCTGACAATGTATGTACTTGGTTAAGACAACATAGAGATGCCTGTAATTTATTTTCACATCAATAAGATCAATGTATGACAAAATGTTTAGAGATGCTCTATTTGCATTGGCTGCAATGCGTAGATGAGGACACAATTAAATTCAACTTTAACATTAACATTATGCAACATTCACAATTCAAACATTTAAAAAAAAAAATCACTTTTTGAGATAAAATACTGTAATTTAACACACTAAATCTACGATGATCTTCGAATGTTGTGACTTTTTTTCCATGAACATCAACGATTTAGTTAGGGATTATTGCTGTATTTGTTTACACTACTGTATGCAGTACATTTTTTAGTGCACTCTGGGCTCAGTTTTTGATTTATGGAGATAGAATTTCCAAAGTTTGGTCTCAATTGTGGGAGGAGATAGGTTTAAGAAGTTGTGCAGTTTTTGCAAAAACTAGAGTGATGGATTTTGCACAAGAAGGTTAAGCTTAAGCCTTTAACTATAGGTTAAGCCTTACTGCCATTTTCCACCGACTGCGGAACGGCGGCGGAGTCAATCGGTTTCAGTCAGTGTGTGTATTTCCACTGACTGTAGAACGGCTGCGTCCCGACTCCGGCACAGCTGCGGCGGTCTGCAGCCCTCCGGAGAAGATACGCAAAGCTTCTATTTTTGCCGGACGCCGGAGAGCTCCGCAGCAATTCAGCACACGGCAGATAGTGCGGGACAGGAAGTCGAGCACAGAAACAAAATAATACATCCGATTAATTTTCAAAACAAAATACACTGTGCTCACGGCAGATCATATTTCCCTTCACTACACCTTGAAAACACAGCACAGACTTGTTTCCCCTCTACTCCTCTGGATAGAAACAAACTTGTTGGTTTTGTGGTTCACGAGATCTCGTGGGTCCTCGTGACTACAGCTGTCAGTCATGGCCGCAGCCGTGCCGCAACAAATCCGGACCTGGTGGGTATTGACGGACAGCGGAGCACGGAGCCGACACGCAGCGGAGCCGTTCTGCAGACGTTCTTCAGTTGGTGGAAATTAGCAGTTATATGGCATAAAAGTGCATTGTGTACCAGACAGATACGCAGACAAACAGGAAAGACAGTTAAAATGACGAGATTAGGAGAGGAAGTTGCACCATACAAAGGCCCCGACCTTGGCGTGTGTGTGTGAAGATAACAGTTTCTGTCTAGAAACAAGGAGACACCTCCCTGGGAGGATACAAGCTTAAGGGAGACAATAGATCAGAGCTCATTCGAACCGAGATCCTGGTGGACCGGGCTCTGACTTCATGTCTGTTGCTAGGGAAACTTAGACTCTGTTTTTGTGAACCCACAGCTGTGTTGTAACTCTTAACTGAACTCTTCGTCTCAGATTGATCCTTGTGGTCTGGTAAACTTAAGTCCGATATAAAGAAGGCGCAGGAATTAATTAAGTGGAGTCAGATTTGACTGGCATTAAGGCCTTATTTTGGACATATTCCCACAACTTCAAAATTGCTACTGGTCAAAGGATAGTTTCTTCTCTATTGGGGCTACAGTTTGACGTAGGATGCAATATTGAAACATGTACGATTGATTTGTTATGAACTTTTTAAGTTTATAATTTGACATGGCTGTTGTAGCGCCACCATCAGGATAATTAGCACATACATTGGACTGATTAAGTTTGGCATAGGACTGGACTTGTGTGCAAAGTTTGTCGTGCATAGGAACATGGATTTCTTAGGAAGAATAATAGTAATACTGGCAAAAAAAACCCTCATGGTATAATATAGTATGTTGAAAAAAGTCACTGTAGTCTAGTACTATATGTTGGGAAAAAAAGTCATAAAAAGTCATGTACATGTCGGGGAAAAAAATCGTAAAAATGTCAAAGTATAGTATTCTAAGTCTCTATAAGTTATTAATTGGTTACCAGACATGGGGGACTCGAGTCACATGACTTGACTCGAGTTAGACTCGAGTCGCAAATTTTAGGACTTGAGACTTGCTTGATAAACATTCATTAAAGACTCGACTTGACTTTGACTTGATATTCATGACTTGAGACTTGACTTAGACTTGAGTCAAATGACTTGAAATGACTTGATTTTCTGTTTAATAAATATATATTTTTTCCCCTCTGATATTGAGGAGGAGTTAACGTTACGATTTTAGTGCTGTTGCATGCGCGGGAGCCCGTTTATATGATGACGCGCCACACGGCGGCAGACCTGCAGTAAACGAGACTGGCTACGGCTGTTATTTAACGTCATGGATTCCTCTGCACCGAAAATAATAAAGTTTGGCTATAAGGATTACACGTCTGACCAGGCAAAGAAGAAACGGACGGCAGTTTGCAAGGTCTGCAGTACAAAAAAATCCGATGTCAACCACCACCACGGCGAATTTCATCAGACACTTCAAATCGGGAGAGATTCAGGTTCCAGTCCCCATATTCAGCTGAACCACTATCTGGACAGAACTCCGTTCAGTTTTGGGCCATGAATAAGCGCCCCCTCCCCCCTTTGTTCAAGGTGGCGGTAAGAACGAATACAGCTAGGCACACTGTATACACACACACAACAAACTGCTCTCTCTCTCTCTCTCTCTCTCTCTCTCTCACACACACACATGCAAACACACATGCAGACACACACACACTTGCGCAGATTAAGTATGTGAATAAAGCTAGGCACACATACACACACAACACACTGCACTCTCACATGCACACATTCACTCACCAATATTAATAACTTTTCATTCACTCTCTCTCAAACACGCACACATTCACTCACAAATACACTGACAAATATTAACATATAGCCTACTATTCAATCTCTCCAAATTATGCAAAGGTGGTGGGATTCAGCTACTCTTAAAGAATATGTTTAGAAACCATTATACTTGAATTGTTTGAATGAATTTCATGATTTGATGTCATGTTTGAGGCATATTGAACAAATATGTATATTGATATTTTTGTTGGCCTAATATCAGTTTTAGGCTGTGCTTATTTTAATCTTTATACATTTAAACTGTTCAGATATATGTGGCTTGGACGCAATGTCTTTTGAATATTGAGTAGGAAAAAATGCAAATAAAACTCCAGCAGTTATAACCACTGTCTTTAGCTTGTTTTAAAATGGAAACTTTTGTATGACTTGACTTGACTTGCTTGACCAAAGCTATGACTTGACTTGACTTGCTTGATTGTCACACAAAATGACTTGGACTTGCTTGAGACTTGAAGGTTAAGACTTGAGACTTGCCCATGTGTGACTTACTCCCATCTCTGTTGGTTACAATAAGGAGAAAGCGTATGCAGCCGCCTGGAGAATAAAAAATACACAATATGTGATGAATTATATCTAAACTATATCTCATTACTGCGTCAGGCAATCGTTGATTTGAAACTCTGATGGAAATATTTGATTGAAATATCGATTAAAGTTTTAACATCCACAGATTCCATGCATGAAGTATTTCCACTCAGTCGTTATGATTTTGAGACAGTTGAGGTCTTTACTGATAAAGTGATAAGAAATAACAGTGCAATTATATACAGTATTCACAGCAGTTAAGGCGACATTAAAGGGACATTTCATGCATTTCAATTTGAGTTTATGTACAACAAATGACACAAAAGGTTCACAAAGAGTTACAAAAGGGTTTGTTACATCAAAGTCACATCAAAAATAAATTCCCCCCCCAGTCAGAAAAGTACAAAAATGTGGTCGTTTCTGGACAAAATGTATATACAAAATAACAGACATTAAGAAGAACAATAACACTGCTTTACGTTCAGCAGGCTCGCCACATTTACACAATTTACACCAGCGTCACATTTTTAAACTCTCTCGGTTCAGATTTAAAGGTGATTTCAGATTTGCTCAGTTGCCAAAATAAAGATATAAATACACAAGTTTAAAGTGCAGATTCTGTCAGAGAAGCAGCCGTTGCTTTGCTTTGAAACCACTGTGATGAAGTGATGCGTACAGAACTGTGGATATGAAAATATATGATTACATAATGAAATGATTAGGAACAAGCAAACAGAAAATCATTATTTATTAAAAAAAAAAATCCATATTTTTCTGACTTTTGTCAGTTTGGGCTGTTTTCAGCGGCCGTTTTAAATTAAATCTAAATGATTTCAAATCAGGAATGTAAGAAATATTAGGAAGACAGTTTGATGCTCTACTTCTAGTTTATACATTTTAGCCACAACAAAAAAATATCAGATTATAATAGCTGTTATATATACGTGAAAGTATATTTTATGTTATAACTTCACCAAGCTGCCCATAGTGTTGAAATACATGAACATTATTTATGTGATATTGTGGATTATTCAGGTGTTAAAGTTAGCTGGTGGAATATACAGAACAAACACATAACTCATCACTGAAATCCTTGTGATGAATAAGAATATGTACACAGGCTATATGTACATTTAAATAAAAATCCTTTATCACAAGAGAGTGAATGTTTGCTTTTGGCAACTGTCAAATCGATCCAGTGGAAACGTGTATTCTTGTTTTTATTGATTCTTTTCACGGCTACCTTTAAGTAGCTCAAGCTTTGGATACCGAGCACATGTTCAAACATATGTCATTCATACGAGCCAAGAGTGTCAAAACACTAAATGTGGTTTTATCTGAATATTTAGGAGAAACACAAGCTGATCCCAGACCTGCCAAGATTTAGGTTTTGAAAGTGGGCGATATGTAAATATGCCAATGATGTCCGCTGTCTTTGACTTGAACTCACCTGTTCTTAACATTGATAACGCAGCCTTTCTGCCCCCTAGTGGTCAACATCAATGACTGCATCTTAAAAAAAGATCAAGCCAGCTGCAGAGATGTCTTTATAAAGACATCCTGAGCTGCTGGCAAAGATGGATAATTACTATGTGCCTCTTAAAAAGTCAGGGCTGCGGTGGAAGAGTTTTTGTTTTTTTATGCTCAGGAAGGTTCCTAGCTGAGTGAAATAACCAGAAAAAAGTATAGTACAGAAAAGTATAACAGGTCTCCTTTAAATTTACTCTGTCATTACACATACTACATGTTTTTTTGCACATTCTGCACTCAATCCGTTCAGCCTCTTTTTTCTTATGCAAACAGATATTTTGTATGTATACTGTATTTGTTTATTTCATATAAATGTTTAATATGTTTGTTTGTTTATGTTTGCACTACGGTGGCCGACAGGGACAAACACACCGCAGTGCAGCGTTTTTTTTGTTGCATTTGTTTTTGGGGATTGTGTGTGTCACGTGCCGTGTTCTGTGTTGTGTTTTCTTCTGTGTGATGTGTGCTGGTGACGTCAGTAGCTGGAGCTAATAAGCTGATCAAGGGAAGGTGTTAAATGGCTGTGCCAAGCCAGAGTGAGGGGGGAAGTTTCAGTGGAAGCCAGAGTTTCAGTGGAGCCAGTGAGTGTGTGATCCGGACTTTCAGTGGAAGCTGTGAGAACCTGCATGAACCTGAGAGGCCATCCAGATGAAGACGCGTTTGGATGCAAACGCACTTTTTTTGCATTGTTTGGGCCGATTGTCCACACGAATCCTGTAAACGCACTGCCTGTAAACGCACTTTTTTGAAACCTGGTCCCAGGGTGAATACAAAAAAAAACGGCTCACGTTTGGCTTCGTATGGACGGCGAAACCGCATACGTGCGTATCGATGATGTCATTGCCACACACCTCAGCCTCACAGCTGACTGCCTTCAACCCAGCTGACTGCTCTAGCAGGGACGCAATGCTGTTTATAAAGTGGAAGTAGAGAACTTATCAACTAGCTAGCTAATCTGTCTGCTCATCAACTCCTTGAACGGATTATAGTAACTTTTAGCACGGCTTATTGTAGAAAGGCTACCGCAAGAAAAACGTGTAGCTAGATTATCAAAAAGACATCGGATCATTCATGTTTGACTGCCGATGTTAGCTAGCAGAGCTGACGTTAGCAATCAATCATGTCCGATAGACAGAATTGCAAAATAAAAAGCAATCCAACAGCACATTATACAATGTAAACAAAGACACGTTTTCTAGCGGTGGCCTTTATATAACGAGCAGTGGTGAAAGTTATTAAAGTCTAGTCCATGGATGTATTAAGAGAACTAGCTAGTCATGTTATGAAAGGAAGTGGAAGTGACTGAAGGCTGTTCTTCTTCTCGTTTCCTTAATTTCTGTAGCAGTAACAGCGCCGCCTACAGGCCTGGCATATGAAGTACCGTGTTGAGTCATTTACAGATGGATTCATGTGGACGTGAATTTTATTGAACCGAATCCAGGGAAGACGGATGGGTTTTCATCCTGACGTCTTCATATGGACATGGCCTGAGATAGACGTCATCGTTTTGGAGATTGTTTTGTGTTTGGTGATTAATAAACCCTTTAAGTTATTGTTGAAAGCGTTGCCGTATATCATTTGTTTCTCTCCCGGTTTATTATTTCAAATCGTTTGTGTTCTCCATCCCTAGACAACTTAGGGACATAACGGTGTGCTTTTCGTTTTGCATCGTTTCTGCATTTGCAGCGCGTTTGCGTATTTGGTTGTGTTGTATTTGCAAAGCGTTTGCTTGCTTTGAGGCGGAGCTGTGGCTGCATGTGCCCCTCGCACCGCCTCATCCTGGGTAATCAAACAACACTCTGACATCATCAATATTTTACCCATGAATCAAGGCGGTCTGGGGGTCGAGCTTGTAGCTGCATACATGAGGAGCGTTTTGGCACATTAGCAAACTGAATCTCATAAAAGAAACAAACTGCTAAAAAGATTTCTCACACTCAGATCTGGTTCAGAGACATCCACAGAAAAGTCAGTCAAACCTTTTCTTAGAAATCAATTCTACCTAAAATATATTAGCGAAAAATATGTTTTGGCATACTTCATTTTGAATGTGTACAACAACCCAAACAGCTTCTCTCGGCTTCTCTTTATATTATAAATATATTTATGTTTAAATACAAATGTTGGTTAAAAGTTGCCTCCCTCTATGTTAAAGGGTAATTTTGTTGTTTTTTTTCAACCTAGGCCCTATTTTTCTATGTTTTTGTGACTGATGGGAACAACAATCTCTGACATTGGTCCAGATTGTCGCAGCTGTCCAAAAGTGCTTGTTTTGCCGCTGATAGGCTCAGATTATTGTTTTAAGTGTCAACATTATGGAAAGGATTTCTAAGGAGGTTGACCTTTCTGATAAAGAGTAAGATCCTTTTTTTAAACATAAAAACATCCGCAAAATTGAGTTCGCTAAACCCACCAGACTCCATGTAAATAAACAGTAATTTTAGCATCGTAAAAAACACAAAAGCCGTTTTGGGTCGTCTTTCCACTTTTCCAACCATCACTACTCTAGTTTTGGTTGAAAGAAACACATAGTTCATTGATTTACATGTGGAAATATGTTGGCTCTATACACACTAAAAGTATTGTTTTTAAAATGGAGTCTGGAAGGTTTAATAGCGACTTCAGAGCTGTTTCTGGTCAATCAGAAAAGTCTTAAAGAGGTTTTAAAGGTCTATCTCTGTAGGGATCATTTCCATAATGTTGTTAGACACTTAGAATAATACAACCCCAAATCAGAAAAAGTTGGGACAGTATGGAAAACACAAATAAAAAAAGAAAGTAGTGATTTCTAAATGTACTTTGACTTGTATTTCATTGCAGACAATACAACAGCACATAATTTAATGTGTTCCTCATGATTTTTATTGTTTTTGTTTCAAAACAACAAAATTCCTATTTTGGTTCTTGCAACACATTTCAGAAAAAGTTGGAACAGTAAAGCATTTACCACTTTGTAATGTTGCCATTCCTTTTCACAACACTTAAAAGACGTTTAGGGACTGAAGACACCAAGTGATGAAATGTTTCAGGTGTAATTTTGTCCCATTCTTGCTGCAAACAAGTCTTAAGGTGGGCAACAGTACGGGGTCTTCGTTGTCGCATTTTGCGCTTCAAAATGCGTCACACATTCTCTATTGGAGACAGGTCGGGACTGCAGGCAGGCCAGTCAATTACCCGTATCCTCTTTCTCCGCAGTCAGGACTTTGTAATGTGTGCAGAATGTGGTTTTGCATGATCTTGTTGAAATATGCATGGACGTCCCTGGAAAAGAGGTCTTCTTGAAAGCAGCATATTGTGCTCCAAAATCTCTATGTACATTTCAGCATTAATGGTGCCCTCACAGAAGTGCAAGTTACCTTTGCCAAGGGCACTGACACAACCCCATACCATGACAGACCCTGGCTTTTGGACTTGTTGCTGGTAACAGTCTGGATGATCCTTTTCTTCTTTGGTCCGGAGCACACGGCGTCCATTTCTCACAAAGAATACCTGAAATACTGATTCATCTGACCACAGTACACATTTCCACTGTGTGATGGTCCATCCCAGATGCCTCCGAGCCCAGAGAAGTCGACGGCGCTTCTGGACACTGTTAACATAGGGCTTCCTTTTGGCACAGTACAGTTTTAACTGGCATTTGTGGCTGTAACTACGTATTGTGGTACTTGGCAAAGGTTTGCCAAAGTAGTCCTGAACCCATGTGGTGATATCGCTTATAGATGAATGACGATTCTTGATGCAGTCCCGCCTGAGGGATCGGAGATCACGGTTGTTCAGCTTAGGCTTGCGCCCTTGTCCTTTACGCACTGAAATTCCTCCTCATTCCTTGAATCTTTTAATTATGTTATGCACTGTTGAAGGTGAAATAAGCAAATGTCTTCCTATCTTTCTTTGAGGAACATTGTTTTTAAACATTTCAATAATTTTCTCACGTATTTGTTGGCAAACTGGCGATCCTCGGCCCATCTTTGCTCCTAAAGGACTAGACCTTTCTTGGATGCTGCTTTTGAGCCAAATCATAATTACAATCACCTGTTGACATCACCTGTTTCAAATCACATCATTATTTAACCAATTTACCTGATTACTAGCCCTAAATTGCTCCTGTCCCAACCTTTTTTGGAATGTGTTGCAGGTCTGAATGACAGGAAAGGATGTATATTTACAAATGAAATTAAGTTGACCAGACAAAACATGAAATATTTTGTGTTCACATTGTCTGCAATGAAATACAAGTCAAAGTACATTTAGAAATCACTACTTTCTTTTTTTATTTGTGTTTTTCATACTGTCCCAACTTTTTCTGATTTGGGGTTGTAATCTGAGTCTGTCAGTGGCAAAAACAGAACTTTTAGTGGACCAAATTGAGGATGCACATTTGCCCGATAAGGTTACATTGCAGCCCAGTCTGTGGCTGCAGGTTAAAGCGTTCACGCCGGACCAACTTCAAAGATTGTTGTTCCCATCCACTTAGACACAAAAACATAGGAGATAAGGTCCAGATTGAATTGAACGGTAGTTACCCTTTAAGAAAAGAACGTTTTGGTTTTACTCACACAGTCCGGTAACACTTCACCTGAAACCTCAGCAGGAAAAGATCTAGAACACGTAGATAAGCCACGCTTTGTAAAATCAGACTGCATGATATCAACAGGCAGAGTTCACATCCACATCTCCGCCCACTCTACATCTCATCTACATTTAAATACCAAATTTAAAGAAAAAAGAAAAAAATATCCCTGCAACTATATTTGTACAACAGAGTTTTAGGGCCACAGGCAAAAAGACATCGGAGATTTTCAGATTAAAATTTAATTTCTTTTTACGATTATGTAATATTATGAGAATAAAGTCCTAATTCCAAGAAATGAAGTCAACCAAATGACTACTTGGGAGTAATCCTACTTTTCATGAGGAAAGTCATATTGTTTACAAGAATAAAGCCACATCTTGTAACATTAGTACTTTATTTAGAAAATTTCATGATTTGGTCTCATAAAATTATACTAACTAAATCTCTTGTTAAATTCTGACTTTATAATTCTAAACTTTATTATTGTATACCCCCCAAATACATGTTAGAATAAAGTTGCAATTTTTCAAATAAAAGTATGTAATATTGTGAGAATTTTATGATAAAATTCATACTTTTTCAAGAGGAAAGTCTTATTGTATATCAAAGCACTTTGTAAACTCTGTTTGCTATATAAATACAATTATTATTTTTACAAATAAAACCACTTGTAATATTACTACTTTATTTTGAAAATGAACATTTTCTAATAAAATGACAATTTAATTTTATTCTGAAAATATTATGACTTTGTCTCATAAAATTACAACTAAATCTCAAAATATTACAAATGATCCTGTAAAATGAAGACTATCTTGTAATATTAGTACTTCATAATTTTGTTTTTGAAAAATATGCAAAAACATTGTGAGACAAGTCATATTACGTTGAAATTTTATGACAAAAATCATTTTCTTTTAAGAGGAAAGTCATACTTTACACAAATAAAGCCACATCGGGTAGTATACCAGTATACCACTACATAAATCTCAAAATATTACAAATATTCCTTTTTAAAGGTCCCATATCATTCTCAGGTTCATACTTCATGTATTTTGGGTTTCTACTAAAACATATTTACGTTTTATTGTACAAAAAACATACTGTCTGTCTGAATATGCCTGTATTCTAACACTTCTTTTCAGCGCCTGTCTCTTTAAGGAGTCTCTGCACCGTCTTTGCAGCCGGGGAATAACTGTAACGGCACTGCAGCGGCACTTTCTACCTATTGGCGTTCCATCACATGGTACCTGCTCAACTTTGATTTTCCATTATGAAAGAAAAGCCCTGTCACTTTTGTATTTTAGGGTAAAATTGTAATTTCTTTAAAGAAAAGTATTTCATTTTGTGAGAAGAAATCATATTACGCTGAAATGTTATGAACAAAAATCATTAAAAAAATGAAAAAAAAATATTCTCAAAAGTAATATTTTCTAATAAAATTGTAACAAATTCACAATCATTTTCAAATTCTGACTTTATCTTGTAATATTCTTACCTTGTTTAATCCCAAATACCTCTTTATTCTCATAATATTATAATTCCACCCCATAAATATTGCATTTCCTTGTCTCAAAGTGGCCCTAATACTCTATCATATGTTTTGGAACCAACCAGTGTAAGAATTTCAAAAAAAAAATAAATAAAAATAAAATGAATGAATTGATGCCCTTCAGTCGACAGTTTGGGTCCTATCTTACACCTGGTGCAGCGCAGCGCAAAGCCCAACGTGTCTTTGCTTTGCTGTTTAAGATCGACGCAGTTGTCTTCCTGTCCAGCACCCGCATCGTTTAAATAGCAAATGCACCTGCGCCCATCTGTGGCCCATGGGCGTGCTGGTCTTACAGGGAGGTGTGTTCAGGTGCATTCTGGGCGTGCTGGTCTTACAGGGAGGTGTGTTCAGGTGCATTCTGGGCGTGTTGCTATCTTGAGCCATTGACCAACAAAAACCTGGTCTAAAGTCAATAACGCAGCATTTCATTGTTATTTTAACAGCAAATTAGTAAAATGCTCCGAGGCTCGTGCACAGCGCACGCACACTATGCTTGCTACACGCACACTATGCTTGCTACACGCACAGGGACGTGCAGTAGCACACACACACGCAGAAGATTACAAATAAAAATATTACGGTGCAAATCCTCCATCATAATATCAATGCGCCAAGGTCCAAACGCGCCTGGCTTGTAAAGCGAATGGGAGATGACTCTCTGATTGGTTGATTGCATGTTACGCCTAAAACACACCTCTGATTAATGAAGACACTAAGTACAACCCTTTAGAACCATGCGCACCCTTTTTTCCGCTGTCAAACTAACAAAAGTGGATTTGGACACGCCCTTAACACACCTGCACCAGGCGCTTCACGTCGTGCACTGAGATAATAAAATAGGGCCCAGTGTGTCTCTTGTGTTTACCTGAAGAAATCAGTGTTCATATCCACTCACCCCCCCCCTCCGCTGACATTGATCAAATGCATAATTTAAGGTGAGAAATCACCAGGAAGCAGTCGGACTAAGTGACACGTTGGCTCCTCCACCGGACCGTCTGTCTGCGTGTTGAAACTGACCGAACCCACAATCACGAAGTACATCTCATTCTGAGTTCCCTCAGCACCATTTTGCATCCTTAAGGCTACATTTACACTGCTACGTTTTGGTTTTTAAGTTTTAGGCAAAAGTGATAAAGTGCAAAAGTGTTTTTATCTCCAGTAGAAGAACTAATCTCTGTTTAAACTAACACGTCCAAACCTCATATCTCATCATCATTCTGGTATACTGGACATAAACAGGAGGAGGCGTGGAGACTCCGCCCCACTGCTGGTAGTTGCCATGGTAACGTTAGTAGCTTTAAGTCTCGTTGTGACCAATGAGACCCAATCAGGAGGAGAAACGTTGGCCGTCAGTGTCGGTGTTGCCAAAGGTCTCCGTTTGCGGCCGTTGAGACGGCAACACAACCCGCAGATTCCAAACCAAAACGTCTCCGGTTTAGGGGCTCTTGGTCTCTTATTTGTAGCTCTAAATATGTCGACATAGACTAAGGGGCTCTGAAACACCAACGCAGTGTGAATGCGAGGTGTATAAACGACGCAAAGGATGTGCGTTTTTAAACCAAAACATAGCAATGTAAATGTAGCATTAAGCCCTATTTGCACAGGACTGGTATTAATGGGGGAACTCATGTGATTTAGAAATCAAATCCCCCCCCTTGTGTTTCGTGCTGCGCATTCGCAAAGGACTAAAAGGTCCCTGGGTAATACTAGTCCCGTGCGATAGGGCTTAGATCTAATAAAAAAGCACTGTGTTACTGAGAAAGATGCAGAATGAGTGGCAGCGTTTTTGGATCCAGGTGTGTGTTTGATTGTACGTGTCAGTCAGAGGAAGCTCCGGCCATCTCCGCCTGTCTCTGCCCATCTCTCCGCCGCCGCTCACGTCAGGATGGAGAGTTTGGAGGACGCCTGGTCCACCAGAGCCTGCACCGTGACGCCTAGCTTCACCAGGCCTTTCTCCTCCAGGATGTGGTGCGGTAGACACAGCTTGTCCTGTGACAGCAGAGGGACGGAGGACAGAAGAGAGAGACGGAGGACAGAGGAGAGACAGCCGGAGGACAGAGGAGAGACAGCCGGAGGACAGAAGAGAGAGACGGAGGACAGAGGAGAGACAGCCGGAGGACAGAAGAGAGGGATGTAGGACAGAAGGGAGGGATGGAGGTCAGAAGAGAGAGTCGGAGGATAGAAGAGAGTCGGAAGACATGCAGATTTAGACACAATGCTTGGGAGTTTAAAAGTGTGTTTCTGCAACATGGCAGCAGTGATGAAATGTAACAAAGTACATTTACTCGAGTACTGTACTTCAATCCAAATGTTGAGGTACTTGTACTTTACTTGAGTCTTTTCTGTTCATGCCACTTTCTACTTCTACTCTGCTACATGTCAGAGAGAAATGTTGTTACAGCTTTAGTTACTATACACATTCTGCACACAAAACACATGTAGTTTATAAAATCTGATGTTTTATTCTAAATGAATCTAGCCAACGATATAATGGCCTACAAGTCCAGCTGAGATGATTAGACCATTAAACACACAACTGTTTGGATCCTTTACGCTTTCTAAAATAGGAGGATTGTTCTTGTTTAATACTTTAACTACATTTTCCTGATGATACTTCCAGACTTTTACTGAAGTAATGTGTTCAATCCATAGCAATAGATATTTTAGACCAAAATGTAGCAGTGTGGATAAAGACTGAATATAGTCACGTCCAAAACTGACTATGTAACACCCCTTGTTGTAAAATTACAACATTACCTTTAGCCATCCTTAAAAACAATCTGTTATATTTTATCTTATTTTTTTACCACATTTATATAGTCATTGGGTCCTATTGTTCAGTCTTACAATGCTATTGGATCGTACATTTGTTTAGAAGTCCCGCCTTATGGCCGAGCTCACACAACCTCTCATGGTTTCCTTCGAACAACATCTCTTTGTTTCATTGGACTGGATTCATCAGATTCAAGTAAGTAAAATGTCTTTTATATTTTTTTGGGTTGTTATTATAATGTCTAGAGCATGTACATATGTAGTTATGGTGGAATAGATGCATACAATTTCATTTAGAGCTTGTTATATATTTGTTGCAATTATACCAAAATGGGCGGGTGTGGTAGTCAAAATAGCAGGCTTGTTGCAGTGGGCTCCACTACACCACTGCCTGAAACATGGACAGTATACATTCTACCCTTGTGTTGTGTTCTGGTCAAATATGACTGATTTCAAAGTCTTATCTCTAAACAAATTTAGTTAATTTGATCAGACTGACCTAAAATTCCAGAGGATATCAACAGACAATTCAGTTCTGGGAAAGGTGAAAATGTTCCTGAATGTGGGGTGTGGATGTAAGTGGGGGTGTGCATGTTTTCCTTTTAGTATGACAATTAGAGAGCATAACAAGAAGTATTGTTATGTCAAGGCAGTATTGTGTGACTAAATGGCCGGTGATTGGGATGCATGTTTCATTTAGCATGATAAGTAGAGAGCATAGGCTAAGCCATTTACATTTACATTTAGGGCATTTAGCAGATGCTTTATGTGGGAACAGCCAGGCAGGTGCGCCTACCCAACTGTAACCTTGAAGACGAGAAGAACTTGAAGAAAAAGGGCCTTCAGTTCTCCATGCCTTTATCCATTAACTGCATTTATGGACTCGAGCACGAATAAAACCCTTAATTTTATTAAATTGGCTGGATGAGTTTTAAATTACAACTCAGAGTTGTTTGAATGACAGAACTCTGCTGAGTGCAACAGGACATGTAGCTAGTAACAGTAGGATCGCCAAAACACAGATAAAACACTTCAACAAATGAACAATGATCTAACAAACACGGTGAACAAGAATTTACTTTAGATAGCCCTAGTCTTATGTGATTCAACAGGAGTTAGGAGGAAACAGTGTTGAGATTAATAATGTCACTTTCTGTATGGATCATACTATTTTTTATTTATTGTTAATTTATTTTATTTATGAAAGTTTGCAGATTTGTGTTCTCAGAAGTTTGATAAATGCTGCTAAGTGCACAAAACCTTTTCATTGAAAAGTTTATTTGACAAAGTTTATTTTCTTCTTACTCGTTTCAATTATTTAATATATTTTTTATACATTATTTATACAATATATATTTTTACATTATACATTTTTAATTTAAGTATACAAGTGCAGATTGGTATTCAATAAATGTTTTTGTTGAGAAATTTTGTGTATATTAGTGTTACATTTTATCTTTGAAATAGAGGTTTAAAATCAAGCACATTTCGGCCAAATATTGGCTGAAATAAATCGGCAGCATTTATCGGCCATCGGCTGACCCTGATTTCTAAAGATCGGCATCGGCCAGAAAAAAAACATATCGGTCGACCTCTAATTTTTATTTTGGTGCCCATGTTATCCAATCTGTCCGTTCATACCGGGCGTGTAGCATCCGTGTCGGCATTGTTTCGGCGTCTGCTCTATTTCTTGTGCGACACGCGAGCAAAATGTATCAAGCTAGGCAGGTAATCACATACAGGAAGAAGACAAAATAAAGCAAATTTCAAAATTAAAGCACCCAGTTTCATGGTGATTTTGGCTGTCTTTACTTCTCACAGCGAGACACGTGATCAGGCACACACACACACACACACACACACACACACACACACACACACACACACACACACACACACACACACACACACACACACACACACACACACACACACACACACACACACACACACACACACACTTTTTATGTAGAAATATACGTCCGGTATGAATGGCCAGGCGCGCGATCAGGCACATATCTACCCTATGCGGTGTGTTTTCGCTGTCAGTGACTTCCTTCAGAGAAAAAGATGTTGCCTCCAGTCTAGGGATGGGCATAATTAATCGACAATCGACGATTGATCATTAAGAATTTCGTCGATCACGTTAATTTGTCATCGATTAAACTAATGCAGGTTGCGTTGTGTAGTGTGATTGCAGCAATGAAATGATTTCCAGTGTGTCAGCAGTAATTAAACATTTTACCACCCGGGGGCGCCATAGGCTGCTCAGTTAGCTGCGAGTTACGTTTTGATTCAAAGTAAACATGAAGAGGTCACGGCGAAGTGTAGCGTGGGACCATTTTGATTTAAAAAACGACTTAGTTCACTGCAAACACTGCGACGCCGTGTAGAAGTACAACACGGCCACGACTCAAATGATGTACCACTTAAACAAAGTGCATCCGACCCTGGTTAACGTCGGTGGCGGTGCGTCCTGCTCTCAGTCTCAACCTAGCATCAACTCACCGTTAGCACGGAGGAGCTGCGATTCACAACGAGCAGAGGGAAATTACCGGAGGGATCTGCACGTTCATTGAGATGGATATTGGAACCAGCATTTCACATTCCGTCACGACGTACCATCACCAGACTGGTAGAAACTCACTACGAAACGAAGAACGGAACGAGGTTCCCCAGGCCGGGCTGGCCAAGTTAGCGCTGAGGTACCTGTGCATCCCGGCCGGCGGGTGTGTTCGGCGGATGGACTGACGATCACCAGGTAGCGGTCGCGTCTGACCCATGGATGTATTAAGGGAACCTCTGACCCCAGATCATGTCAACCTGCTTATTTTTCTCAACAAAAACCAGTAGACTGGTGCAGAAGTTGTGTGAGTAACTGGTTATTTTGTATTAGGCTTTGTCCGTGCCTTGGATAGTTTTGAGTTACATTTTGACAAAACCTGTCAGATCTATATGTTTTTGGTTAAGTTATGGTTAAGTTATTATTGAACATGATTATTTTTATTTATTATTTTGGAACAAACGAGGGTCTCTGTTTACGGTTCCGCTGCTAAATTAAACACATATATCTCTAAGTTTAGCCAAACCTCCAGTTTAACTGTCACACGTTGTTGTTCTTGTAATTAAGATCTCATCGAGGTAAAAACATGCTGTATTTTTGTATTTTCATTGCGTTTTTAATTTATAAAAAGTTAAATAAATAATGAATTTTAATATAAAAATATTAATGATTAATCGATAATTGATCATTAATTCTCCCGACGATCGACGAAGAAAATTTAATCGAATGCCCATCCCTACTCCAGTCCAAATATAGTCATACATTTGCTTTTTAAATGTCTCTTAGCTTGCTCTTTTTGTGCTCTTTGATTTTCAGTATAATGGTACCTCTATTGTTTATGGTTTGTGTTCTTCTCGTCTCCATCTTTTTATATTTATTCTCTAACTTGTTTTGTACATTTTCATTAAACAAATATTAATTTTTATTTTGAGCTTATTTGCTTTCTTGCCAAGTTAGAAGATAAATATGAAGTTTCAGCCAGGAGACAGTTAGCTTAGCATAAAGTCTGTCTAAATGTTTCAAACTCGAGGCTTGCGGGCCAAAACCGGCCCCTCCCAGATTTTGCTTTGGCCGCCTATTCATTTAGGTTTACAATAAAGTTTGGCCCCGCCTAGTTGTGCGCCAAACCAAAAAGACGGGGAACTGTTTTCAAACTCCGATTACGCCACACTCAAAGCAGAATTTGGCAGATTTACCAACATTGAGACTCAGAAATTCCCCCAGAAGCAGCAGAGAGTTTTCATATTCAGACTGTGAAAAAATTTAATCATTTGCTAAACTCTATGATGCAGCCGACTTTTTGCTGACTTTTGCAGGACTTTATGTTGACCATAAACGTTCAACAAAAGTCGAAATGAGTGACAAGAAGCAACAAAATGTTGCAAAAACCGACAAATATTTAAAAAAAAAGTGACAAAAACATCTGAAAAAAGCACAAAAAAGTCGGAATAACCTACAAAAATGAACCAAATAAAAGCGACATGCAATAATATAGACCAAGATATTTGACTAAATGTATTTAAAAGCCTGTTAATAAACTCTACATGTCTGACCCCCCTGGTCTAAAGGTTAAAATAAAAAGAAAACTGTCCGACAGCTCCTCTACATCTCTAACTTATACACGTTATATCTTGTTCGTTTAGTCCAGTGGTTCTCAAACGGGGGTATGTGTCCCTCTAGGGGTACTTTGGAGGACTGCAGGGGGGATGGGTGTATGTCATTCGTAATTCATAAAATAATTATACTATAACAATGAATGAATTAAGGGATGGATTCTAAACATCTGAAATGTAGCTTTTAAATAATAGTTATAAGGCTGTTGTTCCTCTTTATAGACTTTGTTTTCTACCAAAAAAGTGACGTTTTTGTCGCCTTCTTTGGGCCTATTCTTCCCTTCCTTCCTTCCTTCCTTCCTCCCTCCCTCCCTTCTGTCTTTTTTTTCAAAGTTTGTCGCTTTTTTGAAGTTTCTGTCACTTTTGTCGATCTATTGTTGCCTTCCTTCCTTCCTTCTTTCTAGCGTCCTTTCCCAAGGTTTTGTCTCCTTTCTTCAGCATTTAAATGTTTTTCAGCAACAAGGCTGTTGTTTAGTAAATCTATGACTGACATCGCTGAATTGTTCCTCTTTATAAAGACTGCTCAGTGGGTACTTGGCTTAAAAACACTATTCAAAAGGGAACATAGTTGACATCAGTTTGAGAACCAGTGGTTTAATCCGCACATAAACAGGGGGAAGTTAAGTTAAACAACGACTCCATTGAGCAGACAACATCCCTAAACTGTAGATTTATTCCCTCGGTCTTTATCAGACAGATATCATACACAAGTCCTAAAAATAATGCTCCATCAGTACAAAGTTAAACAGAGAAACAACTGCTGATTTACTGCCAGAATTAATTCACAGAATTAATAATTCATAACAACAGAAATAAAAATGTTATGAGTTACTCATCGTACATCGTTATCTCAAATATTTAGTTATTTAACCCTCCTGTTTCTACATCACAAATTTGGGTTTTCTTTCAACCAAATTGTCAAAGAAAATAACATGGATGTTACAACGCTCTTCACAAGTAAGTACACTCTTCATTGAATTTGGGTATTTATTCTATTCTTTATAGCAGGGGTCTTCAATGTTTTTTAAACCAAGGACCCCTTAACTGAAAGAGAGACAGAGCAGGGACCCCCTACTACATAGGTTGTATAAAATGAAGTTGCATAATCTGGGTCTACAATAACTTGTAGGGCGGCCTTAACCTTTCATACATTTTGCATAGAATACTAAGCTATTAAAATAGCCTAATAATTGTTGGCATGATTTTATAATCATGTTTTAATTAGGGCTGTCAAATGATTAAAATTTTTAATCAAATTAATCAGAATTTTCAGTGGATTAATCATGATTAATCACTATTTGCAATTACACCTGAATCCTAACCATTTTTTTTCTGAAATGCATACCAAAAGATACTAGTGCTGTCAAGCAATTAAAATATTTAATCGCATTAATGTCATAGTTAACTCGCTATTAATCGCAATTGATCGCACATTTTTATCTATTCTAAATGTCCCTTGATTTCTTTTTGTCCCATTATATTTTCTCATTTTAATTCTCTTATCAGCATGGAAAAGTAGATCGGCTTGCTTTGGGACTGTTTTTTTATTGAAAACAACATTGTCATATACGTTATGTTCAATTTCACACTAACATTCACACTTGGATCTAATAATCTGTCACATAATATAACACTGTTACCTCGATGTTCCATTGCAGGTAGTACTGCAGATAGTCCTGCAGATAGTACTACAGGTAGTACTGCCTCATGCCTGAGGCAAGCGTGGCTCGTCCTACTGTCTATGGGCTCATAGCGTCGCCTCTCACTGACTGTAGAGTCACTACTCGCTCGCTCTGAAGATAATCGCCGTCACAAGCCTACAAGCTACGCGGCTAGCAAGCTCAAACCGCCGAGGCTTGTGTCTGTTTTGTTTGCGGTCTGCGAAATTACAAGACCCGCCCTTCAATCACTACTATTGGCCAGGCGTCGAAGGTAACGTAACTCCATTTGTTCAGGTCCTATCCCCTGACCAATCCACTATCCTCACCACTCGCGGTGAAATGCCTAAACCAAACCAATCAGCTGCTTCGTAGGGCGGGACATGGTGTGGCCATAGACAGTTAAAGAAGTGGACTAACAGATCCCGTTGCTCTCTCTATGTGTTACTCGTGCGTTAAAAAAATTATCGGCATTAAAATGGGTTTGCGTTAACGCCGTTAATAACGCGTTAAACTGACAGCCCTAGTTTTAATGTTAAACATACACACTTAGGATGAACTGTGTCTGTGGATGGCTACCTTAGTGACACTTTACATATCGGCCAGTAAGCCTATCATCAGTGGGGATTTATATTTGCTAATAATATGTTGGATTCATGTTAAGACTTTAAAATGTTGGTGAAAAAAACAAACAAAAATTTACTATAATTTGGAGGCCCCCCTGCATTGACTCTGAGGACCCCCTCGGGGTCCCGGACCCCCTGTTGAAGATGCCTGCTTTATAGCATTTGAAAAAAAAAATACAAAAAATGACAAAAACATCAGAAAAAGTGACAAAAAACTTGGAAAAAGTGACAAAAAACGGACAAAACATCAGGAAAATCGACAAAAAAGTGACAAGTGTTTTTTTTATTTAAACGACGGGAAGACTGTCCTGTGTTTGTTTGACCCATCCATCCATCCCCCCCCCAAACCTGCCTCCTTAACAGGACGTCTGGAGCTCTTATACTTCCTCACCTTACTTCCTGCTCTGCTCCCATCAGAACTACTACAAACGTGAATGAATAGGGCGTAATTGCTGCTTGAACAAAACAACTCATGTGGGTGTTTTTCGGGGAGGACTGTCTCAACCCTATTTCCCACTGGGCGCGTCTGGGCTCTCCGCTCCGCTAAAGATACGCGCCAGGTCTATCTTTCATGCGAGCCGCGGGGCGTTCAGACAGCCGAGCAGGAAGTGAAACAGCGAGAGCATCCAGCAGTCACTTCACCAAAACACAACCCAAATATCATATACATCTCCTCTACAACACCACGGACAATGACAGATTCATCTTGGAGGAGGGGAAACATAATATGACATCACAGATCTTTTTTAAATAAAGACAACTCCAGAAAAGAGAAGACATGGAGTTTAACTGTAGGAGCAATTAGAGTGGTAGATAAGGTAGATACTAGCTCAACCCTTGTGTTGTCGACCGTGCAACTTTGTGTTTTTCTGGGTCGAAATTTCAACATTTTGTTGTTCTTTTTCTACACTTTTCTCGACGTTTTTGTCAATTTTATAATTTTTTTTGTCACATTCTTTCAAATTTTCGTCTTTTGGCGTGTGTTTTTGTAAAAAAAAGAAAATCTCACTTTTTTGTCACTTTTTCAGCGGTTTAAAAAACAATTTTGTCAATTTTTTCCCCTGCGTTTTTTGTAGCTTTTTCCAACATTTGTCACTTATTTCAACGTTCTTTTGTCATAGTTGTGATATAGAAAGTTTTTGTAAACGGGTCAAATTTGACCCAAGGACAACAGGAGGGTTAATAAACACCTGATTGTTCTGTAAAGTTCTTGTAGAGACAATAAAATCTGCGAGTTGGGCAGCAAGACGCTCCACTTCGGAGACGCTCCTGGTGCGGTACGCCGCGTGGTGGAGGACGGAGGAAAACCAGAACGCAGGACAGACGCGCCCGGTGGAGAATCGGAGTAAGACTGCTGCTGTCTGCTTTTATTCTGTTTCTATGAATTAATCCAGCAGCCAATCAACAGCTCACATGGCCGGCAGGCAAATGCATTATGATTTTTAACGATGCAATGGGCAACAGTTTTTAAATTCCTTTCAACAATACAAACAGATAATCTTCTCCACTCCTCTACATATCAAAGCCTCTAAGATAAAACACATTTTTATATATATATATAGAACTTCATACACTCATCCAGTGTCTATTTAGCCCTTCAAATGTTTCCAAAAAACAGTCACATTGCATATCAGAATAAAGAAGAGTTTCAGGATGCAAATGAATGAATAAATAAAATTCACATTTTTCTTAAGTTTCAAAAACATCATACTCAAATAACGGTTTTAAATAACTCATACTCAAATCAAGAGCCAAAAGTTACATCTAACTGATTAAAAGAATCAATACTTATTATAATATGGCTTCCCTTTGCTCCTCCACGCTTTATAATCGCACGTTAGATAAGACCGATAGTGCAGCTCTGCGATGGCGAACCATCGTGTGCTTATCACGCAGTCCAGTTATTTAAAAAACATGGGAACAACCAGGAAAATACAACTTCAAGTCATCACCTGTCGTCACTCTGAGACTGCGTTTTAAATGTGCAGAGGATGGTCTTACATTCATAGTTAAATAGGGGTTTGTGGAGTGAAGAGAACATATAAAACAGAGGGGCTTCAGCTGGACTATTGACATGTTTTGTGTCTTAGGGCTCCTGCACACTGCCTGCGTGGCGTGAGTGTGGCATTTCTGTTGCGTGCCGGCTGCGTGGCGTTTTCTATGTCTTTGCACACCAGAAACGTGTCTGACGCGGCGCTGCTGCTGATAGCCTTGTCTGTGCACATGTATGTTTCCCATAAACATAAACATAAATACATACTGATTTGATTTAGTGGCGGAATGGTACATGTATTCGTATTGAACCGAAACGGTACGGGCATCATGGTTCGGTGCATGAATTTACACGGAGAATACATGGTATAAAAATAAATAAACTTATGTGCAAATGAATTAATGTAATGTGGAACTACTGTTAGATACGCCTTAGCTCCAAATCAGTGAGTCAGATACATGAATGTATTAAGAGAACAGATAGCAGCACTAAGGACTAGTATGGCGAGTTAGAGGACCCGCTAGCCTCTTTAAGATCGCATGTTTGGGAAAACTTCGGTTTCCCAGTCAGTTACAGTAGTAGACTACAGGTGAGAGAGTGGTAGATAAGACGAGGACTGTGTGTCGCCGTTGTTCAGCAGTTGTCAGGTATGTGAGTGGAAATACATCTAACATGCTAACACATATCCGACGCCATCACCCAGAGAACAAACCACAAACTGTATCCAAGAACACTTAAATCAGTGTAAATTACTTTATATCAGACACACACTGCTGTTGTAGATTGGTGTTATGTTTCCAGTGTTACGGCTTCGAACCGTAACGTTAGGCCGGCGACAGACTGGATGCGTGGTGTGAGTGTGGCGTTTGTGTTGCATGTCATCTGCGTGGATTTTTCTATGTCTTTTCACACCACAAACGTGTCTGATGCAGCACTGCTGCTGGTAGCTTTGTCTGTAGACATGTATGTTTCCCATTGATTTACTGCACTCAAGCTCCGCTGTTTGCTCTGTTGTTAGCTGTTAGCTCCGCCGTTAGCTGTTAGCTCCGCTGTTAGCTCCGCCGTTAGCTGTAGCGTGTGAAGCTAACGCCAAAACTTGTCACCTGCTCTGTGTAACCGAAGCTGCTCTTTTAACATCCCTGCTCTGTGCATTCACATATGAGAGCAGCGCTTGTCTCCCATAATCACACTACAAGTCTTATTTTGTTTACAAGTTCCAGATGGAGTCTGGAGATGATGTGGGGTAGCCTACTTGTTGTTTACTGTTTACATCTTACTTTATACACTTCAGGCTGTTGCAGCTAGCTCAGGGGTGAGACTGAATGACACTAGGTGGTACAGCCTGAGACATGCACAATAAAAAAATTGCCTTCTGCATTTTTGTTTTGTCTTTCCCTCCATTGTAACGAACCGAACCGTGATGTCTGAATCGAGGTATGAACCGAATCGTGACTTCTGTGTACCGTTCCACCCCTAGTTGGGACAGACGCCTTGTTTCTTCAGGCTAACTATATTAGCTTTAGCCAGGCAGGGAGCAGCTTTCTATGGTGAGAAATGGCCGGGAGACGTTGTGATAACGTTGCATTAATCAGGTGATTTAGTTTGTCTTTGCAGAGATGCTGTATTTGCAGTTGTATAGCTGATTGTCTTATTTTGTTTACAATGATGATACAGAGATGATGTGGGGTACTTATTGTTTACATCTTACTTTACAGCTAGCTCATGAACCAAACCGTGACTTCTGTGTACCATTCCACCCCTAATTTGATTACAGCAAAGACAACGTCAGCAGTATTGACGGCAAAACAGGCTACAGAATATTTCGTTTCATTTGACAAGTGCAATATTTGAAAATGTATTAAATACATTATTAAATGACACATAAACATCTTTTCGTATTGTATTTTGCCTGGAAACGCTTCCAACACGGTTGCGTGTCGTGTGAAAAATAGGTGTTGGTTCCATTTCTAGCATGCGTTTTCGGTGCGGCTCGAGCCACGCCTGAGACGTGCGTGTCACGCAGGCAGTGTGCAAACTCTAACCTGTTGGCAGCCTAAATCAAAACGGACATGCCACGCAGCTGACACGCTCACGCCACGCAGCCAGTGTGAAAAAGGCCTTATTGTTAGCTTGTTAGAGCTATGTTGGTGGATTACTGTGGCTGAGAAGTGCTAGCACACATCTGGCTAGCACATGTATTGTTGGTTAGTTCAGCAGCTACAGTAGTTACATCACTGAACTTTATGAGCTACTTCTCCATAGCCAGTGAGTTAGTAGTCTATATCCACGACGTTTCATTTCCGGGATTGCTCCGATGCTGCGGGCAATTCTGCCGGATGTCCCTCTTTTTAGGCCGGATGTCCGTCACCTTCCTCTTTCTTTGTGCTGTGTTTAAACTCCGGTGGATTTCTGAGGACTCTGGTTAACTGTTCCTCAGATCTCTGCAGTGTAAATCCAGACAGCTAGCTAGACTATCTGTCCAATCTGAGTTTTCTGTGGCACGACTAAA
The DNA here is from genome assembly GCA_023631565.1 of Gymnocephalus cernua. Taxonomy (NCBI): domain Eukaryota; kingdom Metazoa; phylum Chordata; class Actinopteri; order Perciformes; family Percidae; genus Gymnocephalus; species Gymnocephalus cernua. The sequence continues at coordinate 32,312,687 of CM042434.1, read as the reverse complement.
ACTACTTTACATACATGTAGTTAACACACCTAGCCCTCACCTTGCCAGACCTTCCGCCCAAGACAATTGTGATGGTTTAAGGAAATGCCAATAAACCAGAGCACGTTCTTCTCCCATCCCAGAATGCTGTGTTGACTAGCCAACCTTCCTCTGCAATGCTGTGGGGGAAGGTCTGGCAAGGTGAGGCTAGTGTGTTAGCTACAGTAGACGGCGGTCGGCACGACAACAGTTTGGAGAAGCAGGCAGGACTACTGACACGGAAGCGAAGCTAATGTCCTGCTGTGGACGGAGGGTAGCAGCTAAACACATTTTAGACACCTACATCAGTTTACGTGGACGCTATATTTAGAATATTTTCACCTCTTTACCTTGCTGTCAGACAGCCCTTTACGACGGGGAACTGAAGCCGTTATCTCTGCTCTCTTCAAAGCCACCAGACGCCTTTAACAAAATCACTCATTTTACATGAAGAACACGGGAGTTCTAACGTTAGCACGCTCTACATAGCGCTCTAGGATACTTTAGCAGTAGCAGTTGTTATAGCAACAAAAGACGCTCTCGGCTGCTTTTTGGAATAAAAACGCTGCCAGCTTTTAGTTTTCACTACAAAAGCCTCCTAGTCAACTTGTGCTTGTCAAAAGTGTGAACATAACCGTAGACACTAACTAAACTAACAAACAATCTAACCGACAGTCATCTACTGTAGCTAAATACGCATCTTTTTAGGCGATTGTTTTGCCACATTGTGACTGTATTACTATGTATTTAATGCTTTTGTGTTTTACTATGATTTACAGGGATTTATTGTGCTTTTTATGATTATCGATTTGTTTTAACGTATGTATTTATTTGGCCTGTGAAGCACTTTGTGACTCTGTGATAAGCTATATAAATAAACTTTACTTACTTACTACTAACAGACTGACTGTGGAGAAGTAGCTCATACAACCAAACTTCAAAACGTCCAAACTATTCCTTCAACACTAATGAACATGTCCGGAAGAAGTTGATTTATTTAAAGAAAGAAAAAAGGAGCAGCAGCCCGGGCAGGAAAGAGGGGAGGGGTTGGCAGGTGACTGACAGGACGCTGTTGCCATGGTTACGTCAGCTCGCTCCAGCTATAGGCGAGGAAGAGCAGGAGGAGGCAGAGGATGTGAAGCAGGCTGGAGCCAATAAGGTCCCAGATCTGCCAGGCGGGAGGCGGGGTTTGAGTGGTGACAGAAACCAAGAACGGAGTCTCTGACCCCCCCGTGGAGGCGGGGTTTGGAGCCGGGATCGCCTCTTCCCGCTTCCTGTCCGGAGAGGTCGTATCCAAGGCAACCAGCGCCTGAACTGCGGCGCTGACGGGCTGCAGGCGGCACTGGGTGATGTCGTAGGGCGAACAGAGGAAAGACTAGCGTCCCCCGAGAGGAAGAAATAAAGGAAGGAAGGGAGAGGAGGAAAGGGAAAGAGCCGGGGAGGGACAAAGACAGGGAGGGAGAGAGAAAAGGGTGGAAAGAAGGGATGAAGGAAGGATAAGGGGAAAGAAGAGGAAATGAAGAGAGAAAACAAAAATGGGAAGAGGGAAACAAAAGGGGGGAATAAAGTTGGAGGTAAGTTCCAGATAAAGAGAGGAGGAGGAAAGGGAAAGAGCCGGGGAGGGAGAGAGAAAAGGGCGGAAACAAGGGATGAAGGAAGGATAAGGGGAATAAAGACAAAATGAAGATGGAACAAAGATGGAGGAGGAAAATAAGGCAGAAAAAAAAGTTGGAAGTAAAAAGTAAAAGAAAAGTTTAAAGAAAAGTATGTAAAAGAAACAAGCAATTGATGGAGCAAAAAATAGAGAAAAGAAGACCCGTGATGGAGAAGGTATGAGAGGATGAAAGAAGAGGAGGATGTGATGAAGAGGACGGGTACAAGTTTGAAAAGTGAAAAACGAAATATACAAAAAGAGGATACGTCAGCAAAGAGGAGAAGAAAGGAGGAGGAGGTGTTGCGATCCAGCCGTAAAGTAAAAAGAGAAAGAGAAGAAGAAGGCAGGAGGTTAACCGCCGGTCCCAGACAGACGGAGAGCAGCGGATGCTTTCTGAGAGGACGGAGAGAGGTTTTCCTCTCCTCTCTCCCAGTGAGCAACCAAGATGATGATGATGATGAGTGAAAGGGCTGATGGGAGAGACGGCGCAGCGGGCCAGCACGCTAGCACAGAAGCTACTGTTAGCACGTTAGCTTGGGGAAGCGTTTTAGCACGGTAGCTTAAGCAGAAGCATTGTCAGGGGAAGCATTCAGGCTGCAGTGAGCAGGCTAACTTTAGCAAACGTCTACACACAAGCTACTGTTAGCACGTTAGCTCCGAGAAGCGTTCAAGGTGCAGCTAGCCGGCTAACGTTAGCAAACGTCCACACAGAAGCTACTGTTAGCATGTTAGCTAGCAGACACAGTCAGGCTGCAGTGAGCCGGCTAACGTTAGCAAAACGTCCACACAGAAGCTACTGTTAGCACATTAGCTCTGAGAAGCGTTCAAGCTGCAGCGAGCCAGCTAACGTTAGCAAATGTCTACACACAAGCTACTGTTAGCTCATTAGCTCAGAGAAATGTTCAAGCTGCAGCAGGCTGGCTAACGTTAGCAAAACGTACACACAGAAGCAGGAGACAGTCAGCAAGCAGCAGCGGATGGAGGTCCAGCCAGAAAGTTCAGATCAAGAGCTCACAACAGGGACAAATCAAATAATCCCTCTTTTGTTTTCTCTCAGAGAGACAAACATAATCTTTAGTGAATATATAAAGACAAAAAAGTAAAAAAAAAAAAGATTTTAACATGGTGTTAAAGATGAAACATAAAAACACAAACAAATATAATAAAATTATCACATTTAAAGCAGCAAAAGTACCAAATGATCCTGCCTGTCACTGTTTCCCGTCTCTATGCTAAACTAAGCTAAGCTAAGTATAAAGCCTGGCAGCTACCCGTAACTTCATATTTAGCATACAGATATTGGAATCTTGGCAAGAAAGCGATCGGGTGTCCAACGTTTTCCCTAGGCAACTAACGATTACTTTCATTATCGTTGATTAATCTGTTGATTATTTTCCCTCAAATGTCTTGTTTTGTCCATAACTCAAAAGATATTCAGTTTCCTGTCACAGAGGAGAGAAGAAACTAGAACATATTCACATTTAACAAGCTGACATCAGAGATTTTTGTAACTTTTTTCATAAAAATTACTCAAACTGATTACTTTTTTTAATAGTTGGCAATTAATTTAATAGTTGAAAACTAATAAATTAATTGATTCATCTTTGCAGCTCTAATGTTGATCTGTTTTCAAGACAAAGTCAAATCTAAACTTTTATATGTGCAGTTTGTCTCTCTCACGCACGTACACACGCACACACACAGACACACACACAGACAGACACACACACACACACACACACACACACACACACACACACACACACACACACACACACACACACACACACACACACACAAACTCTGTCTCAGACGGTTTGGATCGACCCGTGTCATGATGGAGGAAGCTGGAAGCCACAGGCAGCGGTGACAGCGGTGATGACTCAGCGTTAAATGTCGACATTAACAACCCCGTTTGAATGCGATGAGGAATAAAAAGGAGGCAGGTAGGAACATCAAACCAGTCCTGGGAGAACGCTGAGTGCTTCTCACATTTAAATCAAAAAGATAGAAACACAACGACGTGTTTCATTCAGCATTGATTTTAAATTAAGTGTCCAGGCTTCTTTTAAAGAAAAAAAGTTCTGTAAATTAGCCTGAAAATGGAGAAATGTTAAACAAATAAGCCCCATTATGCTAGGTATCAGTTCAGAAGATTGGTTCCGCCCAGATCTGGTTTACAGTTTAGTGTCGTCATCAAATTCACTTTTTACCTCACTCACCGACATGAATCATGAGATAATGTAGCTGCTAGCGTAGCCTTGTAATTACTTTCATTTCTTTTTCCCCTTCAGACCCACAAATGTTCAGGAGACTGAAGCTCACGGTGCTTTTTTCATATCAGAATAATCAAAAACATGTTGATGACGAAGTGGAACTGTTGTATTACGATACGGGAAGTTTCTCTGATGAACTGGGGGGTGTTTTCAAGTCGCAGGTTGCTGGTTTCAAACCCCTGGACTGACTCGCAGAATGTCCTTCAGCAGTTTGATTGTAACACCAATGAACAACAATCTGGTTCAGAGCAGCGTGTTACGATGGATCAGTTACATTAATTAGAAACTTTCTAAGCAGATTTCAAAGCTGCAGGGGTGTCACAATTCTCCAAATCAATGGTTTGGCTTACGATTCAAACCTTTTCTTTTCAACAGGGACAGCAATGCCACGATAAGAGCCAACAGATGGCAGAAGGGTAAAAGTTTGAGTTTCTCAGAGGTTTTAGACCTTTTTTTAGAGGCGCAATTGAATGCACCATTATTTTAACGAGGTACACCTGATGCACCATGCTTTACCTTCGTTGTCTGTTTCCATAACTCGCTCACGGGGGAGGCTACATTCTTTTCTCCCCCCTCACCTGTCCCTCTTTCCCCCCTCACCTGCCCTTCTCTCCCCCCTCACCTGTTCCTCTCTCCTCCCTCACCTGTCCCTCTGTTCTTCTCTCCCCCCCACCTTTCCCTCCCTCCCCCCTTACCTGTCCCTCTCTCCCCCCTCACCTCTTCCTCTCTCCCCCTTCACCTGTCCCTCTCTCCCCATGCCCTGCTGTAAAGGGGCACCATAGGTTGAAAACCTCTGCTCTACGAGGAAATGATTGAATCAAATCCCTCTGGCTTCAGCAATAAATCAAACTGCAGCGATCCGTTTGAGAAGGTCTATTTAGGAATGGAAATGCTGAACATGGTCGCTGTCGACTGGGTGGTTATAACAGAAGATGATTCTTTCAGTTCAACAGAAAAACTCTCAAGTTTCCTGTGTTTGAGTCAGAGTCAAAAACGACCCCCCAGTTCAGAGCACTAACAGGGTTCAGGGTGAGGTCATCAAAGAAATGTCTTTACCTGTGGTACGCCAATCTTCCTGCATGCGTCCAGGAAGTTCTCCACATTTCTCCGACACTTGGCCATGCTGAGTTTGGGCTGGAGGCACAAAGTCACACAAAGCCGCATTTATACGAAAGGTATCAATTTCTAAAATACGCGTAAGATCCTTTTTGTTCTTTTCAACTCAACTTGTTTGAAAATAAACTATATCAGAGAAAAGTTGAAGAGCATAAAGATAACAGAGTATCATGGATGTTCATCTCGGGGGTCAGAGGTCAGGACTGAGACGCACCACTGCAGGCGAGGGGACGTGAATGCTGCCGACGGAGCGCGGGCGAATGTGATTGGCCAGATGGCAGAGTACGACGCCGTCCATCAGAGACGAGCCCAGGTCTTCGGGAAGGACCACCTTCAGTCTGCTCTCGATGCTCTGAGGAGGAAAGCACAACATAGACAGGCACGGGTGAGAACCAGGGCTTCAAAATATTTCCACTTCCAGTTAGTATAGAATCAAGTCATGATGTCAGGAAATGATGAATAATAATAATAAAATGAGTGTGGCGTATAGAATTGGGACACAATTGTTGGCGTTTTAGGATGCACAGGTTCAATTATTAGCAATTATCAAAGACATTTGGGGTGGGGACAAAAAAAACGATTTACGTATGTAATGTAAAACAAGTTAAACAAAGCGCTCACAGCGAGGATTACATCCCAGCTCTTAAAAAAACAGTCCGAAGCTGACCGAAGTGCTGTACAATCAGAGTAGTAAAGGTCACACACACACACACACACACACACACACACACACACACACACACACACACACACACACACACACACACACACACACACACACACACACACACACACACACACACACACACACACACAGTGAGCAGCGTGTCTCACGTCTCTCAGCTGCTCGGTGAGCTCCAGCTCCTCTCTCAGCTGCTCCATCTTTCTTCTCATGGTGAACTGAGGATCAACGGACTCCAGACTCTTGTGGCTCCGCAGGAACACTGCAGCAAACACCAGAAGAAGAAGACCGGCGCCGTTAGACCAGTAACAAAGCCGGGGTCCGTACACATGAGAAGAATCACAGCGATGCCTCTGAAACAAACTAAACACATTGGGCCGTGACGATTCTCTGACACATTTCATTTCATTTCCATTCTTTCAATCATTTTACATTTTAACTTTGCTTTGTCAATGTCCTTTTTCTTTTTTAAGTTCAAATATGGCCTGATTATTCCTTAGTAGCGTGGTCAAATATATCTCTTTTCATTTTCTCTTTGGACTTTTAGCCCTCGTGTTGTCTTCCCGTCGTCCACGCAGCTTTTTGTCATTCTGGGTCAAAATGAAAACCTTTTTCTTTTGTCCAATGTTTTGACAGTTTTGTGACTTTTTTAACGTTTTGAAGTTTTTTGTCACTTTATCCGATGTCTCTGTCAATTTTTTTTGAAGTATGTCTTGTTTTTTTCCCACGTTTTTGAAGCATTTTTGTCACTTTTTACAACTTTCTATCAATTTTCTTTTCAAATGCTATAAAATCTAATAAAATACCCAAATGAATTGAAAGTATTGAACTGATCATTTATTTTACACTAAAGAACTTTGTATGGAACCATCCACGTTATTTTATTGGGACAATTTCTTTAAAGAAACCCCAATTTTTGATATAGAGACTTTTTGAAAATGGGTCAAATTTGACCCGAGGACCACAGGAGGGTTAAATTTAACTCTGAATAAATATACCCTCCATACTGCATTATACAGAGAGGTTAGCCGACCCTCGCTGATAGAAAGGAGAGAGAAGAGCTTCAGTCAGCTGTTGAGCTGGATGCAGAGTAACAGAGAGTGTGCACACATACAGTACATGTACAGTAAGTGACTTCCTGACACAGAAAAAGCCTTTCGGCCATAAAAGATGCAGAGAAAGCTTACGTAAGCGCAACATTCGCACGCACTCATTCAATTATTCAGACTAATATTAAAGGAAGGATAATCAAAGAAGGGTATATGTCAACGTTTAGTCGGGTTCAGTTTCATAACATTTCATTTTTTTTTTATGTTAAAAAATTGAACAAAACACCCAAAATTGTGAATGAAAGTAGAGATCCTTTTGTTGTATTTGCGAAGAAGCGTGTTGTATGGAATCATTTGTGTTATTTTTTATCAAAACTAGTTAGTTAAAAAGAAACCCATATTTCTGATACAGAAATTTAGAAAACTGGTCAAATTTGACCAAAAGACAACACGAGTGTTAATGTAGGAACATGCTTCTTTTACAAGATCAACCAGTCAGTAGTAAAACAAAAAGAGCACCACAGCTCCAGAAAGAAGTCTGTTTCTGTAGAAGTCTATGAGAAAGCGAGCCCACTTGTCTCTTGATTTATTACCTCAGTAAACATTTTCATAATGAGTTTAGGTCTCAATCGCTACTTTCAAGTCTTCTTCAACATGCGTGATGTTCATTTAGTAAACGATGCTCCCATTTATTTTAACAACAGACGATAAAGCATCATGAAGTGGCGTATGTATGACACGCCAATTCGTATGCAATTTTTGGCGTTTATCAAATCGCATCATTTTTAGCGTGTTTATCAACGCCGTTTGGCCTCCATTGACTTACGTTACCTTGCGATTGCGTGTCAATTTATGCCATAGCGAGTAGTATGAAAGGGCGAAAATCCCCGTATGGAGATGGGTCAAACAACACAGGACTTTCACCCAGGAGACCGGGGACCGTGTCCCGCGTGTCACGTTTCCTAAACCCAACCCCGTTATTGTTTTCCTAAACCCAACTGGCCGAAAAGCGATTATGTCTGCATCTTGATAACACGCCAAAATGGCATACGAATTGGCGTGTCACACATATGCCACTTAGTGAGATCAGTCTGCAACCCGTCCGCTGTATACGGCGGACATACACGCGGATAGCTCAAAATGCGTACAGATAACACGCCACTTGGCTTAAGAAAGTAGCGTGTATGTTTACGTGAAGTCATTATGTTATGTTGGGATGCTTTAATTATTTATAATTATTTACTGCCATGCGTGCCACAAATTAAAGCTTTTGCAAGCCGCACAATGAGTAACACTTCTATAAATAGTATTCATGTGGTAGAGTGGTCGCCTACCAATCGGAAGGTCGGTGGTTTGATCCCTGGCTCTGCAGTCCCATGTCAAAGTGTCCTTGGGCGAGACACTGAACTCCGAAATACTCGCGATGTTGCGCCATCAGTGTGAGCGTGTGTGAATGTTTACCTGATGAGCAGGTGACACCTTGTATGGCAGCCTCGGCCACAGTGTATGAATGTGTGTGAATGGTTCCTGTACTATGTAAATGCGCTTTGAGTACTCGTAAAAACTAGAAGAGTGCTATATAAATGCATCCATGTACATTCATCAAAGATGACTGGAAAATTTGTGTTGGTAACTCAAGGAAAAGTTGCCATACATGCAGATGAATGCAGTTGGTTTAACCAAAAGACACTCGAATGAGTCGTTTCTCGCTATTACATTTTGTTTTGAGCCTATTTTTTTCACTTGCCATTGTTAGCATCTCAATTAATATCAGTAAATGTAAATTACAGCTAACCAAGTTGGCTAGCTAGTGTTGGCTAATATCTTAGCTCCATCCTCTCGTCACTTCTGGCTCAAAAAAACAAAAACAAGATGGCGACAGACAAGATGTCAAACTTAAGGCTTTGAAACGGTGGGATCGACCAACGGTGGCTACGTCCACTTCTTCTGTACAGTATACACTCTGACTGGCTTTGTCTGTATAGCAATGCCACCGGGACTCATGGGTATTGTAGTATTTAGAGCCATCTGTCTGGCCGAATGGACGGAAACAAGATGAAGAGTCTACACTCATGCTAGCAGCTCAGACAGACGGACAGACACACACGCATGCACACACAGACACACGGTGATTGGCTGCTAATGAGGTCAGCAGTGATGTTGTGAGCGTGTCAGTTCCCGTGATCTCATCCTCCCTGAAGGCCTTAACCAATTATAGACCATTAGTCATAATGTTATCACACACACACACACACACACACACACATACACACACACACACACACACACACACACACACACACACACACACACACACACACACACACACACACACACACACACCCAGCGTTTCTTCTTAATTTATTCTGTTCTAATCACTGCAACAGCAAATAGCCAGATTGTCTCGAAGAAACACCGATTTAAGGAATGAATAAAAATCTAATCTGAACAGATGAGCGATTGTTGCTAATGATGTGAGACGTTACTCTGTAGACTCCGTCAAAGCAAATAGCACCCTGGTTAAGCTAAGTTATGGTAGTTTCAATGCTAATACAATAATATTATAATGAGTGATAGCAGGCAAAGATATTATGATGCACTACTGGTACATTAAGAACCCACTCACACTAGAAAACGCGGTGGGAGTGTCACTGAAACGGCACCCTATTGTGTTCTTTAACCCCCCAATGTAGCACAAGTAGACTTTCACTAGTACTGTTTTCTGTTAGGTCGATTATAGATCTTGACATTTCAGACCATACTTAAAGGCAGCTTGATTTTATTTATATTCCGGAGAAAGAGAGAAAGAAAAGAAGAAGAAACAGTCAGCTGTTCCACAAACTCCGGGGCAGTTCAGAGCTTGTGTTTGCTGTTTTAAAGCGTTCTTGTGGCAGAGATAGAGGCAGTGATGTTTCCTGTTTCCTGTGAGGGACTCTCACACCGCCTCAAACCACACTGACAAGTCTGATTGCCGGTCGTGTAACCGGCGAACAGACTAAATTGGTACATGAAAGTGTGTCCAAATGCAGGAAATTTAAAATTTTAAAAATAAAAAAAAAATCCTGGGGGAGGACACCCAGACACCCCACTATGATATGCCCCCCCCCCCATCCTAGCCCATACATACTGTATACAGTACAGTATACCCACTACAAAACATTAGACTACACCACTGCTTGTCAGTGTGGTTTGAGGCGGTGTGAGAGTCCCGTACAGGAAACAGGAAACATCACTGCCTCTATCTCTGCCACAAGAACGCTTTAAAACACCAAACACAAGCTCTGAATGGACCGGGAGTTTGTGGAACAGCTGACTGTTTCCTCAGTCCCTCCGACTCTTTTCTTCCGGGACATGAAGCTGCCTTCAAGTGCGGTCGGAAATGTCCAGATCTATAAACCATCTGACTGAAAACAGTAACTGTAAAATGTAAAATATACTTGTGCTACATTGAGGGGGGGGGGGGGGGGGGGGGGGGTGGGTGGGTGTTAAAGAATACAACAGGACGTCACAGTTCAATGACACTCAGAGGGTCGACTGGACATGCAAATGAAACACAGGTTTATTGTGCTGTGGTTCTGAAAGTGAACTGAAAGAGTCTCTGGAGGTTTTTGAGGGATTTGTTGACATTCAAAAGTTCTTAATGTGAGTGTGTGAACACTTCAACAGCTCACAGTCGCTGCTAACGTCCTGCAAATATCAGAGCCTTTTATGGACCAACTCACTGAAACACAGCGCGCCTCAGGGACACACACACACACACACACACACACACACACACACACACACACACACACACACACACACACACACACACACACACACACACACACACACACACACACACACACACACAAGGCTGTGATCCATCTAAAATCTTGGACTCAGTTCCAGTAGAAGTAGGATATTCCTTTAGGGACTATTATCTAACACTTAAAATATAGGAGCTAAAAATAAACACACATACACACAAATGTGAAAGGACGAAACCCAGACTCTTTCCTATTGCAGACGCGGCACACACACACACACACACACACACACACACACACACACACACACACACACACACACACACACACACACACACTTGGAGGGACATCAAACAATCCTGGTTGCCTGCTAGTTTGACATTTGTTGCTCACACTGGATGCACTGTACAGACAGAAGAAGCAGAACTAAGTGACACAAGTGGAAGAAAACTGCTAAAATTAGACTGGAAACTAAAACTTCTAAAACCAAGAAAAACAGCATATTTTAGATGCAAGTCCTCTGTATATTTGCTCCTCCAGAATCTTTATGCACACACATTTAGTTGAGCATCAAAGTATGTGTGGATGTGTGTGTGTGTTAGGGATCACACAGCTGTACTTAACACACAGACACACAAACACACACACTGAATCTAACTTCTACCATGTGCATCGACAGCCACCACATACACACACGAACAGCTGGAGATGAAAGTAGCGTGTGGTCAAGCTCTTCTTTGATCAGTGTCTGACACACACACACACACACGACTTTCAAACTCAAATACACATATTTCCCTAAATTGTTTCTCAAATGATTCCTCTAACTGGACACGGGAAACAGGTTGTCAGAGGCAACAACGGTTAGACAGAGAAAACCCAAACAGAGCCGATTGGTCCGGGATACAAACTCTCCACCTGATTGGTCCGGGACACAAACTCTCCACCTGACTGGTCCGGGACACAGACTCTCCACCTGATTGGTCCGGGACACAAACTCTCCACCTGACTGGTCCGGGACACAAACTCTCCACCTGACTGGTCCGGGACACAAACTCTCCACCTGATTGGTCCGGGACACAAACTCTCCACCTGACTGGTCCGGGACACAGACTCTCCACCTGATTGGTCCGGGACACAATCTCTCCACCTGACTGGTCCGGACACAAACTCTCCACCTGACTGGTCCGGGACACAAACTCTCCACCTGATTGGTCCGGGACACAAACTCTCCACCTGACTGGTCCGGGACACAGACTCTCCACCTGACTGGTCCGGGACACAGACTCTCCACCTGATTGGTCCGGGACACAAACTCTCCACCTGACTGGTCCGGGACACAAACTCTCCACCTGACTGGTCCGGGACACAGACTCTCCACCTGAGTCAATTCATTTATAGTATCAAATCATAACAGGAGTTATCTCAGGACACTTTACAGATAGAGTAGGTCTAGACCACACTCTATAATTTACAAAGACTGATTGGTCCAGGACACAAAGAAATGAAGAAATAAACTCTCTGTTGGCGGAGAGGTTTTGAAAGAGAGGCCGAGCCCAGGCGTGTGGTCGGACTCTGCAGCCTCGGAGGCCGGCGAGTTTAAAGAAGCAGGGGACCTACCGCGGCTGAGCACGCCTCCGTCGTCATGGCTACGAGGCGAGTCTCTACGGAGGGGCAAGGCCTGTGAGAGGAGGGAGGGGGCGAGACAGGAAGGAGGGGGCGAGCAGGGCAGCGAGGGGGGGGCTACAACCAGGAAGTGGGCATATAGAGTGTGTAGTGCAGGAAGGTGGGCGGCACCGATGGTGAACCAAGTACAGCAAGGCAAACAGCAATATCACCAGGAGAAAAGGTGCCGAAAAAAAGGGGTTGGTGAGGAATAAAAACAGGGAGATCAGTGAGAGGAACACACATGCAGGCAGATCAGATGGAGTTCACAAAAAAAGTCATGCAGCAGAACAGTGAAAGGAGAAAATAGAAATAGAACAGAACAAAAACACGTATATCGGGAAAAGAAAAGATGTGAAGAAGGGGGAGACGACAACACGTAACACAAAACAGCACAAAAACAAAATAAAGATTAGTGGCAGTTCACTTTACAGATCACTCTGACATGCTGTTAGCATCATGTTAGCATCATTAGCAGTTAGCATAACATTTCACAAACTGGTAACAGTTAGCAAACAAAAAGCAGGGTTCAACGTTAAGTTTTTTTCTTCCACTTGTCTGGTCGGGCAACTGAAAACAAATTCTACTTGCCCCAAGTCTTTTGTTACTGGCCCCTATAAAAAAAAAAAACAATTCTGGAAAAAAAGCATCACAGAAAGCGTCAAAAAAATAGGTGAAAAACGTAAAAAACTGTCAAACTTTGAGAAAAAACAACAACATTAAAAGCGTTGTGAAAAAACATCAAAAGCATTGAAAAAGCGCACAAAAACATAAAGAAAAACTTTACCAAAAGCATCAAAAGCTTTTAAAAAAATTAGAAAAAGTGTCAAACGCAAACTCAATTCTTGATTGATTGTGTGTGTGTGTGTGTGTGTGTGTGTGTGTGTGTGTGTGTGTGTGTGTGTGTGTGTGTGTGTGTGTGTGTGTGTGTGTGTGTGTGTGTGTGTATGTCTGTGCGTGTCTATGTGTGTGTGTCTGTGGTTTTATTTGATTATTTTGATTGGCCAACGGTAAATTCAAATCAAATCATTCAACAAGTGTTCTCCGACGGGGAGAAGGCGAGAGAACAATGACATCATTTATGATACGATGACGCCCAAAACGGGCAAGTTGGTTGTTATATCTATTTGCCCGACGTTGCGTTTTAATTGCCTTCGGGCAACCCTTACTGTTGAACCCTGAAAAGGCTGGATGGTTGCTAGCTCTAAAAAAAAAAAAAAAAATAAAAAGAAAGAAGCATAGGGCTGAAGTTTGCTATGATTCTGCAGACACAGCAGACAAGCAGTGACCATGAAGCTGCTTGTAGCTGATTCTAAATAATGCTAGCAGTCAATCGGTCACGACGTCTCGTTCTCTGAGACTTAAAGCTACTAACGTTACCATGGCAACTACCAGCAGCGGGGCGGAGTCTCCACGCTGCCTCCTGTTTACGTCCAGTATACCAGAATGATGATGAGATATGAGGTTTGGACGTGTTAGTTTAAACAGAGATTAGTTCTTCTACTGGAGATAAAAACACTTGGTGCACCGAGATCACTTTGGGCTCAAAACTTTAAAAAAAAACGGTGTAAATGTAGCCTTAGATAAAGATGTCGATCAAAATCATGTCTGTATTCTTTTAAATTCCAGACTTCACTCAGGGCATTTTGATAGGTACACTGCAATCCAACTGGAGCTACATTAAACACAACATTAAATATTCTATTCTTCTGCATATTCTTTGGAAAAACTGCAAAAGGCATTTTTTTATGAGCAACCAACCCAACACATGAAGTACCCCTCCTCAGCATGAAACTGTCCAGACATCCAGTGATTCAACCAGTGGGTCTGGTTGCCCAGGGGTCGGACCTTCCCTCGCAGCCCATAACCAACTCACCTGAGCGGGGCTTCAGTCCAAACACGGGGCTGGAGAAGGACGGATGTCCGCTGGCTGGAGATCTGTCATGTCGCTGCAGCATGAGAGATAGAAACGACACGGATAAGTACTTAAAAGTCTCATTATAACAAACAATGAAAAAGTATAATTCATTGAATAGATGCTGGATATTCGGAGTCCTGTGCTTCATGTGGGAGATGTTTTGCAAAGACACACAGACTCACAAACAACTCCACGGAGAAATAAGGTAAAGAGAAACACATGTGACATGTGAACATGTGTCTTTAACCATCATCAAGCTATGATACCCATTAGCAGCATTAGCAGCACCTGTGAGTTTATCATGTGACAGCGAAAACACGAAAGGCGGAGCAGTATGTCCTGTATGTCCCTTACCGGCTAACTTATTTCAAGATGGTGCATGAATATGGAGCATCTACCCCAGTTCATGCAAATGCAAATGTGAAATTTGAAGCCAATAGGAATATTTGGAATTGATGGTGGTGGTCAATATTCATAAAAAAGGTTTGTGAATGGGCAACACAGATTTTGTTAATGACCAACTAAACACGTTACACACTGGACCTTTAAGAGAAAAGTCTAATATCTTTGACTGTATTATTGCATGTCTCATATATCTTTCTTACTCACAGTTTGGTTCAACATAAAGCCCTAAAAAAGTCAGCAAAAAAGGAAGTTAGCCATTATAGAAAAAAACGTATGTAAAATTGGCAAATACGTCAAAAAAAAAGGTGTCATCAAAAGTGACAAAAACTTCATAAAAAGCAACAGAACCTCGAAAAAGTGTGAAAAACTAGGTGGGCCAAAAATGATTGGGAAACTAAATTGATACACGGGCCGGATCAAAATCTGCGAGGGGCCGGATTAGGCCCGCAGGCCTCGAGTTTGACATGCGTTTTGGTTTTTATTTCTTCAAAACAGTGTTTCTCAAACTTTCTGCGAGCGACTCCAAAGCCGGCTGTTTTTTCTGTGTTGTCAGGTCCCAAATGATCAGCGTGACATCTGAAGGAAATTCAGAGGAATAAAGTTGATGGTTACTGTTAACTGACAAGACATTGCTTCCCTGATATCTCAGCATAAGATGCACCGGTCTTCATCATTAAGATGGCAACAGAGACAATGTGTGAGTCAGCTGTTTTTAAAAACTGAATGTAATTTGGCTGTAATTTGAAGCAGGAGGCCTGCTTTGTTTGGAGATATTTTGGCAGTTAGGTGGTCCGTGAGTTTTTGTTTTTATTGCTTAAGTGGTCCTTGGTCTGAAAATGTTTGAGAAACACTGATGTAAGTTATTGGGCAATTGCGCACCGTCACTTTACGTCCACTAAAAGTTCAGTTTTGGCCGCTGACAGGCTCAGATTAAT
Organism: Gymnocephalus cernua; assembly: GCA_023631565.1. Classification (NCBI taxonomy): domain Eukaryota; kingdom Metazoa; phylum Chordata; class Actinopteri; order Perciformes; family Percidae; genus Gymnocephalus; species Gymnocephalus cernua. The sequence continues at coordinate 32,297,220 of CM042434.1, read as the reverse complement.
ATTCTAAGTGTCTGACAACATTATGGAAAGGAGTAAAGAGTAAGATCATTTTTTTAAACATACGCGAAATTGCTAGGGCTGGTCCGAATACCATTTTTTGAGCTTCAAAGCTTCGGTAGTAATGAGCATCGAATATTCAAAGCTTCGGAGAGAGGGGGCTAAACATATTAGTATCTCTAATAAAGGCAGGAATCTCTATGTGTCTGTCTGTCCGTTTGCATTTTGATTATTTTGAGAACCTTACATCAAACGACTTCACAAGGGAGTGCAGTGTTGTATTTGGTGCAATATAGATAGACAGTCCAGACACGACACGTTCTGAATTAATAAACTTTTAATAAACTACAGAACAGCACAAGCAGGAAGCGGCGCGCCTCACGCGAGCAGGGCTGTGCTCCGAGAACGGAGACTTCACTAATGATATAAAACACACACACATCACGTGTAAAATGGCGGATAAAAGCAGCTCGTTCTACTTACAGAACTCAGGTGATTTCTCAAGCTTGATGTGCTGTTGTGGTAGGCCAGTTTCAAATTGCATATTTGACACACTGCCTTTGTCTTGTCCTCACTTAATTTAAAGTTCTCCCACACAGATGAAGTCTTCGGCATTTTTGTCTTCTTTTCGCTGAATTGTGACAGTAATGACGTTCAACTCATGGGCGTTTTAACTGGGGCACGTGCCGTGACGTCCTAGTAAAATCTCAAAGTCTCATATGTTTCGCAGTAGATTAATTTAGATCAATAATAACGGGTAAAAAGGATAATACATTTTGTTTCTATTATTTTATTTTCCACAATGTCAAAGCAACGCAGCTTAACCCAAAATACAAGCTCAGGCATGCACTTCTGTCCATGCAAACTGCGCAGTCAGAGAATACCGGCGTTGCAGGAACACTTTAGTAGTCCAAGAAGAAGCAAATATATGTATTAAGTACAATCCCAAATCAGAAAAAGTTGGGACAGTATGGAAAACACAAATAAAAAAGAAAGTAGTGATTTCTAAATGTACTTTGACTTGTATTTCATTGCAGACAATACAACAGCACATTATTTAATGGTTTCCGCATGATTTTTTTTCTTTTCTTTTTCAAATAAACAAAATTCCTATTTTGGTTCTTGTAACACATTTCAAAAAAAGTTGGAACAGTAAAGCATTTACCACTTTGTAATGTTGCCATTTCTTTTCACAACACTCAAAAGACGTTTAGGGACTGAAGAGACCAAGTTATAAAGTGTTTCAGGTGTAATTTTGTTCCATTTTTGCTGCAAACAAGTCTTAAGGTGGGCAACAGTACGGGGTCTTCGTTGTCGCATTTTGCGCTTCAACATGCGCCACACATTCTCTATTGGAGACAGGTCGGGACTGCAGGCAGGCCAGTCAAGTACCCGTATCCTCTTCCTCTGCAGCCAGGACTTTGTAATGTGTGCAGAATGTGGTTTTGCATTATCTTGTTGAAATATGCATGGATGTCCCTGGAAAAGATGTCTTCTTGAAGGCAGCATATTGTGCTCCAAAATCTCTATGTACTTTTCAGCATTAATGGTGCCATCACAGAAGTGCAAGTTACCTTTGCCAAGGGCACTGACACAACCCCATACCATGACAGACCCTGGCTTTTGGACTTGTTGCTGGTAACAGTCTGGATGATCCTTTTCTTCTTTGGTCCGGAGCACACGGCGTCCATTTCTCCCAAAAAATACCTGAAATACTGATTCATCTGACCACAGTACACGTTTCCACTGTGTGATGGTCCATCCCAGATGCCTCCGAGCCCAGAGAAGTCAACGGCGCTTCTGGACACTGTTAACATAGTGCTTCCTTTTGGCACAGTACAGTTTTTACTGGCATTTGTAGATGTAACTACGTATTGTGGCACTTGACAAAGGTTTGCCAAAGTAGTCCTGAGCCCATGTGGTGATATCCCTTATAGATGAATGACGATTCTTGATGCAGTGCCGCCTGAGGGATCGGAGATCACGGTTGTCCAGCTTAGGCTTGCGCCCTTGTCCTTTACGCACTGAAATTCCTCCACATTCCTTGAATCTTTTAATTATGTTATGCACTGTTGAAGGTGAAATAAGCAAATGTCTTCCTATCTTTCTTTGAGGAACATTGTTTTTAAACATTTCAATAATTTTCTCACGTATTTGTTGGCAAACAGGCGATCCTCGGCCCATCTTTGCTCCTAAAGGACTAGACCTTTCTTGGATGCTGCTTTTGTACCAAATCATAATTACAATCACCTGTTGAGATCACCTGTTTCAAATCACATCATTATTTAACCAATTTACCTGATTACTAGCCCTAAATTGCTCCTGTCCCAACCTTTTTTGGAATGTGTTGCAGGTCTGAATGACAGGAAAGGATGTATATTTACAAATGAAATATTTTGTGTTCACATTGTCTGCAATGAAATACAAGTCAAAGTACATTTAGAAATCACTACTGTCTTTTTTTATTTGTGTTTTCCATACTGTCCCAACTTTTTCTGATTTGGGGTTGTATAACAAGGTTGGGTTGTCCATCCTATTAAAATGGCTAGGCTATATAAGAAAATTGTAAAAGAGAGTATTATATTTCGAACATATTCAAGCGCAAATGAGAACCGTTTGGAGGGGGATGCCAGGTTGTGCAAAAAAAAAAAAAAATGAATATTCGAATGTAAAATTTTTGAATACCAACCCACCGAACGAATATTCGGGTCCAGCCCTAGAAATTGCATTCGCTAAACCCACCAGATTCTATGTAAATAAACAGTAATTTTAGCACCGTAAAATACACTTCATTTAAAGTTGATAGAAACAGTAAGGGCGCTCCGATCAGGATTTTTGGGGCCGATCACCGATTGCTGGAAGACGTATCGCCCGATACCGATCACTTTTATGAACTGAAAATTACGCCATTACCTAACAGTCACACGTGTTTAGAGAGTGTATCAGTAATTGTTTGGCTTTTTGTCCTAGCTCAAAATCTAAAAAATGTCCTTTCAATCACTGCAGACATTTCTTCAGCACACACACACACACACACACACACACACACACACACACACACACACACACACACACACACACACACAGGGAAACAGCTGTTTGAGTGGCGCCAGCTGCTAGCTACACGACGCCGCTCTGTCTTAGCGTTAGCTAACTTTGAAAACTCCTCATACTCCTTTCCGTGACTAACCTTCAAATGTCTGATGAGGTTAGTGGTGTTGAAATGTCTTATGGAGCTTTCCGCCTCGTGGTATTTCCTTGGCACACACGTTGCAAATCACTAATGTATTGTCTTTTTCACAGCTAGCAATGAGTCGGCGGACCACCGGCGGTGCTCCAGAGGCAGTAGAAGCGTCAGAATGGCATAATCGCAAACACGTTTGCCAGCGCAACACCAGTGGCAGCCGCTTTTTAAAAGCAATAGCCGTCTTCCTACTGCCTTCGTTCCGCGGCCTGCCCGCGGGCCAATCGCTGTTCTGCCGCCGTTCAGACACCTTGTAGAACTGCCAGACCGCTGAATGTAGGGAGGCCGCCATTTTGGCTCCATGTAGAAAATGTTCTCACGAGTAGTGAGCTCTTAATACATCCATGGTAGTGCATCATCTGATCGGCCTATCTGATCGGCATTTATGGAGACCACCGATCAAACTATTTAAAGCCATTACCGGCCGATACCGATCGGTGACCGATCAATCGGAGCACCCTTAAGAAACAGTTTTGGTTGAAATAAACACACTGTACCGATTTACATGTGAAAATATGTTGGCTCTGTACACGTTAAAAGTACTGTTTCTTTAAATGGAGTATGGTGGGTTTAGCGCTAGCAACCTCAGAGCTGTTTCTGGTTCAACAGAAACGTCTTCACCATCGCCAAACCCACCGGACTCTATTTCTGTTTACACAGGACTACAAGACAGAATCAAATACAAAAAGATTCAGGACTATCGTCAGACAAGACACTGATGGACGTCACAGACCAGATGAACTCTTCACACACTGACATGCAAGACAGCAGTTTATTACAATGGTTTCTCAAGAACTCAGAGTGACTGGTGGAACGTATGGACTCACGTGCAGCAAAAAAAAAAAAAACACGTTCGTACCCTGTTCACATGTGAAACCTGCTGCCAGATGAAGTGTGACACGTGTGAAAGCTCAGCGGGGTTTATTCGCTCACAGCAAACAGACACACAAGTAAAACAACGGTGAGTTTACGGTTTCACTCCAGCCCTGTTTACACTTGGTTTTAAAATGCGTCTTGGATAACAAGCGGACAGCGCTAAACGACCACCATCTCGGTGTGTCGCTTTTTGATCAATCAAACCACTCGCCGAGGTCGTCTGCAAAGCATCAGACCGTGTATTTTCTGCCGTGTAAACTAGGCATGGACCGAATCCAGGATTTGGCTGAATATTGGGCTTTTTGACGGGGTTGGGTTTCTGCCACCGAACCGAATCCTACTCTTGCACTAAGCGAACTACGCTGGTCGACGTGATGGCGCCGCCATTGATTACGGGAAGGTGTTTATGTAGGTGGAGCGCTCAGTGCAGTAGGCTGTGAGAAAGTGAAAATGGAACTTTTTGTTCAATTTGCAACGCCGATTTGTCTCATGGTGGTGAGGACACTAAACAATACACAACATGGCTGCTGTTACAACATTTGGTATGAAGCATCCGAAAGAATACGAATTGTTCATGAAGGAATCTACAGACAGCAGCCAGAATGCAGCAACTTCAGGTATGGCAAAGGAAGGACAGTCACAGCTAAAAACTGGGAGTAGGATTCGGTAATCGGTTTCGGCAGAATCTTAGCCAGTGGATTCGGTATTCGGCCGAACCCCAAAAAATCTGGATTCGGTGCATCCCTAGTAGGGTTGGGTACTGAAACTCCGACGTACACGGTAGTAACAAGACCGAATAAGAACGAAAATTTCGGTGCCTTACTTTACACAACATTCGACAGCAGGTAACGTTAGCCTACCTTTAGCTAGCAGTTGGATTAAAGACGGTTAAAATGCTGACAGGTAACGTTAAACAGTGTAAAGTGTGACTGTATATCAACAGTCTGCTCTGCAGCGCAGCAGCTGCCGACGTCGGAAAAAACACAGACGTTGCATTCACTGAAACTGGTAACATACAGCCTCGCGGTGCATTCAAAGTTATTGTAAAATACCCTTTTCCCATCTGGTTGTTGTTTTTGTCGTTCAACAGCAATTTACCGGTGAAATAAGTTATTCTGTAGTATTATAGTTATAGTTATTACATTACTATTAAATCATTTAATTTTGACCATATGGCCTTAGTAATAAACAATGTGTTCTTAAATGTCACCGACTGTTGTTTAGTAGGCCTATCCTTCTTGTTTCTTCTTTTTTTTAAACTTTCTTAAAAGGTATCGATTCAGGCACCGTTTAGGCACCGGCACCGTTTTAAAAGTACCGATTTAGCACCGGTATTGGAAAAAACCCAAACGATACCCAACCCTAATCCCTAGTGTAAACGCTAACACGTCCTGATGCGTCCCGACAACGATCTAACAGGAAAACGGGTCATCAATGCCGGATGTGGTGGTTGTTTTGGTGACAGCGTGACAACCGTGGATGTATAATAAAACCTGGATACAGCGTTCGAGGCGGTGCTCCGTTCATTCCTGAGAGTTGCTCAGTGGCACATGAAGTCAAGTTAAACTTCCTCATATAAAATGACCTGGATGATCGGCGCTGCTTCCTCACTGTGCGGCGCATAGAGCAGGAGCACTAGAGACCTCTGCCGGTCGAGCCGGCTGCTCCCCATTAGGGTTGGGTACCGAAACCCGGTTCCACTATGGATATATGCTTTTACGTCCGTTTTTGGGGGGGGGGGAAATATGGCATTTCAAAAATTGGCTACATTTATGGTAGATAGCTAACAGTAGACTACAGAGAAAGTGTGATATTTTTACGTCCGTTTCGGAGCGACAGAAGGAAAATATTTCAGTCGACACAGTAAGTGGAACTGAAATGAGGAACTGAAATTTGCCTTCTAATCCGTTCCGATTCCTACCGGTTGCGTAGGAACCGGTTCCATAGTGGAACTGGGTTTCGGTACCCGACCCTACTCTAAACACAGGGGATGTGTCTCGGCCGTCTAACACATTTTGAAAACCGAGTGTAAACAGGGTCTCTAGGGGGGGGGGGGGGGGGGGGGGTCCAGCAGTCTGGTGCTACCTTTACCTTGATTGACATATGCCATTCATACTCCCGGCATGCAAGCTGGGCCTCAAACCTGGCCTTCTCTAGAATCATCTGTCTCTTCTTCTGGAACTCATAGCGACCTTCCTACAGATTGCATCAAACGTTTAGGCTTTTAAATTACCTTAAAGGAACACGCCGACTTATTTGGACATTAGCTTATTCATCGTAACCCCGACAGTTAGACAAGTCGATACATACCCTTCTCATCTCCGTGCGTGTCGTAACTCTGTCTGACGGCTCCACCGTTAGCTTTGCTTAGCACAGATCCTGGAGGTAACCGGCTCCAACTAGCCTACTGCTCCGAATAAGTGACAAAATAACATTTCCTATTTACATGTTGTGATTTGTATAGTCACAGCGTGTACAAATAACAACGTCACTTGAGACACAGCCATCTTCTAACTGTATACAAACTGGGAACTATATTCTCAGAAAGGGAAGCAGTGCTACTTGGGCGTAGTGATACGCTGCAGCTCTGAGCAGAGCTGCAAGCATATCACTCTGCCCAAGTAGCGCTCAGCAGAGCTGCAAGCGTATCACTCCGCCCAAGTAGCACTGCTTCCCTTTCTGAGAATATAGTTCCCAGTTTATATACAGTTAGAAGATGGCTGTGTCTCAAGTGACGTTGTTATTTGTACACGCTGTGACTATACAAATCACAACATGTAAATAGGAACATGTTGCCGTTATTTTGTCACTTACTCGGAGCAGTATGCTAGTTAGAGCCGGTTACCTCCAGGATCTGTGCTAGGCTAAGCTAACGGTGGAGCCGTCAGACAGAGTTATGACACGCACAGAGATGACAAGGGTATGTATCGACTTGTCTAACTCTCGGGGTTACGGTGAATAAGCTAATGCCCCAATAAGTAGCCGTGTTCCTTTAAATAGTTGCTTTATCACTTACATTACTTAAAGGCTTTAAATTTCCAAAGGCACAAAAGGACCTGCTTGATGATCTCTTTAGTATACTTATACTTATCAAGGAAAATGCACAACAGCAACTAAATATAAAGCCACCGTGTGCACGATTTTAATAGGTCTCTGAAACAGACAACCATGACTGCAAAAACTCATTGAAAGTCTCTCCAGATAAAAGCGTCACCCCGATGGCTCGAGTTCAATATAAAATATAAGTGCTGTTATTCACCGTCACATTACAACAATGAGGTGTCAAGATGTTTTAAGATAAGTTAAGTTTGAAACTTCTGCACACTGTACCTTCGGTGTGCTGACGCCATCATCGCTGTCCTGCCCGCTGAAGAGAGAGAGAGAGGGAGAGAAAAAAATGGTTACTTCTGGGATTGTTCCGTTGCCGCCGGAAATTCAGCCGGATGTCTCTCATTTCGGCCAGATTTTCATCCCCTTCCTCTGTCTTTGTGTTGGCGTTCCAACCTCTGGTGGATTTGTGAGGACTCTGGTTAACTGCTCCTCAGATCTCTGCAGGGTAAATCCAGACAGCTAGCTAGACTATCTGTCCAATCTGAGTTTTCTGTTGCACGACTAAAACTACTTTTGAACGTACACATGTTCCACCAAACAAGTTCCTTCCAGAGGCTATTTAGCAGACGCACCATGACTCCGTCCGGCGCTTAGCACTGCCCAAGACGATTGTGATTGGTTTAAAGAAATGCCAGTAAACCAGAGCACGTTCTTCTTATGCTGTGTGGACTAGCCAGACACCTGCCAGCCAAACAGAAAAATATTCAACACAAAGTCTTACTTGAGTGACTCTTCCACTGTGACCATCTCCACCGGGTAGAGCTGAACTCCAGACGGATCGTCCTGCTCCGCCATCACTCTGATAAACACAACAAATACATCATGAAACTAAAATAAATATATGTTGTACATCAAGTTTGAGTAGGTGCTCTGGTATGTGTCTGTGTGTGTGTGTGTGTGTGTGTGTGTTTTTGTGTGTTTGTGTGTGTTAGTACTTGGACTCAGAATGGAGACACTGTTCTGTTGTCTCGGACTCGTTGGTATTCGGACTCGGACTCGTCAAATATTCTCGTTGGTCTCGACAGAGTCCTGCACTATACGCTGTTTTTCTAAAGTAACTTCCTCCTTCAAAACAAAACCATTGATGAAGCGCGTTGTTCAGTTTAATTCAAACTCCATCTAGAACAGGCGTCATGATCCGCCTGGGATACACCTGGCTGCATCATATACCTCAATCATCAGGTATCAATCTGTTTCATTTAGACACAATGTCAGAGAGCTCGATGTACTCTGGATTCTTCAGGACAAGTTATAAATTCAAGAATGGGAACATTTCATTTTTATATTTTAAGTAAATATTGTGGCCTAATTTGATCCTTTCTTTCTACGATCTTGACCGCCTCTCATTTGGACTTTGGACACTTGGACTCAAACCTTTTTTTGGACTCGGTCTCGACAAAGATGGACTTGACTAGCCTGACAAGCCAGACCCACGTCCAGATGTTGGGTCTGGGAACTCACCATTTGCAGGGCTCAATCCGAGGGGCGGGATAAACGGTTGTCTTTCAAATTCCCTCTGCATGCAATAGGATAGCGCTACAACCAACCAGAGCAATGCTAGTTCATAGATTAAACTTTAAACACCGACCACATCTTCCTTTTTTAAAGGAACACGCCGACTCATTGGGACATTAGCTTATTCACCGTAACCCCGACAGTTAGACAAGTCGATACATACCCTTCTCATCTCCGTGCGTGTCGTAACTCTGTCTGACGGCTCCACCGTTAGCTTAGCCTAGCACAGATCCTGGAGGTAACCGGCTCCAACTAGCCTACTGCTCCAAATAAGTGACAAAATAACGGCAACATGTTCCTATTTACATGTTGTGATTTGTATAGTCACAGTTAGGGCTGAAACGATTCATCGAGTTACTCGAGTAACTCGATTCGAAAAAATGCTCGAGGAAAAAACTCTGCCTCGAGGCCTCGTTAAATTCCTATGAAGCGCACCGTACGCGCAGGGATCTGATTGTTCCACACGGACCGTTGTTCAGGATGCACACCACTAGCGCGTGAATTTAGCTGGCGCGATGGCGGGGAGTACAGTTACCCATAAACGGCAGCGTATGTCTAAAAGTTTGGGATCATTACGTTCTAAAAAAGGAAGAGAAGAAGGTGCAATGTGTCTACTGCAAGAAAGACCTGGCATACAACAGCAGTACAACTTCAATGATTCAGCACCTGAACCGCAAACATCCACTCCACTCTGCTTCCCACTCTGCTTCACCGAGCGTCGCTGAAACAAGGTAACGTACGTAGCCTAAGCCTATACATTGATGTTCGCTGATTTTAATCACATACTGTATTTGTAGCGATGTCGTGATGCGGGTTGACTAGATATGATGTTTAGCTTTGATGTTTTTAACTAGTAAACTTATTCACGTTCAATTGCAAGAGAGTATAGCCTAAAAAAAAAAACCTACACACACACACACACACGCACCCTCGTATCTCACTTTTCCTCATGCACGGCACGCCTGCACACACACACACACACACACACACACACACACACACACACACACACACACACACACACACACACACACACACACACACACACACACACACACACACACACACACACACACACACACACACACTTACTCTCTCTACCTCATCTAGGAACATTTTGTTTGTTTTGAGATTACAGCTGAAAAAGTCTGATTCTTATTTATAATTGTTTTATTTACATTTATTTTTTGTATAAATTGTATACATTATGTACCTGTTTGGCTTGATATTTTATATTCATTTTTTGTTCTCAGGTGGGTAATTTGCAGAAGGTGCAATCCTTTTTTGTATCCTTTATTAAGAAGACAAAACTAAGGCCAAATGGTGTTTACTATTTAAGTTTGTATTCATAGTTTTACATGTTATACATGTTTTACAGTAAATTGACTTAATTGTATTGCTATACAATTGTTGGCACATGGCACTGGCACTTATAAATTGCAATAAATGGGCCTAGTTTTGGAGCCAAATGTTGGAGTTGCAATAATAAATAAAGTTTTTTTGAGAAATAAAAGCCAAATGCTTGATCATTTTACAGCCACATCATTTTTGTTATGCGTTATTTGTTTTGGTTGTTTAAAAACGCAAAAAAAAAAATCCGATTAATCGATTAATCGATCGATTAATTTCGATATTAACCGATTACAAAAAGAATCGTTAGCTGCAGCCCTAGTCACAGTGTGTACAAATAACAACGTCACTTGAGACACAGCCATCTAACTGTATACAAACTCGGAACTATATTCTCAGAAAGGGAAGCACTGCTACTTGGGCGGAGTAATACGCTTGCAGCTCTGCTGAGCGCTACTTGGACGGAGTGACACGCTGCAGCTCTGAGCTGGAATAAGCTAATGTCCCAATAAGTCGGCGTGTTCAAGAAGTTTTAAGAATGACTTCAGTGTCGTTCTTTGTTCTTTTCTCAAAGAGAAGCTTAATATGATATGATACTCAGCAAAGTAAAGTTTTGGTTTCATATTGGCAGCTCAAAGTGGAGTTTGACCTGCTGGGGTCCTGCAGCAGCTCCACGGCCTCCTTCAGCTGGTTGATCATGTCCATGTGCAGCTCCGTGCCGCCAGTGACCTTCGACCTGGGACGCCAAAACACAATCAACCATCAGGAAAGTTACAAGTTTGGCACGTTTGTTGAATACAAATCCACGACCTGAATGTTGGAAACCGATAGAGAACTATGAAAACAACAGAGTTTCTGCGTACTTTAAGACCTTTTTAAAGACCATTATGAATGAAATTAAAGACCTTTATCACAACATCATTTGAACCCTGAATTCAGTTTTTTCGAGCCAATTTCGTTTTATGTTTAAGTCGATTTTTTCCCAGGTTTGTCGTCACTATTTTTTCGACAATTTTTTCCCGCGTTTTTGAAGCTTTTATCAACATGTTTGTCATTTTTTTCCAATCTTCTTTTGTCTTCTTTTTTTCCAAATGCGTTAAAATTAAATGAAACACCCAAATTCAATGAAAGTAGTGAACTGATCATTTATTTTACTTGTGAAGAGTAATGGTTGTATGGAACCATCCACGTTAGTTTCTTTGACAATTTGGTTGAAACAAACCCACATCTCAGATATGGAAACTTTTAAAAAATGAGTCAAATTTGACCCGAGGTGGTACTAAAACTGCAATGAATAAAAGGAGGACGGGGCACCGCGGCTGAGTAGAGCAGAGCCGAGCCGGTACTAGCAGTGGGTAAACGCCATTACTGTTGAACCCTGATTGTGATTTTCTTTTCCTTCTTTAACAAAAAACCCAAAGTTGAATAAAACACTTTCTAGAGACAATATATCACGAGACATTTCTAAAAACTGATAGTTTTCTAAGAAGAATGAACATCACATGTCAGTCAGTCAGTCTGACATTTATCTCATTAGTAAAGAAGACAATAACATGGATTTTCTGCTTTTTCTATTTGGCTGGAAACGGATATGTGAAAAATAAACAAAAAACATTGATTCTAGGGAAAAGAATACATTTTCAAAATCGTCACAAAAAAAATCACGCTACATACGTGAACCGATTTTCCCCCCACACCTATACATAAAATATAACATACATGTAACTTGCTAAACCTGTATTACTTGATGTATTTACTTGTTACTTTGTTTTTACTACTGAACGTTATAAACAACATAAACTAGTCAACATACAGATGACATTTAACTTGTTTAAATGCTAAAACCATATCATTTTACTTCTGTTTTTCTTCGGTTTTGTTTTCTTTTTGTAATTATTTACATGAATTTATTGTTCGGTTGTGAGGTCAGACTCAAAAATTATTTTTTAAAAAAGCCGTCAATCCCTCAAAAGATTGACCGATTATCAGCCCCATTTTTTTTAGCAGTTTGCAGATGATCTGTATCAGTTTTTTATTTGCCTGATAACCGATAAAGTTAATGAATTAAAAAGTGTTGTACTTTGGCTGGGCTACAGCTCTGTGTCTGTCCCTCTGCTCCTGACTGTAGATGCATATCGGTTCCAGATATCTGTTATCAATTTCATTAACTACTAATAATTGGTATCGGCCCTGAAGGTAACGTAGAAAAAAATAAACAAATAGATGAACTTACATTTGTCCTGCTGGCCAGTGTGAGTCTTCCTCTATTCTGAGGGGCTCGTCAAAGTCTGCTGCTGTCCGACCCTACACACACACACACACACACACACACACACACACACACACACACACACACACACACACACACACACACACACACACACACACACACACACACACAGTCACATGATGCACAGATTTCTCAGCCATTGGCCAGAACTCGGAGACGTTCCCGTTGTCCTCCGGTACACAAACTCAACAATGACGACACTGTAACAAACCCTTTCTCTCCTTACTCAGTTCCTTCCATCCTCCACTCTCCACTTGTTTCTCCCGCTGGGATGGAGGGGTTAACTGGGTTATTTGTTATCTTCTGTTCGATTCAACCAAAGAAAATGAAACTGAACCGACTTTTCAACTGACCGATCGGTCGATGGGGAAAATCATTAGCACGTTGTTCCCATGTTTTATCTCTCTCTTACGCTATGTTCACACTTGGTGTCTTTTTTGACAAGAAAAAGTTGACTAGGCTTTTGTAGTGAAAAAAAAAGCTGGCTGCGTTTTGGTTCCAAAAAGCAGCCAAGAGCTTGCTATAACAACAGCTACTGCTACAGTATCCTAGAGCGCTATGTAGAGCGGTACTAGCGTTAGATAAAACAAAGAGGTGGAGCGAGCTAGAGAAAGAACAGAGAGAGAGAGAGCGAGCGAGCGGTGCTAACGTTAGATAAAACAAAGTGGTGATATGAACGTAACACCAGCGATTGTTGATTGTTGTTGTCCATTGAGAAAGTCCTCTAAATTCAACGATCCCACACAGCGATGGTTTTATATCTTGTTAGATTTAGGGAAAGGTCACAATTTGTGTTAAAATTACTACTCTGTTCATGTTAGGGGAGCTTTATCGTCATTGTTACACTAATGGCCACTTTGTTAAAGGTGCTGTAGGTAGGATTGTGAAGATCCAGGACTTAGCCAAAAACTGTGAACATCGACAACTTCTCAGTCCCTCCCTTCTGCTAAGGACGGTCTCCTAAGCCCCTCCCCCCACAAGGGAGAATGAATGCATCTGCATGAGCAGTGATTGAAATGCAGTTAGACACCCCCACTGGCCCTGATTGGTGCATCTGAACAGGGAGCGGTGGATTTTTGCAAATCTCACTACAGGCTGTAGGAGGTGCCAGAGGAGCCAGATTTGTTTTTAAATGACCTGCTTCATGTAGTTCTACTGGAACATAGGGTCAGTTTCAGCAGATATGACAGAAAGTTAGTTTTATAAGGCTTACCTACTGCATCTTTAATGTGATCTCCCGTGTTATAATTAGGGCAGCAACTAACAATTATTTTCTGGATGAATGGTTGTTTGATCTCTAAATTGTCAGAAAATGGTGATAAACGTGGATCAGGGTTTCCCAAAAAGCCTAAGATGACGTCCTCAAATGTCTTGTTTTTTCCACAACTCAAAGATATTCAGTTTACTGTCACAGAGGAGAGAAGACACTAGAACATATTCACATTTAACAAGCTGGAATCAGAGAAGTTTTCCTGTTTTTCATGAAATAAATGACTCCAACTGAGTAGTTGGCTACTAATTTAATAGTTGAGAACTAATCGATTAATCTTTGCAGCTCTAGTTATACTTTAATATTTTGTTACAGTATACTCCAACAAACAGTGTCACACTTCTTTCTCCTCCTTTGCTCCTCACACACGACTCATTCTGTCGTTTTGTCTCTTAACCCTCGCGTTGTCTTCCGTCGACCTGCAACTTTTTGGTTTAAAAAAAAAATGAAAAAACCTTTGTCAACATTTTGGTCGTCTTTTTCGACACTTTTGTGGCTTTTCCCGATGTGTTTGTCACTTCTTTCAACGTTTGTCGACATTTTCTGAGCCTTTTGAAGTTTTAGTGTTTTTTTCCCCAAATTTTTAAAGCATTTTTTTTTTACATTTGTCACTTTTTTCGACATGTTTGTCACTTTTGTCACATTTTTTTTACACTTTTCTCACTGTTTAGTCACTTTTTTCTGACATTTTTGTCACTTTTTTTGACATTTGTCACTTTTTTGACGTTTGTCACCGTTTTCAACATTCTTTTATCAATTGTTTTTTCTTCAAATGCTATAAAATTGACACCCAAATTCAATGAAAGTAGTGAACCGATTATTTATTTAACTTGTGAAGAGTGTTGTATGGAACCATCCACGTTATTTTTTTTGGACAATTTGTTTGAAAGAAAACCCAAATTTCTGATACAGAAACTTTTTGAAAATGGGTCAGATTTGACCTGAGGACAACAAGAGGGTTAAAAAGCCAAAAGTCACAGCCATGAAGGATTCATCAACAAGGCTCCTCGGCTCTCTGTGTCGTCCACTTTGGTTTATGTTTAGTCCCTATTTGGTCCCAGCTGAGTCTCTGCGGTGACTCACAGGCCGACTGTGACGTAACCGGCTGGAACAGGACCGTCTCTCTGACAACAACGTTGAACTCTCACAGGAAATTAACAACATAGAGTGACAGTTTAGGCTCCATTAAAACAAGGAGCAGTCTAACCAACGCTGGGATGAAGCAGAGCAGTTTGATATACTCTTGAAGTGAACATTTTTATGCTGCATTAATCTTTAATAACAAACTTACTGAAGAGAAACAGCATGACGTCTTGCCTTGATGTATGGCTGCTTGATTGGTGATTATTACGATTATATTGCGATTATTTAATACGATTACTTGTTGACTTTTGGAAAGATGTTGCATTTATTAAAAAAAAAAAGAACTGTGAAATTTCCGTAAATTTTTTTTTCCATTTAGAACACAAGACAAGAGTTTACTTGCAAAACGTAATGTGCAAAATTATAGAATTTCCTCAATGACGTTGTTTTTTGTAAAAATGTGCTTCATTGCGTGGGCCTACCTTGATGTAGTTGACGAAGCGCGTGCTGAGAGCGGAGTCTCTGTAGCTGAACTGGTCCTTCAGGGCTTCTGTAGGGCTCTCCTCAATCAGACGCACCGAGTCCAAGTTGGGGTCTGCTGGAGAAGAGGAAACGTCAACCGTGAGTGGCTACAATAAGGCAACGCGCTGTCATCGGTAAGCAGTTCTCTTCCCGACACTATCAGTCATTACGCTTCCTCCTCTTCTTCTTTAGTTTTGGCCTTTGGTTAGGTTTTTTTGCCGCTTGGCAACAAACAGGCATTAGGTCACCAACTGGGATGGAGCGAGCATTATCTCTGCAATTTAGGAGCAATGAGTACAAACCTGCTTTCTTCCAGTGTAACAGATTTCTTCTGATTTGATTTTGTAGTAATGAGTGACTAAGACGCTCAGGGTAAGTGTAGTCGAGTAAAAGTAAAAGTTTCCGGAAATATAAAGAACAAAGTACTGATACGTGAAAATTCTACTTAAGTACAGAAGTGAAGTATTTATACTTTGTTACATCACAACACTAACAGCATGTACCTTCATGTTATATGTTATCTGTTACTTGTGTCGACACTTTAATATCAAAATACACATACCATCAGTTTTATGAATGTTTTTCTGGTGTTACTAGGGCCCGAGCAGTTTCACTGCAAGGGATTGTTTTTGTAGAGATTATTATTATTCTGCGACGTCACGCACACTTTTGAGGGTCTTACCATGCTAGAAAACTCACAACAATTGGCACACGTGTCAGACCTATTAAAAACTACAAAGTTCTGTAATAACTTGGCTTGGGCGTTGCCAGGGGGCTCCATAGCGCCCCCTAACGTGCGCCTTAAATTAGACAAGTAATTAGACAAGTAATAAGTTAATATACCAACTTTTGAGGGAACATAGGTCTCATCTTGAAGTCCATGGTGCTATTTTTAGAAAAAATTACAAAAATTAAAAAAATTTCGAAATCTTGGATTTTGTGCGAAAATCTTCATTTTACAAACACTCGTTTGAGGACTTTAGGATGCACGAAAACTCTCAAAATGTTGCGACCATGTGTAGAATAGTAAACTCTTTCATCTGAATTCACATTTAGGCTTGGGAGTGGTATGGTTGCTCTATAGCGCCCCCTAATTGGTTTTAGCACTTGTGCACATTTTTGACGGCCTCAATATATACGAAAACTCACAAAAATTGGCGCCCACATAAACAGCTAGGAGCTTTGCGAGACAGTTCGGCGATTTTGCCCATACCTGTAAGCGGGCTCCATAGCGCCCCCTAATGTGTGGAAGGCCTTAACTTGGACATAGTTGCTCCTATCTTCAGCAGATTTAATACACATATTGCTCTCATCATTGCGGACATATTTCCCATTTACCTTCATTAGCTCTACCCAACTGGACGGCGGCCATATTTAATTATGCATTTCTCATGTGTTTTATATTCTTTCGAACTCGTCATAGGCCGTGACTTCAATCTTCTTGAAATATATAAATCAGCTAAATATCATGATACATGGGAAACATACTTTGGATAACTACTTGTGGGGCGTGAGTCCAATTGGCATTAAAACTTGCATATAGACTCGGAGGACCCTCGTGACAAAATGTTATCAAAAAATTTCTGATAGCTAAAACAATGCAAGTTATGGAGTGCAAGTTATAACTCAGCAGAGACTTCCCTTGTCATTGGTGACAATTTGCATTGTCTGAGTGGGGCGCAAATGCACACCTGCAAAAAGTGCCGTGTGCAAGCACCCCCAACCTGCAAGAGACGAGGGCCCGTCATCGCTGCTTACAGCTTTAATTTATATATTGTTATTTATTGTCTTAAGCACTTTTAATTTGTTTTAAGCACTTTCTATGTCAGCACTTATTCTACTAACCTTGTAATGGTATGTACTTTAATGGTGTACTTCTTCGCTGCAAATGGCAAGTAATTCAATAAGTAAGTTTTAGGTCTTTTAAATGGGTGTAAACGTTGGAATAGTTCTTTGTATTGTGACACCGGGGCACTTGTCTAATCTTTCAGGGCAGGTGTGGAGTTGAAGTTTGATACTCCGACCGACCGTCCTGTCCAGTGGTTCCTTTCAACCTGCTTTCAATACCTGTGTACTCTTTTATACTGTATGTCGTCTTAGATAACCCAACCTGGTTTTTTAAGGAGGTTTTAAATAATCCAAATTTTTGGGGTTACTGAATCCACTGGTTAAGATTCTGCCGAAACCGAATACCGAATCCTCCTCCCATCCTCAGTCCATTAACACAGTAAACACATTCATTCAAGTAACCAGTGACTGTCCTTCTTTTGCCGTACCTGAAGTTGCTGCATTCTGGCTGCTGTCTGTAGATTCCTTCATGCACAACTCGTATTCTTTTGGATGTTTCATACCAAATGTTGTAACAGCGGCCATGTTGTGTATTGTTTAGGGTCCTCGCCACCACGAGACAAATTGGCATTGCAAATTGAACATGTAGCTGGACTTGCATCGTCTTCATTTGACTGAAAGTACTGCCAAACAACACTTTTTCTGCTCACCAGTTCCATTTCCACTTTCTCACAGCCTACTGCATTGAACGCTCCACCTACGTAAACATCTTCCTGTAATCAACGTAGGGGAAAAATTCTAAGGTTCGGCAGAAACCCAACCCCGTCAAAAAGCCCAAAATTCAGCCGAATCCGAATCCTGGATTCAGTGCATCCCTGGTCAATAGATATAGACTCGGGATGCACCGATCCACATTTTTTCACTTCCGATCCGATCCCGATACCTGAATTTGGATATCGGCCGATACCGATACTATTCCGATACCAGAGCTGTGTTTGCTTTAATATTATTATTATCATATATCATGATATGGACGTACCTATGCATGTATGTCCCAAAAGGCAACTTGAGGTAAGTATAAGGTCAGAAAAGGAAGTCAGAAAAACAGGAAAAATCTCATTCTGAAAACAGATGTAAGGGTTTCAAATTGATTGTCATGTCAATATTTATTACATTCCCAAAATGTCAAATACTTGAGTCTTGAAATATAAGAAAAGTGCAAGTGTAAAAATCTCTCTCTCTCCCACACACACACACACACACACACACACACACACACACACACACACACACACACACACACACACACACACACACACTATCAATAAAACAGTGTGTGAACAGCGCAAATCAAGCACACTGGCTCTTGTAGCTTCAACAAATCAACGTTTTAAAATGTCAAATATCTGAAATATAAGAAAAGTGCAATAACTTTATACATCTTACACACACACTTAGTTACACACACACACACACACACACACTTACACACACTTACACACACACCCTCTGAAACAGCGGCCGCCGGGACACGTTCCGGGGTCTCTGGGGGACGCAACAACGGGGAAATGAAACGCCACAAGCCAGCGACAACACCGGGACAGACGGTTGTGAAAGTCCTGCCGTCTTGCTCTGCGGTGTTTCCACTGTGAAGTATTTCCAAACAGCGGACACACAGGATAGCATTGAGCTAGCCACAATGCTGCTCATGCTACTATCCTGCTAGCTGGCTGCAAACTGCGGAATGGACTTCCTGAGCGGGGACGTGTCTCATAACTCTGTGTCTCATTGAGCCGCGCCTCCGTTCAGGAATTCTATTCCACAGTTTGCAGCCAGCCAGCAGACCAGCCGGCAGGAATCACTTTTGGAGCCATTTCAGCAGACAACGTTAAAGTGCAGACATGGCTCATGGTATCAGAAATCTCCGCAGGTTGGATCGGGAAAATCCGATACCTGAATTTTGCTGGTATCGGCCCCGATACCGATACTGGATTGGATCGGCCCCATCCCTAATATAGACCCTTTGCAAACACGTGACGACGCCATGATGGATGGCAAAATCACCAGAAACACAAGCTAATCGGTGTAGTAGACGAGCGTAAAGTTTCATTAGTTTCAATCAGTTTGAAATAAATAACACTAAATAAACTGTAATAATAATACTACTAACTTCTTCTTCATGGCTTCTTCTATTGAACAAGTTGTTGTGCCGTTATTGGTCAAGATAGGGCATCTGGTAAGTGCTCACAAAGAGCGGTATTTGGAGAAGTTGGATACCGACCCTTACCGTCTTCCTCCCTCTGTTTTCACGGACCTCATTAAATCACAGTCTGCCTGACAGTCCACACGATCTCTACCGCTATGTGGTAAACGGGGTTCCATACACTGGCGCTGATCTCAAAACTTTTCAACACATGGAGGATTATGGCGTTTCATAACACCGAGCCAGTTAGCTGCCCTCTGAGCCAAGCCAACTACTGTATAACACAGCTTTGACTCACCCAACAGATCACGATCAAACTGTAAATGTGAATAACTTGTACTGACATTTGAATTTCCCTTTGTATTAAAGGCAACCTCTGAGCAGGCTAGTGTATTTCAACAGCTGACTTTGGGTATAAATAACACAAGTTATCTTGGAAGTTAACGTTAGCTAGCAATCACCTGTTGAGCTCCATGCAAAGTCTGCAGCCAGCAGCAAAGAAACTCCCAAAAGAGCCACATGAAGTGAAACTGAAGGGAAGTTGTGCACCATTCAAATACGAAGAGAAACGGATTTGGTGTGGTCTGGTGTTGTTGTCACTTGAAGATAATTAAACTTAACTAACCTAACTAAATAGAAGCGGTTTAGGCAGGCTAACACGCTAGCATTACGTGGCTAATAGTGAGCTAGCTCTACGTTAAGAGTGAGCCAGTTTGTGATACATTAAATATCGAAGGGACATTAGAAGTGTGTTCCCCTTGTTAACACAATGACTCAAACCAGACATAACAAAGCCTACAGAAGCCCACCCAGGAATTTTGGGCCCCATGACAAAAAATCTAAATGGACCCCCTCTGCGCAGCTGTTGTCACCACATCTCTAGGACCTAACTGTCCCATCTAAAGCTTTACATAACTCTAATTAAAGGCTTGCAACTGTCTTGCTTCTTGTAGTTCAATACTAGTATTAGCACAATATTTACTGCTGGTGATTTGTACATGCATGATAGTGCAAGTCTAGTATGCAGTTCCCTATTTGATGCAAGATTAAAAGCAACCATAAAAAAGGCCATCTTTTACAGTCTCAATGTATTTTAATTGTAAAATTTGACAATATGGAAAATTCTCTTAACAAAATAATAATTATTAATTATTATAATTGTATTTCATAATTATCATTATGTGAGAAAATAATTGTTATTAATGTGTTTGAATTTCTGTCATTAATAAATATTTCATTTTCTTTTTTGTAATGACAAAAAGAGCAAGAGAGACAGACTCCCTGCAATGATGCTAACTGACATGTCATTGAACCCAATGTTGCTCACCTTCTTCACTGGGACAGGGAGGGGCACAGTTAGGGGGAGACGGGGGTGCTGCTGAGTCGTCTGTTGTTAAGTCTGCTAAAAGGGGCAGGGACAATGATTGAATATGAATATCTTGCTAAACGTTTCCCTGCACTGATTAAATGTAGGCTAACACTAGTCTGTAGCTAGCTAGCTTATTTCACTATGGACATTAAGCCAACAGGTTAATACCACTCACAGACAACAGGCTACCCACCTTTCTCGTTGAAAAACTGGGTTACAGTTTGACATCCTTTCCTTTGTCTTTCCTCTCTCTCTTTTCTCTCTTTCTTTGCTTGAAAACCAGATTTAGATTTAACGTTACATGGCAACATTGTGGTCACTGTAGTTCTGGCGCATCTACTGACTGAAACTAAACACTGTCACTGAGTGCGCTAAGACAGGACCAAACCATTTCATGCAGATACAGGGAGGTGGTCGGTCAATGTGGATGTTTACTTTTTGGTCAATGGGGATATTTACTGCCAAAAACAAGTAAAAACAAAGAGATCATTAATTGTATTATTATATTTGAAATATATATACTGAATGATGATGGTTTAATAATTTATATTAGTTTTTACCTATTTTTTGGGCCCCTGTCAGTCATGGGCCCTTGAAATTGTCCTAACTTTCCCCCCCTATACGGCGCCCCTGAGCCCACCGGACAAGAAGAAATAACCATTTTATTTAATGAGTGAACAGAGATGATGTGTTATTGCCACTGTTCATCACACCCCCAACCGTCAGACACCACCTACCAAGAGCCTGGGTCTGTCTGAGGTTTCTGCCTAAAAGGGAGTTTTTCCTCACCACTGTCGCACTGAATGCTTGCTCTTGGGGAATTACTGGAATTGTTGGGTCTTTGTAAATTATAGTGTGGTCTAGACCTACTCTATTTGTAAAGTGTCCTGAGATAACTTGTTATGATTTGATACTATAAATAAAATTGAATTGAACGCGTTTGACTTTGTCCTTCTACAGTAACAGCATAGCTCTTCCGCCGTCCATCATGGCGTTCATAATTTGCGCGAGTAGACTGTGACATCACGTGCAAAGGGTCTATATATATTATTTTCCTTTTATTTTTTATGGGCAGTTGGTAGTTGTGTTTAGCTGCTACAGAGCTCCGTGACGACGGTTACAGAGCTCCGTCGTATCAGTAGCAGTTAGTTGTGTTCAGCCGCCAATAGGTGACTGTGAGCCGGGTCCAGGCGGCACCAGATGACAATAATAATAATAATAAATTTAATTTATATAGCGCTTTTCATAGACTCAAAGTCGCTTTACAGGGGAGGTAGATTACAAAAACAAAACAAAACAAAACAAAACTAAACAAAACAAGATTCAGGCACAGATGAAAAGGGAGGGGGGAGGGGGGCGGGGGGCAGCGGATAGGCAGAGGTGAAGAGATGGGTCTTGAGATGGGACTGGAAGATGGTGAGGGATTCAGAAGTGCAGATCTCTTGGGGAAGGGAGTTCCAGAGCCTGGGAGCTGCCCTGGAGAAGGCTCTGTCCCCAAAACTGCGGAGGTTGGACTTATGGATGCAGAGGAGACCGGCTGAGGTGGATCTGAGGGACGGTGAGGGTTGGTAGGGAGAGAGGAGGTCAGTGAGGTATGAGGGTGCCAGATGGTGGAGGGTTTTGTAGGTGAGGACCAGGATTTTGTTGGTGATCCAGTGGGAGACAGGAAACCAGTGGAGTTGTTTTAGGACTGGAGTGATGTGCTGCCAGGATTTGGAGTCGGTTGATGTTAGTAGAGCTGATGCCGAGGAGAAGTGAGTTGCAGTAGCCCAGTCGGGAGGAGATGAAGGCGTGAATGAGTCTTTCAGCAGCGGGGGTTGTGAGAGAGGGTCTGATTTTGGCAATGTTGCGGAGGTGAAAGAAGGAGGTTTTGATGACATGGCGGATGTGGGGCTCAAGGGAGAGGGTGGAATCAAAGATCACGCCAAGGTTGCGGGCCTGGGAAGATGGGGAGACAATGGTGCCGTCAATGTTGAGAGTGGGGTTATTGATTTTGCTGAGTGTGGATTTGGAGCCTATGAGGAGGAATTCTGTTTTATCGCTGTTGAGTTTGAGGAAGTTGTGCTGCATCCAGGTTTTAAAAACTGACAGACAGGAGTTGATGTGGGAGAGGGGAGGATTGTGGGGGGATTTGGTGCTAAGGTAGATCTGGGTGTCATCGGCATAGCAGTGGAAGTCCAGGTTGAAGTGGCGGAGTATCTGACCAAGGGGGAGGATGTAGATGATAAAGAGGAGGGGGCCGAGTACGGAGCCTTGGGGAACGCCTTGAGTGACTGTGGTTGTGGCAGAGGTGTGGTTATGGAGAGAGATAAAGTGTGATCTGTTGGAAAGGTAGGAGCGGAGCCAGCTGAGTGCAGTACCGAGGTCTTTGAGTCTGGTGAGCAGGATGTTATGGCTCACGGTATCGAAGGCTGCACTCAGGTCGAGGAGGATGAGGATGTTGAGGGAACCATGTCAGCAGAGGTGAGGAGGTCGTTGAGGACTTTCAGGAGAGCGGTTTCTGTGCTGTGGAGGGGGCGAAAACCAGATTGGAGGGGTTCGAATTGGTTACTGGCATGAAGATGGGTTTGTAGTTGTGAGGCAACTATACGTTCCAGGGTTTTAGACAGAAAGGGGAGGTTGGATATTGGGCGGTAGTTGTTGAGGGAGGATGGGTTCCAGACCAGGTTTTTTTAAGGATTGGGGTGACAGAGGCAGTTTTGAAGGTAGAGGGGACAGTTCCAAGGGACAATGAGGAGTTTAAGAGGTTAGTGAGGTAGGGGCATAGGACGGGGAGGAAGGACTTCAGGACAGGGTTCGTACACCTTTTCCAAGGGCAAATTCAAGCACCTTTCAATCACCTTCAAGGTCCATTTTAACACTGTAACCACTGTAAAATACATACCAATACATAGTCAAAATTATTATTTATTGGTTTATCACATTAAAAGAGATAATGCTATAAACACCCAAAATTGTGTTTTGTAATAGCAGAAGGATCAGATATTTAAGCAAAACACAAGTTTTATTTTTCAAGTAGATTTTGCTTGCTATCTAACTAAACAAAATCACTCGGCTGCAGGTTCACTTCCCTAACCCTGAGTTATCACCTTTAACATGTTTAAAGCCCCAGTGTGTAAGAATTTCTCCCATCTAGCGGTGAAATTGTATAGGACAACCAACTGAATTTCACTTTGTAGCCCCCCCCCCCCCCCCCCCCCCATTCCGAGTGCGTTATAACTCCTACGGTGGCTGAACCTGAAATTAGCGACAACTGTCCGTGAGTGTCCCTTCCAGTGTAATAATAGTTTGACGTTATTTTGGTACCATTTCATTGCTAACATCAGCTATCAGGTTCCCAAACATATGCAAGCTAATGTTAGTAAAGTATCAGTTCTATTGTTATTCTGTATATTGTACCAGATTAATAGTGTAAGGCGATGTTTACAGCGTAGGAGAGAAGCAACAGAGGCTTGTGTTTTTAATATATTTCTCTGAGCAGCATGAACAATGTCAAAGAAACTGAAATGATCTCTTAGTGTCTCCATCGTTTACACGCAGCTGTTCTAGTAGCTAGTCTGTGTTACAACTCCATGACATGAATTGTCTGCCAAGGAAATCATGGCACATATGATTACGTTTATGTTACAAGGTAGACAATCCTTTTTCATCATTGACGCGAGGAAAAGTATCCTACACATCGTTCTAGCATTATGCACAACCGTGCTATATTTAGCCAAGCAAATAGCAACTATAAAACTTTTACACAAATAGGCAGAATTACTTGTTGAGAAGAAAGCAGGCAACTTCGGCGTCCCTTTTAAAATCCTTGCTCCTCATCAGCTCTTTCCATCTTGGAAAAGCCACAACACGTTGCTTTGCCTGTCACGTCATTTTAATTTCCTCTGCGATTCAGTTACATGTCACAGTCAGTGCCACTGAGTGAAAAGCGTGAAATGCGGAGCAGTATAGCCTGTATGTCCCTTACGGGCTACCATATTTCAAGATGGCGCATGGCTATGGAGCGTCTACCCAAGTTCACGTAAGCGCAAATGTAATATTTCAAGCCAATAGGTATACTTGGAGTTGATGGTTGTGGTCAATATTCATAAAAAAGGACAGGTTTGTGAAGGGCAACACAGATTTTGATAATGAACAACTATAAATGTTACACACTGGGGCTTTAATCTCTTCATGGTTCCTCACATAACATCCAGTAAGACAGCTATGGTGAGCAAATTACATGCAGCTGGCTCAGTCTGTGTTAAATCAGACTAAAACAGTTGCTGCACCCTCTTAGATTTTGCTCAAAGTTTATGTTACCCTTAA
This sequence comes from Gymnocephalus cernua, assembly GCA_023631565.1. NCBI lineage: Eukaryota > Metazoa > Chordata > Actinopteri > Perciformes > Percidae > Gymnocephalus > Gymnocephalus cernua. Next base: position 32,272,294 of record CM042434.1, on the reverse strand, counting down.
TGTGAAAACGTGGAGGAAAGAGTTGCAGAGATCCGGAGTAGAGGTAGGGAGGGTGTTGGTCCGAGGCTTAATGAGGTTGTTCATTGTGGAGAAGAGGGTTCTAGGATTTTGGCAGGGGTCAGTGAGGATGGTGGAGAGGTAGGCAGATTTGGCAGCAATGAGGGCGTCTTTGTAGGCAGTGAGGTGGAGTTTATAGGCTTCATTGTGGACTGTTAGAGATTGTTTCTTTGTCAGACGTTCAAGTTGGCGGCCAGTTTGTTTCATTTTCCGGAGTGCAGGTGTGTACCAGGGTGAAAAGGTGCTAAAAGTGACGTTTTTTGTTTTGAGGGGGGGCAGAGTGTTGAAGGGAGGTAGACAAGGTGGAGTTGAGGTGGTTTGTGAGATCATCAGGTGAGGTGAGGGTTGAGTCCAGGTGGAGAGTGGTGGAGAGCAGGTCAGAGAGATGGTGGGAATCGATAGACTTAAGATTGCGGAAGGTGATTTCTCTGGGGAGGCGGGGGCGTGGGGTTGGAGAAGGGATGGTGAACCGTATCAGTTTATGATCAGAAAGGGGAAAGAGGCATGGATGGAGGTCAAGCACTGGTTGGTTTGTGGAGCAGACCAGGTCGTGGATGTGTCCTTTTTCATGGGTGGGGAATGTGACATGTTGGGTGATAGTGAAGTTGTCTAGTAAAATGGTGAATTCTGATGAGAGCTTGCAGGTGGGGAAGTCCATATGGATGTTTAAGTCACAGAGTAACAGCAGACGTGGAGAGAGAGATGAGGCTAGTGTGAGGAGTTCAGTAAAATCAGAGAGGAAGGAGGGATTGGCTAGGTGGCCGGTAGATGAGGATCACTGTCATGGAGGAAAGAGTTTTGAAAGTGAGAAATTCAAATGATGATACTGGGGGGAGGGTAAGTTCTGTAATCTGGAAGTTCTGATTGAAAATAACGGCGAGGCCACCTCCATGGTGGGAGGGGCGGGGTTTGCAGATGTAGTTGTAGCCAGGGGGCGGTGCTTGGTTGAGGGAAACAAAGTCATTGGGTTGTTGCCAGGTTTCAGTGAGCAGAAGGAAGTCCAGAGTGTTGTTGAGGATTAGTTCATGGAGGACAGGGGCTTTATGGTTGAGTGATCGGGTATTGAGGAGGGCAAAGTTGGCATGGTGAGAGGGTGGTGGGATGGGGGCAGGCTGGAGAGATCTGAGGTTGACCCGGTTAGCAGTGTGTGTGGTCGGTGGGTGGGGGGGTGGGGGGGGGGGGTATTACAGTTGAGGGGGGACAGTGAGTGGATTTGCAAATGAGTGGACAATAGGTGTATGTGAAGGGTGGATAGCACTGTAGTCCAGGGGCCGCAGCAGTTGAGTTTAGCCCAGAAAAAAAGTCTGTGTCATTCGGCCACGACAGTTAAGTGTAGGCACCGACACGACAAGTTAAGTTTAGAAAAAAATATCATGGTTTGGATTCAAACACTCCCAAGGAACAAACACGCGTTTTCGTTAAGTACTTAGTTCTCTTAGCGCTCCGTCAAACTGCACCATTCTGCACATGCACGACTCAAATCGTGTGGGGGACTCGCGTCGTGTCTTGACATTATCCATGGCTTCTGAACTAATTTCTTCTAACAATCCCAAAATGCAATGCGTCACATTTTAAAGATGTGAAACCTGAGAGATTTGTGGGCGAATGAAAGCTTCAAACCTGCTAATATCTGAAAAGCTGTGTATTATTTTTGGTGAAACGTTGATGAGCTTAATCTTGCCTGTTGAGAGATTGGCTCTGACCTGATTCAAGCTGATTGAAGTCTATTTAAACGCTGCGTCGGGGGAATCAAACAGCCCAGATACACTCTCTGAGTCTCACAGTATCATCACGTTTGTGGAATTTAAAATAATAAATGAAATAAAAAAATAAATAAAAAGCTGTCAATGGTGTAGCTTTTCAAGTTAAAAATAACTAAAGCAGTGCTCGGTTGGACCGTGTGCCCAGGGCTCTGTGTCGTTCAAAAATATTTGATACCTGTACTGAGACCGTGTGTGTGTGTGTGTGTGTGTGTGTGTGTGTGTGTGTGTGTGTGTGTGTGTGTGTGTGTGCGTGTGTATGTGTCTTTGCGTGCATGTGTGTGTGCGTGTGTATGTGTCTTTGCGTGCATGTGTGTGTGTGTGTGTGCTTGTTTGTGCTTGCGTGCATGCATGCACGTGTGTGGGTGCGTGTGTGTGTGTGTGCGTGTGTGTGTGTGTGTGTGTGTGTGTGTGTGTGTGTGTGTGTGTGTGTGGGTGTGTGCGTGTGTGTACCTGTCAGGGAGCTGATGTGTTCACTGGAGTCGTCTTTACTGAGTCCGTCCTCCTCGGTGATGTGGCTCATCGGTGCGTTGAGACTCAGACTGTCTTCATCCGACGGCTGCAACACAAACCGACAAACAAACAAACAACAACAGTCCGTTAATCATCTTCAGAAACACGCCAAACATTCTCTGCTTCCAGCAGAGAACACGGACAGACATGGTGAAAGCACATCCAGACACACTGGGGCTGGACAAAATATTGATATTATATCAACATCGATATATGAGATAGATATCTAGATATCTTCTTAAATTTCGGATATTGTGATATGACTTAAGCGTTGTCTTTTCCTGGTTTAAAAGGCTGCATTAACTTACCAGACTGTACTACCTGTTCTGTTATTTACCTTTACCCACTTAGTCATTGTATAAACATTACTGATGACTATTTATTCAAACTCTCACTGTGTAAATGTTTTAAAAAGCACTAATAGTCAACCGTACAATATCACCGCAATATCGCCATTGATGTATTTGGTTAAAAATGTTCCTGATATTTAGTTTTCTCCGTATCGCCCAGCTCTAAGACACACACACACACACACACACACACACACACACACACACACACACACACACACCATACCTCAGTAGCAGACAGTCTCTTGTCTCCGTTGTCGCTGCCCACTCCTGAGTCGCTGTCCTGCTTCTTCTGCTGCTCAATTTCCTCCACACTGCAGACACACAAGCTACACAGTTACACACCTCACACAGACACACATACACACATACTGAGGAGGTGTGTGTGTGTGTGTGTGTGTGTGTGTGTGGGCGGGATAAGGAGCAAGTGAAACAGAGAGAGAGAAAGAGAGAGAGAGCACAGTGTCTCTGTAACTCCGCCTCCCCTCTCTCTGGGAGAAGTGTTCACTCTGCTTCGGATTTCCTGCTCAGATCTGATGTTTTTCATTTATGTTTTTCAGTGTGACTAGAGAGGATGAACTAAAGACCTAAGTTTGATTTATGGTTGTGCGGAGGCTCCACAAAGAGCTTTCTCCGGAGCCTACGCAAGTGGCTGCAAGTTTATACTGGTGCGTTGGTGTGTGTGTGTGTCAATCTCTTTAAAGCCCCAGTGTGTAAGAATTTCTCCCATCTAGCGGTGAAATTGTATATGACAACCAACTGAATTTCACTTTCTAGCCCCCCCATTCTGAGTGCATTATAATTCCTACGGTGGCTGAACCCGAAATTAGTGACAACCGTCCGTGAGTGTTCCTTCCAGTGTAATAATAGTTTGACGTTATTTTGGTACCATTTCATTGCTAACATCAGCTATCAGGTTCCCAAACATATGCAAGCTAATGTTAATAAAGTATCACTGCTATCGTTATTCTGTATATTGTACCGGATTAATAGTGTAAGGCGATGTTTACAGCGTAGGAGAGAAGCAACAGAGGTTTGTGTTTTTAATATATTTCTCTGAGCAGCATGAACAATGTCAAAGAAACTGAAATGATCTCTTAGTGTCTCCATCGTTTCCACGCAGCTGTTCTAGCTGTAGCTAGTCTGTGTTACAACACCATGATGTGAGTTGTCTGCCAAGGAAATCATGGCACATATGATTACGTTTATGTTATCATTGACGCGAGGAAAAGTATCCTAGACGTCATTCTAGCGTTATGCAACCATTTTAATTTCCTCGGCGATTCAGTTACATGTCCTCGATAATAGACGCAACAGGCTTTCAAATCTGCCGGCGGTGAGTCACAAGTAATCTTCTCCCCCTCCCTCCCTGGCATACATCACAGTCAGTGCCACTGAGTGAAAAGCGCGAAATGCGGAGCAGTATAGCCTGTACGTCCCCAAAGAATTTCTAATATAGGAAGAAGTTCCACTCCCTCGTTACTTCCGGGTTCTGAGTTCCACTAGATGGCGCTCACAGGCCAGTGCAGAATGAATGGGACTCTATGGAGCTATACCCCTAAATATCCACTTTCCTCAGGATATAATGTTTTGTCTAGTAATTTGAATGTTGCATTCGAAAGGGGAGGCAAACAAAATACATACTGCTGGGCTTTTTTGTTCTAAAAAGCCTTTTAAAATGTCAATGATGTCATACACATATACGGCCAGAGTCGCTTCCTTTTTTCTCTCGAGGCATCGACAACACAGCTGACAGGTTAGACTCTCCCTGTCAAAACACGCTATAAAGAGGTTTGCTAATGTCGACGACCACGCCGAAATATTCACTCTGACATTCTGGTTCCACTTCGGATGCCGTCAAGCGGGATCTCCGATCGTAATCAGTCCTTCACTGACCAATCAGCATTCATTAGCAGAATGCTAGTGTGGTATGGGCAACAACGACTCAACCTGTAACAAATCGAAAGGGCATAAATACTCGTTCATTCAACTTTTGACCTATAATCCATGTTGAACTTGCAAAAACTACAATCAGATCTGAGATTTCTCAACGACAATCAGGCGAAAGAGACACATTTAGCCGTCTAGCTCCATAGACTCCCATTCATTTTGCACTGGACCGCGATCACCCCTAGTGGAACTCTGGTGGAACTGCAACCAAAGTAGGTACAATGGGGCTGAATGGGGAGTGGAACGGCTTTCCGTAGACGGGCTTTGATGTCCCTTAGGGGCTACCGTATTTCAAGATGGCGCATGGATATGGAGCGTCTACCCCAGTTCATGTAAGCGCAAATGTAAAATTTCAAGCCAATAGGAATACTTGGAATTGATGGTGGTGGTCAATATTCATAAAATTGGACAAGTTAGTGAAGGGCAGTACAGATTTTGATAATGAACTACAAATGTTACATAATGGGGCTTTAAGAGAATAGCAGGGCCAGCGTGTGTGTGTGTGTTTGTGTGTGTGTGTGTGTGTGTGTGTAACGCTAAAGAGGGAATGAAGCGAGTCATCCAGCGGGAGTTTTACCGGAGGATAAACACACACCAGGTACTGGATATATTCATCTGAATGTACGGCAGGACACAACATCTGCTGACGTTCCCTCAAGTTACCTTGGTTACATTATTCAAAACAAATCTAGTTGTAGTCTTGCAATGTGTGACTCTGCGAGATCCCCAGTCTTTACACACCATGACAGTCTTTAACGTTAGCTGTGAGGTGTGAGATGGTGTCTGACTGGAGTCTGTTCAGAGTCTCCTAGTGTATGTTTGATGTTCATCTCTTAGTTTTCTGGTTTCTGTTTTCATTCCAGTATTTGTGTGTAGCAGGGGCGGTTCTACATTGAATGATGCCCCGGGCAAGACCCCGTTTGAGCGGGTGGCAAAGTATTTTAAGGGGAGTTCTGCTTACCGCAGGTTGTACCCTCACTCTCTCATCTCTGTCCTACTACTACTGCCGAAAACATGTCTTTTCGCTTTTTTCTTTTATTTGAGCCGCTTGGGTAACTTTGTTTCATTTTCGCGTTTAGACCATTGACATAAAAGAAAGGTTTAGACTGGTCTTGCTTCGTCTCTGTGTACTTCCCAGTTCTCCTGTCACTTTGTGTTTATCTTTCGTTACGGACTAGTCCATTTCATTGTGAAAGTAGGGGGTGTTGACCTCTCTCAGCAAGCAGGGCGCCTGCAGCTGCTGGGGGCGCTGATCTGCCAATTCCCCACACAGTGAAATTATTGATAACAGAGAGGATTTTTTTTTTTAAGTTCTCGTGCCGCCCCCCATGTGACATGAAAAAAATTCCACCCCGGGCGGTTGCCCGGTTCGCCCGTACTAAAATCCGGCACTGTTGTGTAGTCACCGATTGTTCATTCCCTCCTTTGTTTGTTTTTTTCTTGGTTCATGCATTTGTTCTTTCCTTTCCTTTGTCTGTTCTACTATGTTGTGCATTCCTTCCTTCTCACACTTCTACAACTCGTCCTTTGTCCCGACATTTATGCTCCTACACGCGTTCCTCCATCTTTTTCTCTGGTCGCTCAAGCTGGATTCAATCCTTCATTCCTCCGTTCATAATGCCTACACGTAGGGATGCACCGATCCACATTTTTTCACTTCCGATCCGATCCCGATACCTGAATTTGGATATCGGCCGATACCGATACTATTCCGATACCAGAGCTGTGTTTGCTTTAATATTATTATTATCATTATTGTTGATTTTATATGATGCTGAAATAAACTCCTCTCAACGGGCAAGTATGATATGGACGTACGTATGCATGTATGTCCCAAAAGGCAACTTGAGGTAAGTATAAGGTCAGAAAAGGAAGTCAGAAAAACAGGAAAAATCTCATTCTGAAAACAGATATCCAACTGTAAGGGTTTCAAATTGATTGTCATGTCAATATTTATTACATTCCCAAAATGTCAAATACTTGAGTCTTGAAATATAAGAAAAGTGCAAGTGTAAAAATCTCTCTCTCACACACACACACACACACACACACACACACACACACACACACACACACACACACACACACACACACACACACACACACACACACACACACACACACACACACACACACACACACACTATCAATAAAACAGTGTGTGAACAGCGCAAATCAAGCACACTGGCTCTTGTAGCATCAACAAATCAACGTTTTAAAATGTCAAATATCTGAAATATAAGAAAAGTGCAATAACTGTAAACATCTTACACACACACTTAGTTACACACACACACACACACACACACACACACACACACACCTCTGTTTTCACGGCTGCGCAGCGGCTGCTCTGAAACGGCGGCCGCCGGGACACGTACGATCCGGGGACTCTGGGGGACGCAACAACGGGGAAATCAAACGCCACAAGCCAGCGACAACACCGGGACAGACGGTTGTGAAAGTCCTGTTTTGTTTTTGCATTTTGCTGTCTTGCTCTGCTGTGTTTCCAGTGTTTAGTATTTCCAAACAGCGGACACGCAGGATAGCATTGAGCTAGCCACAATGCTGCTCATGCTACTATCCTGCTAGCTGGCTGCAAACTGATGAATGGACTTCCTGAGCGGGGGCGTGTCTCATAACTCTGTGTCTCATTGAGCCGCGCCTCCGTTCAGGAAGTCTATTCCACAGTTTGCAGCCAACCAGCCAACCAGCAGACCAGCCGGCAGAAATCACTTTTGGAGCCATTTCAGCAGACAACGTTAAAGTGCAGACATGGCTCGTGGTATCGGAAATCTCCGCAGGTTGGATCGGGAAAATCCGATACCTGAATTAACGCTGGTATCGGCCCCGATACCGATACTGGATCGGATTGGCCCCATCCCTACCTACACGTGTTCCTTTGTCTTTCATTCCTTCATTTACTTTTTATTTCCTCTATCGTCAGCGGTGGAAGAAGTATTCAGAGCCTTTACTTCAGTAAAAGTCTGTAAGTATCATCAGGAAAATGTAGTTGTAGAAAGTGTAAAGGATCCAAACAGTTGTGTGTTTAATGGTCTAATCATCTCAGCTGGACTTGTAGCCGTTATATTGTTGGCTAGTTTACTTTAGAATAAAATATCAGATTTTATAAACTACATGTGTTTTGTGTGCAGGAAATTTAATGTGTAAAGTAACTAGTAACTAAAGCTGTAACAGATATAATATAGTGGAGTAAAAAGTACAATATTTCTCTCTGAAATGTAGCAGAGTAGAAGTAGAAAGTGGCATGAAAAGAAAAGACTCAAGTACCTCAACATTTGGACTGAAGTACAGCACTGGAGTGAATGTCCCGTCCATCCATTATCTCTTCCTTCATTCCTCCATGCAGCAATCATAACTAATCCATCATCGTGTGTGTGTGTGTGTGTGTGTGTGTGTGTGTCTCTCAGTGTGACCCAGCAGGGAGTCAGAGCACGGATCACTTTCTGACTCATGGTGCATTTGGCTGCAGTCTGAGAAACCGAGGAAGCTCAGATCACCCGCCACATGAAATCCAAACTCAATAAACTGCTTTGACGGCATGTAACCATAGACAGTAAAATTAATGGACACAGCGACGCCATAGACTTCCACGGAGACCAGTGAAGTCTATTAGAAGCACTTTTCCGGTGATGGAACGTAGATGTGACGTGAGCAACCTGTCTGAAAGTTGTAAGTCTTCTGGTAGCTGTGCCAAGAGAAATCTAAATGTTACTTCATATGAATTCACTTGCCACATACCAAAGTATTTCCTTTTTTTGGGCGCTTTTTTCTATGCTTTTCCCCCCATTGTTTTGGTTGCTTTTCCGATCTTTTTTGCAATTATTTTCTGACTTTTTTGGGGCTTTATGTCGACCAAACTGTAAGTGAGAAGTCTATATGAGACATGGAATAATACAGTCACAGATATTTAACTTTTTCTCTTAAATAAAAGCATGTCAATAAATTATACATGCCTGGCCCTTGGTGTGATTCTTTTTCCAGTGTGACCCTTAGTGAAGTTGAGTTTGACACCCCTGCTCTATGGGCTTCTCCCTGCTCTATGGGCTTCTCCCTTGACTGTACCCCCCCCCCCCAATTGCCTGCCAGCTTCTCTTGTACTATATGGTAATTTCTCTACTATGCAGAACAACAGTAAGTCGTGTGGTGATGACACAATCGTTAACCTATTGCTACGGAGCCATAACGTGAGATACAAGGTAATGGAGCCTTTTATACAGTGTTGTGTTTCTTTAGAAATAAACAATGGACAAATAAACGCTTCAGATGTAAAGTTGAAAAAAAATGAATGGGAGTCAATGGAATGCTAACGGAAGGTGATGGCTTGTTAGCCTTAGAATCTCCCCATAGGAGGTACGCTTTCTGGATGCTCGCTTACCCCCTTGATATAAACAGGTTTTTGGATATGAGCCAACCTTTTCTAGAAGCTAGATAGACACACACAGACACACACAGACACACACAGACACACACACACACACACACACACACACGCTCTCACTCACTTCTACATGAAGTCTTTCTGGTTTAACAGTTGATAGTAAAAACAGACAAAGGAGGCGGGAGTTTTCCATGATGCCAGCCGCTGCAGTGCTGACACAGAAGAGAAGGGATGAGGAGACGCGGCGACTGACCTGCCGGTGGTGGGCCGTGATAGGCTGAGCCGCTCCATGACAGGCAGGTACAGAGAGTCGGGCATCTTGTCACTGCGACACGCCTCGATGCTCAAATACTTGAAGATGTGAACTTTCCCTTTTATACAGATCTGGAAGGAGAAAAAAAGGAAGATTACATCACGTTACATGTCATTTAGCTGACGCTTTTATCCAAAGCGACTTCCAATTAAGTGCTTTCAACCCTGAAGGTACAAACTCAAGAACTCGAGGACAGCAAGAAGGAAGTGTGTAACTGTGCAACTGCAAGTGCTATTTTTTTTAAACACTCAGACATCAACCTGCCTTCTGCTGAGTCATTGAACTCTTTAGTGTCTTTTGTCCTTCAGCCTCTGAGCCTCTCTTTTAATGATTCTTTCATTAAAAGGCTGATAATTCCAAACTGCATTATAGATAAAGTATATATTGTATTGCATAGTTGGATGAAAAGATGTGTTTTAAACCACGTTGATATAAACAAGTAGAGGTGAAGAATGTAGATAATGTTAAAACGCGTAACCACGGTAACCCCTGCCAACCTCCGCTCTAGCGGCATTGCCAGTGTAGTGACTATTTTGTCTTGATCCTGTTCTTTGTCACTTTGGTGTTGACTGGGGGAATCTTTGATGCTTGTTTGTTCCAAAAAATATTCGGGAGAGTGAAGTTGGAAAAATAGATGGTCTTTTATTTTAACACAATAAATAGTACAGATCCTGTATCTGTTAAATAAATTATAAGGCAGATTGTAAATGTTAGCTAAAGGAGCAGCAGTTCATGCAGCAGTTTGGTAGCAAGGTCAAAAAGCTGTGTGCTCCCAGTCAGCCACACCTCCACCCTCGTCACCTTCCTATTAAATGGCCCCTTTGACCTGCAGAGGGCATAACTGAGGAAGCATAGGGCACACATTAATAAATTATAAAACAAAAGCAATAGTTAATGAATGGCTCCTACAGCCAGATAACGCTTAACTTACTGAAAGGGTAGTGTGGTGTCCAGTATTGCATACTGTAATATTTTACCGGAAAGAGTATGCAATTTGCTTACTATTGGTTTCATACTAAGGTTTCGGTCGTACTAAAAAAATGCTCGATGGTGTTTTAAGCCCCCAACGTCGACTTCAAGGCAGCGCTGCAACCGTCGACTTCAAGGCACCTGTCAGTACCCGATCCGTTCCATCTGCACGATCCGTTCTTCGCATGCGCAGAATTGCGTAGCAGAAAACCTGTGCGATTTGTACCACGCATGCGTTAAAAAACACTTGACGGCAACTGGCAGCATATTTTTCTTGACGTCATTGTTGTGTTGTTTATGTTGATAGTTTTACTGGTAATACTTCGTCTTGACCATAGACCATTAATTCATTATTAATATACCTGTCTATGGTCTTGACTAATAACGCAACGAAGTGTGAACGTACAAAAGTGTCCTTTCAAAGACGGATGACAGCTCTTCCAGCCACCACTGCTGTATACCACTATAGTAGCTACATGCTAACGGCAGTAAACATGTCATCTTGGCGGCCATTGTTGTTATATTCTCCCCAATTCTGGGTCTCATTCCTGCTGAAACATGTCCGATTGGGTAGTGTTTGGTTCAGAAGCCTTTATCTGAGATTTCTCACGTTAGAAAGTGCTGCTTCGTTCCACTATCTAACGTTAGCATACTCCTAGCGGCTAACGGCTATGTAGCATGCTAACGCGACATAGCTGTAATCTTGGCCAATGCTGGTAATTTCTCCCAAAATTCCGGTCACTTTAGTGCTGGGCCATGTCCGGTTGTGTAGTGTTTGGTTTAGAAGTCTTTATTGGTGATTGTTCGCGGTAGCAGCGGAGAATATAGCAGGACTTTACCGTGAAAAATCACCACCGTTGGCCAAGATAACAGATATGTTGCGTTAGCATGCAGCTACATAATAGTTATGTATGCACATGCGCAGAACGGACCGGTAATCGTGCAAGCGTAGAACTGATCAGCTGGGGTCGTAAAAGCATGAGCTTCTGCGCATGCGCAGAGTTATGCGCATGCGAAGAACGGATCGTGCAGATGGAACGGATCGTGTACTGACAGCACCTAACCCTAACCATTGCCTGGAAGACGACGTTGGGGGCTTAAAACACCAAACACCTAAACAATCTCAAATACTGTTTTAGCTACTAAAGAGCATGTCAGTGTGGAATTTCGGACGCAGCCTTTGATGATGCTGCAACAGACTGTGCTTGTGTGCTTGTGTGTGTGTGTGTGTGTGTGTGTGTGTGTGTGTGTGTGTGTGTGTGTGTACCTGTGCAGGTGGACTCTGCAGTGGGTTGTTTTCTAACTGGAGGGACTGGAGCTGTTTCATCTTCCTGTAGCATACCGGGATGGTCGACACCTTGTTACAGGAGAAGTCAAACTTCACCAGAGGAAGGCCAGCCAAGTCTGCAGGAGGGACACACACACACACACACACACACACACACACACACACACGCAAACACAGAGACACACTTTCTGACACGGTATTCAGGTGAATTTACTGCGTTAGCCTGAAAATAAGTCTTGTATGAGATTTTTTTCATGCAATTATAAATATTCTTTAATATTATAATACATTACTACTATGACATTCTTTTTGAATGGAGAGATGGGTTGTTTGTAGCCTTAATGTTGCTAGGCTACTTTGGCTAGAGAGAGTCTTTTAGAAAAGTAAAAGTTCTTATGAAGCCAAGTTTGACCTGTGGAAGTAACAGACATCTGCATATTTGGTTTGGATCTGCATATAACATGTCTGTTCTTAATGAAAAGATTTGTTTTTCCACTTGAAATTAAAGTGCAGCATTTTAAAAACAACGAAAGGAATGGGAATGGATGTTTAGCTTGTATGTGTTCAACATATACAAGCTAAATGTCTGGGTTGGGTTAAAATCCTGCTAACGCACGCACATACACATGCGCACACACACACGCGCACACGCACGCACACACACGCACACACACGCGCATGGCTCCAACCCCCAGCATGTTTCCCATCACACAGAACAATGCAGCTGTTGTTATTTTCAGAGGTTTGTAATTGTTAGCAGAAGACCGTCTCCTTGTTTCTCTTCGTGTGAAATTTATTTTCCTCATTAGAAGTAAAATACCTGGAAATAAACGCCTCCCCGAGTCCCTGAGCTGTGATCTAACACCAGCGTTTAATGTTCACAGTCCAAAACCTTCAGAACTGTGTCTTTGTATCAGGTCTGTGAGATTGGGACGGAGAGAAGAAGACTGTTTGACACAAGTTGCGTCAGTTCCAGTGAGTTAAACAATGAAATTACATTTCAAATGCAGCGGTGAGACAATGAATGACTCGGCCTCTGGATGGTTTACAAAGACGGCTGACTCACTCAGCAGAGAGAGCACTTCAACAGATTACAACCCACAATGCATCAGAGGCCGAGACCTGACCCTCACGAAACCCTCTGCTCCCTCTCTGATCTTCTCTTCTGACAAAACACGTGACACAGAGGAAAAGTTTGTATTTTCATAAACACAGCTGTTTGATACTCCTTCACAAACAGATGTTATTTACTTTTGTACATGGAGAACAAAATAATTTATACTTTATTAATCCCACAAGGGACATTAATAATCACTCTGCTGTTAATATTATTGTTATTATACACATTACACACACATGCTCAATACCTATGCATGCACTAATGGAGAGATATCAGAGTGAGGGGCGCCCCGAGCAGTTTGGGGGTTCGTTCACACCTTGCCAGTGCCCAGGAGGTGCACTGAACTGGCACCTCTCCAGCTACCAGTCCACCACCATACTTTGGGCTGTATGGGGGAGTTGAACCAGCAACCCTACGGTTCCCAACCCAACTCCCTACAGACTGAGCTACTCCAGCCTAGTTTTTTAAACGCTGCTGTTCAAACTCCGTTATGAGGATCCCAGCAAGACACAACAGGAACATTCTGATGTTCTCCTCCATCATGCTGCTTTGTTGTTGTATGTGGCGCTAAGGTCTAGTGACGATGCTATGAAGACCGTTGCGGTGCTTGCGTCACTCCCTTACCCCTCCTACCAGTCCCTGTGGCCACTTGGCCGGTGGGAATGCAAATGGAAAAAAAGATTTTGGGGGAGAGTAGTTCGTAGAACTGCTTAGAAATGTACTTTTCCCCTAAAAAGTACAAGTACTATCCAGTGGGAAAACGCCTTTAGAATAATAATCTGAGTCTGTCAGCGGTAAAAACATCACTTTTGTGAAGGTAAATATAAACTGGACAATTGTCCTATTAACTTCCATTGTAGCTTGTTTCACCGCTGCCGACTGCAGCGATCTCTCTTAATACTGGACCAGCGTCAGAGATTGTTGTTCCCATCAGTCACTTATAGACACAAAAACTTGGAAAAATAGGGTCAAGGTTGAAAGAAAAATAAAAAAGTTACCCTTAAATGCCCTCTGGCTGGCGCTTTATGGCACCAGCCAGGAAAACAAACCGCTACTCAAAGTCCTTCATTCGGTCTGCTGTCAGACTTTTAAACCTTTACAATAATCTCTAAGAATGAACCTTTTATTTATATATCCTGAGGTGTGTGTACTGCTTGTGTTCCATTTGTCTGGGAACCTTATTTATTTATTCATTTATTTATTTATTTTATCATTGTTCTTAACCCTCGTGTTGTCTCGAAATTTCAACATTTTGTTGTTCTTTTCAACGTTTTTGTCCATTTTATTCCAATTTCTTTGTCATTTTTTTTTTGAGTTTTTTTAATTATGTTTTTGTCAATTTTTAAAGCAAGTCTTTGTCACCTTTGGTGATGTTTAAAAAGAATACATGTTTTTGTCGATTTTTTTCCTGCGTTGTTATAGCTTTTTCCAACATTTGACACTTTTTTCAACGTTCTTTTTGTCATAAAAAAAGAAACTTTTGTAAACGGCGGGTTAACTGTGAACCCTCATTACCCAGCCCTTTGTGTGTTGTCTCTGACATTCTCCTGTCTGTCTTTTATGTGTTTATGTGTAAAAGTATTTTAGGTCTACAAATAAAGTTGTTTGAAATTGAAGTTGAACCTTTACAAGTATGTGTTGAGAAGAATCTCCTCCTTCTCAAGCTAAACAAAGTCTTTAAAAAGCCTCTGGGATCAGCTGGAAAGTGTCAGAAAAACGTGACCTGAAACGCTTAAAAAAATGTTTTTGAGAAACATGGTTTGACTCTTATAAGCATCTTGCTGCCTTGGCCATGTTTCTTGCTCAGAGGATCATTTTTTCCATCAGGTCTGCAGATCTGATCTTCAGATTTAAGTTTCCCTCTCAACCATCAGACTCCCCCCCCCCCCCCAAGTAAAACCGTCCCGGTGGTCTCAGCAGCAGCAGTGAAGTCTGCACAAGTTCAACAGATATTAAATCAGAAACAACATCCCTCCCTTTGTCAGGCCGCCGTCCAGTCTGCTCGCTCCAAAAAGCCTCCCCCGCTGTCGCCGTGGCAACGAGCCCCTGAGCCAGAGCAGAGCTCATTAGGGGAAGGTAACGATCAACTGTTTAAGCCTTACAGCCGATAAGAATTTTGTCAATGACGTTTTTGACACTTTTTTTCTGCATTTCTTTCCGTTTCTGTTTCCATTTGTATTAATTGTTACATGCTGTAGTTTTGATTATCATTTCACAATAGAAGACTGCGGCTATGCTAACTGACTTTGAGTCCACGCGGTGAAGAGTTGCACGCTAAACTGCACCGACAAAAGTGCCAAGTTTATGATTTATTTGCACACGGCCTACATAAAGTAGTTCCTATCACGTGGAATCATTACTGAATGTTTTCTTCATATCCTACGGGTGAAATCGGCAAACATTGTAAATATAAATATGTCCTACAAACCTTAGAATTTTGACCAATTACTACTATCGGTTAAAACACTTTTCTTTATTTACATAAAACACACACACACACACACACACACACACACACACACACACACACACACACACACACACACACACACACACACACACACACACACACGTGAGCCGTCTCTGTGTAACGTAGAGTTTTTCCTGCGTGTCGCTACGACATGTAATGTTAGACAGCCAATCACAGACATCATTAGATCTTGGTAGAAGCATGCTGCGTGCTGATTGGCTCACTGATGCTGCTGAGATTTACTCCTTAGGTATTGAAATTCGGGTATGGAATGACGAGGCATTTTCCGTTACTTGATAATTCGGTCGGTGTTCTAAATATCTTCTTTGTATATCTTTACAAATATTCACTGAAAGAACCAAGCAGCCCTGCCTCATCATATTCTAATATTATGTTGGATGCTCAACAGACCCTGCTATCACACACACTGAACCACAGAGAACAATTATAAGTCTCAAAACGGACTTTTTCTCCAGTTGGTCTGGTGATTTTAACAGCCAGTCACAAGCCTGCCTGTCTCCAGCATCGGCCTATCAGCAGACCGGCAGTCAGACTGGGCGGTGTCCCTGTTCTCGGTGTCACAGGCGTTATTTGGGGGACTGGAGTTTTTTTTTTTTCGGAGGGTGAAGTATATTTTTGGGGACTGGGATGGGTGTGGCGGTGCACACAGAGGACTCTGTGGTCTCATATGCACCTCGCCATCCTGTAGTTGAAAAGGGATTATTGGAGCCACACTCGGGTTTTCTATAACAACCAATAAATGTAATAGCAGTGTCTCAGATTGCCTTCCTACTCTAGTTTTAATCTCTTCACCATGTTTTTATATTTGCTCCATAGAGTAGCACTTTCTGTTGTATGTACTTAGTGCTCTTAGTCTTATAATGGCGGGTGGAAAAACCCTGTATTATATTATATTATATTATAAGAAGGATGATCTTGCCTTCCCTTTTCTTGTTTGTAGTCTTTATCACTGTAGTCTTTATCACTGCCTCCGTCCTTCCCAACAACGCGTCGCAGGTAAAAGGATACATCTGGGCTGAATTTGAACTTCTGTCACACACTCACTCACCTTCTGGCAGGACGCAGAGAAGGTTTCTGCGTACGTTTAGTTCCCGCAGCGCTTTGAGTCTGCCGATGTGGCGAGGGAGAGCCGTGATCTCGTTACAGCTGATGTCCTGCAGAGAAAACAAGAACACAGCTCATGATCACAGCATTTCATTACACGATATTATACCATTTTATTACATGGCTTAGTTGAATTGTAATGTAGAACGCAGTCTGTTATTTTCTTGATAACAGACCATTGCTAAGTACAACACACCGTTGCCATGCAAAAGCAGAGCGTTGCCATGGACACAGTTCTGTTCACTCTGGAGGACAGCTATCAATCAATCTGCTGAAAGAAGTCCAGATCATTTATCAGCTATCAAAAAGTGGGGAAACGTGGAGCAACTTCTGTCCTCCAATTCAAGCAACGACAGCAGATCTGGTGAGCGCCATCGCTACATCTTTATATACGGTCTATGATCGCTATGGAGTAACTTCAGCTGTAGGGACAACAACGCTAATCAGTCCCTCCAGAAAAACGCGGAGTTTTTTTGTGATTGTTGCGGGCAAAAATCCTTGATTATGCGGCACGTTTTCTTAAAAAATGCGATGGAATATGCGGGATATTTATGCCATTTTATGCGATGAAAATGCGGGAACTTGCAAAAATTGCGGGAACTTGCAAAAACTGCGGTTTGATGAAAAAGAGGAAAAAAAGTGATTCCCCCAACACCGTGTTCTCAGTAGGTGAAATTACGTCACTTCATAACGTTCCCATGGCAACAGGGGAAAATTGCTGCTCTTGTGTGAAGTAAACGCAACATTTATCAACTTTCTGCTGAGATATATGTGACTTTTTTGCAACAAAAATGCGGGGATTATGAAATCATGCAAGCCCCGCATATTTTGCGTGGAAATCGGCAATTTATGCGGCGAAAGTGCAGCGTATTTGAAAAAATGAGGCCCCCGCATAAATATGCGGACTTTGGCTGATTATGCATTGAATTCTGCGATCGCATAATCGCGTTTTTCTGGAGGGAGTGACTAATTAGTTAGCTAGCTTACATTGCAACATGTTTACGTTACAGGTGTGTCAACATGCAGCGGCTGTGCAAAAAGAAAACAAGATGAATGAGGACATGAAGCCATTTACCTCGTCTCACTTCACCGTCAACAGAAATGTTCAGTTTAATGTGAATTAGAGCAGCCGATAACCTGCTAGCTCAATAACGCTTCAGCTAATGTCGTATCAATTCCTGCAGTGATTACAACAGCAGCTGGGTCATTTGTCCACCACGGCAGCACTCCATAACATATACGGCTACTACCACAGCCCGTAAGGTGGTGTTGAGTAATAGATGAAGGGTTGCCTTAAACAGATACAGAGTTTACGTTGCTATGGACGCAGGATTCCAACCGTAGAGACGGAACGGACTATTTTCTTTAGCGGGAAGCAATCGTATTTAAATCAATAAACTCCTTTTTAAATCAATATTTTGTGTCAAATTATTGATTTATTTGGCAAGTAGCCATGTAATAAGCGGGATAATGTAGGTTGGTTGTTATAGCGAATACAACCCCGACAGGGTGATCGGGACCCCGACGCGCTATAACAACCGCCTCGCTATACATTATCCCTTACGTAATAAAGCTCAACGTCAAATATGATTGTTGTGACTATTAGATAGAGTTACAGTCTACAAATGGCACACATTACACACATAAATCTCACACACATGCACACACACACACACACACACACACACACACACACACACACACACACACAATGACACACACACACACACTATGAAGAGTGTTACCAGCTCCATGAGGCGATGCAGCTGTCCGATGGTCTCCGGCAGGCTGACCAGCTTGTTGTTGCTGGCGTTGAGGACTCGGAGAGGTAAACCACACAGGCAGGCCGGCAGAGAGCCCAGCTGGTTCCGACTGCAACACAAACATCACCAAACTCATTCAGAGAGGGCTAGGGGGCCGGCGTTTGAAAAATATGTCATACAAATGGTGTGCCAGATGATCGGTTCTGGGAGATGGGTCAGTCCAAAGAGGAATAGATAAGCACATAAGAAGCTGGGCCCAGACTAGTTTAATGATAGCCAGTAGGGTTGCACGATATTGACAAAATGTGATATTGATTGTGAATATTGCGATATCAATATTAATTTCAATATTTTTAAACATATGTAAAATTACAAAAGTGCACACTGAGACTTATGTACGGCTCCGTAGTGCAGCTGGACCACAGGTCGGTCGTGGATGAACAATATTTCCGACTCCAAACTCTGCCTCATATAAACACTGTTTATAAAGTTGTGGGATAGCTACCGGTGAGAAACAGATGCGGGATGGATCACTTTTGGCCACTAAAGTTTCCTCTTCAATCTCTGTTATTTCATCTTCTCCCTGAACACTCATTTTCTGACTTTTGTGTTCTTTTTGTTGCTCCACTCACTCCCTTCGCTCTCTCTTTAGATCCTTTCTTTTTCTTTCCCTTCTCTGATTCGTTCCGTTTTTTTGTCTCTATCTTCTATCTTCTTCACTTACACTGTCACTCTGTGGAAATATGCACACACGTCACATGGTACGCTCCATAGGGTTTGTCACGTAGTCGACCCGTGCGCTGACGTGCACTAATGTGTGCAAGTGGCACGGTAACTGGCCAATGAAACATGATCATTGTAGTGTTTCAAGCTCTAAATCAAACACAACTAAGCCACACAGTTAACGGACGGGACGCAGCGCTCCACAATATAAACAAAATATCACATACTTATCGCAACACTTTCGATATAATATTGCGCATCGTGATATCATGATATCGCGATAATGATATTGACTCAATATATCATGCATCCCTAATAGCCAGACAGATTATTTTAAGAGGATGGAAGAATGAAGGGGTGCTGCCTTCAATCCAGGAGTGGGTTTGTGAGATGGCTAGGGGTGGTGGCGTTTGGAAAGATGTCTTATGAACGGATTGCAAGACTGGATGTCTATGGGTCAATTACGTAGGAGGGTTTTCAACGGGCCTTAAAAACAGTTGTGATGCGACCGTGAATTATCTTAACCCTCCTGTTGTCCTTGGGTCAAATGTGACCCACTTTCAAACAGTTTCTATATCAGAACGTTTCCTTCAACCAAACTGTCAAAAGAAAATTAACGTGGATGGTTCCCTACAGCGCTCTTCACAAGTAAAACAAATGATCAGTTCACTACTTTCATTGAATTTGGGTCTTTTATTCAATTTTATAGCATTTGAAAAAAATAACTTATGAAGAATGTTAAAAAAGTGACAAAAATGTGGGAAAAACCCCCCAAAAGTCAACAAAAGAGTCAAAATAGATGACCAAAACGTTGAAAAGAACGTTAAAATTTTTAATTTGGACCCAGAAAAACAAAAAGTTGCATGGTCGACGGGAAGACAACACAAGGGTTAAAACACATTAATTTCTTGAACATCCTTAAAGTAGAACTCCGGCCAATTGTTACGGTAATCTTGCTAAATATAACTATGCAAGACCTGTCTATAGAAAAAAAAAAAAACGAGCGGAATTGGTCTTAGAAACACAGAGCTGCTGCAGCTAATGCCCACCGCTCCCTTTTAGCTAAAACGGCAGTTATGGGGGCATAAATGAAATAGTGCCTTTGTGTATCTTAACAGACACAAAATACAATTAAAATGTCTGTGTAACAAGAACATGACAACAAGATGCATTTTCAACATCCACCTACCCTGTTAGCTGCTAGCTAGTTAGCTGTCGTCTGGGACGAGACAGTGTTCAGTCAGGCTTCAGTAATAATCATCATGCAGCGGTCCCGTGTGTATTTGTGGCATATATATGGTATATGATATAGATGTTTCTCACCTGTTTCCCAGCCCTTGTGTCACCTGCCTCGTTACCTCGTTACCCTGTGTACTTAGTCTTTGTGTTTCCCCTTGTCCTCTGTCAGATCATTTTGCATTTGTGTCCATTTGTATCCTGCCTCATCTGTTCATTGTTGTTCCAGTCAGTTTGAGTCTGTGTCCAGCGTGCTTTCTGTAAGTTTCTTCCTTGAGTTTTCTTTATTTTTTTGGACTTTAGTTTTTGCCTGCCTCCTTTTTTGGATCTCCCGTTTTTTGTTCGTTTCTCTGGACTTTAGTTTTCCCCTGCCCCAGTTTGGATAGCTTGTGTTATTTCTTGTCTGCTGCCTTTTGGATCCCTCCGTTGTTTGAGCTGTTTTTGTTCCCAATAAATCCCTGAGCACCAAAACCATCTCCTGCCTGCCGTCTCTGCATTTGGGTCCACTATTCCCTGCTGCCCTCGTAACACAAAGGCACTATTTAGCTCATGCCCCCATAACTGCCGTTTTAGCTAAGTGGGAGCGGTGGGCATTAGCTGCAGCAGCTCCATGTTGCCAAGACCAATTTTGCTCTTTTTTTTTTTCTATAGACAGGTCTTGCATAGTTAGATTTAGCAAGATTACCGTAACAATTGGCCAGAGTTCTCCTCTAACAACAAGTTCTCAGTAATATAAAGCGTTAAGAAATTAAGTATTTCTTTTGACTTTTTGTAATTAATGATCTCATTGATGATTTTGTTCCATAATGTCCATATTTCAGAAAATGAACATCATCGGGCAAAGTATGTTCATTATGATGGACATATATTAATACAATAAAGGCTTTGCAATTTTGTACTTTTGGCTACAAAACACTACATTGCCACACTCACCTGTCTCACACACACACTCACCTGTCTCACACACACACTCACCTGTCTCACACACACTCACCTGTCTCACACACTCACTTGTCTCACACACTCACTTGTCTCACACACACTCACCTGTCTCACACACACTCACCTGTCTCACACACACACTCACCTGTCTCACACACTCACTTGTCTCACACACACTCACTTGTCTCACACACACTCACCTGTCACACACACACTCACCTGTCTCACACACACACTCACCTGTCTCACACACACTCAACTGTCACACACACACACACTCACTTGTCACACACACACACTCACTTGTCACACACACACACTCACTTGTCTCTCACACACTCACCTGTCTCTCACACACTCACCTGTCACACACACTCACCTGTCTCACTCACACACACACACACACACACACACACACACACACACACACACACACACACACTCACCTGTCTCACACCCACTTACCTATCTCACACACACACACTCACCTGTCTCACACACTCTCATCTCACACACACACACCTGTCTCACACACACTCACCTGTCTCACACACACACACACACACACACACACACACACACACACAGAGAGAGAGAGAGAGAGAGAAATGCAGGGCTTTAAGCCCTAGTAATGAATGATCATTTCCATTGAATGTTTCCGAGCCGTACGGAGGAGAATGAACGAGAGAGGAGAGCCAACGCAGCTTTAATATTAAATGAACAGTGAATACGTTATAGAAGAGATGGGTTTTATTTCACTTTCACACACAAGACGTGTTTACTGTTATGTAGAACACAGACAACAGAAAGCCCCCGTGGGAAAAGAAATTATTATTTCACATCAACACATCTCTTTAGGTACGTGTGTGTGTGTGTGTGTGTGTGTGTGTGTGTTAGAGTCCGGATCGGGCCAAATTTTTCTGTCCGAGCCCGACAGTTAAAATCTCATTTTTTTTCTCATACTAATGACACGTTTGTTTGTGTGGAAAGCTTTTATTAAGCAACTGGAGAAGGCATTTGGAAATGTCAACAGATGAGGTCATCAGCGCACACGGGGCAACAAGCTCACGTTAATAAGCTGTTCAAATGTTCAACGTGTTAACCTCCACTGCTTCCTTCGTTTCTGACCGTGATCAGAAAACCAGCGGAGACTCATTACCTCCAGGGCCGCCGTTATAACATGAATAACTCTGCTCCGGTCGCATCTACACGTCTGCTTCCTCTTTCTCTATCTCTTCTGCCCACCTTCCACACAGACACACACACACAGACACGCGCACACACACACACACACACACATGAGCTCTCTTAACCTCTTAAGCCCTAGGCCTTTGGCTCAGGCCTCTACTCAAAAATTATATATCCAAAAGGAATGGAGTATATCTCTGCAATTACAAGGTCTATTTTAATGATCTTGGTATCATAATAAAGGTAACACTTGTGAGATGAATGTAAAGGTGTAAGCATCAGTATATATGTTACTGGGTCAGAGTAAATGAAGATGAAGCACAGCATAAGTTAAAGATTTAATTTCCACCTAAAAAAGCTATCAATTGAGGCAATATCCCTCTGGAATAATGCCCAAAACCTCTAGAAACCCATAGTACAACATCTAAACATTACATGTGAAAATATTTAGGCTTATAAAGTGAAGCAGAGCAAAGTTAGAGAGGTTTTAGCGGAAGCATGTTTAGGCAGACATTTGGTTACCATCTGGACCTGCTATTTGACTTATCTCAGGTACCAAACTTTATATTAACTTATATGTCCCTGTAGGTATGTATTCCATCTAAATATAATGTTTCTGGCTTTGATCTATAATCAAATCTATAAATTGTTTTCCATTCAAGTAAAACCATGTAAGGGAAATTAAGTTTGAATCTTACTTGAGCACATTTATTTACAATGAAACAAGGAATAAAACCTATGTGTATATTGCGTAAGCGACACAGGCAGATACGTTAACAATCTATTGGCTAATTTGGATGACTGCCACCTCTATTTAACCGTCAGAGCCAATAGAATTGAGTGACAATCTCAAGCTAAATGTCAACACCACCAGTGGCCAACCACAAGGAGGCTCATACACTGTTGGCCAATAGATGCGTCATATACTTTACGTTAGAATCGATTAATCCGTCGATTATTTTTTCAATTAATCGATGAATCGGATAAAAAAAACAAAAAGCATTAATTTACATCAACTCAATACATACATACTTGTTTTAGTTGCTAGTTGTGTAAAGGTAAGTAGCCTAACCCAAAGAGCAGATACACACTCTCACTCACACACACACACACACACACACACACACACACACACACACACACACACACACACACACACACACACACACACACACACACAGATCTGGGAACACTTGGACGATCTGCTGATATGCATTTTTTTTCATATTTGTGCAGCCGCTGATGCATACAGAAACACACACACACACACACACACACACACACACTTGAAGCATATTCATTAAATTATTACCATCATTGTAGTAAGTGCAAGTTAAGTTAATTTATACACCACATTTAAACACAGCTTAAGATGACCAAGTTCTATAAAAGAACTTCAAAATGAAATTAAAAAGTACAACACACACAAATATATTTGTCAACAATAACTGAAATGGGACAAAGCACAGAATTTATACATGACTACAGATTGAAAACTTAATGAGCCAAAAAAGGCGAGTGGAAAAGTCTTGCAACTATACCTCTGCTTTACTACTGTTATTAACGAGCTAACGCTAACTTAGCTAGCTGGATAAGAGTAAACCGCAGCACCAGAAGAGCTACTGGAGGGACGTTACGTTCCTCACTTCAAAACGGAACGAAAGTAGGATTGTGTAGTGACTTTACCCTGCTGTTGAACTCCCTTCCTCCTCATCAAGGACTCCAACATGTTGACGGTGCTGAATCATCACCGTGGTGCTCCCGTGCCATACCATGCCGCTTTTGCTTATCTTGCAATTAACACACTTCTTCGATTTATTTAGTGTGAAATGCTCCCACACCTTGGATCAGAGGCGGAGTGGCAATCGGGAGAGTCTTTTCCCGGTGGGCCGGTAGTGTTTCGAGGCAGCGAGGACCGGTCTGATAATACTGTACATTGCAAGTTCTTAGCAACTCCATCCGGCGGCCTGGTGTGCCGCGGCCGCACCGCTGCCCGACCGCTGCCCGGCCGCTGCCCGCTGGTCAAACTGTGCAGCCCCTGCTCAACCCGTACGGCGGGCCGGGTCTGTTAAATTTCCCAGTAGATTTTTTGGTCCCACTCCGCCGCTGCCTTAGATGAGGTTGTAGCCTACTGATTTCTCTGCCTCCGCCATGAGTTCAGAACGTTACGGCTCTCTCTGATGGTATTTCCTCTACCTCCGACACAACGAATCGATAATGAAATTCGTTGACAACACTTTTAATAATCGATTTTTATCAATTTTATCGATTCGCTGTTCCAGGCCTAAACCCGACCATAATTTCTAAATATCTGTCCGAACCCGGCCCGTCTGGTACCATCGGGCTCGATTCGGGTATCCATGCCTTAGTGTGTGTGTGTGTGTGTGTGTGTGTGTGTGTGTGTGTGTGTGTGTGTGTACGTGCGTGTGTGTGTTTGCACACACACACACTATGGATGGGCATTCGATAAAATGTTCTTCGTCGATCGTCGGGAGAATTAATGATCAATTATCGATTAATCATTAATATTTTTATATTAAAATTCATTATTTATTTAACTTTTTATAAATTAAAAACGCAATGAAAACACAAAAATACAGCGTGATTTTCCTCGATGAGATCTTAATTACAAGAAGAACAACTTGTGGCAGTTAAACTGGAGGTTAGGCTAAACTTGAAGATATATGCGCTGCGGTGCTCTGAAGCAGCGGAACCTGCTGCTGTGAGCCGGCCTTCTTAAACAGAGACCCTCGTTTGTTCCAAAATAATAAATAAAAAGAATCATGTTAAATAATAACTTAACCAAAAACATAGTAATACTTAGATCTGACTGACCGTCAGTCAAGCCGCCAAAAACACCCGCCGGGATGCACAGCTACCTCCTCGCTAACTTGGCCAGCCCGGGCCGGGGAACCTTATTCCGTTCTTCGTAGTGAGTTTCTACCAGTCTGGTGATGGTACGTTGTGACAGAATGTGACATGCTGGTTCCAATATTCATCTCAATGAACTTGCAGATCCCTTGGGTCATTTCCTCTGCTCGTTGTGCATCGCAGCTCCTCCGTGCTAGCGCCGAGTTGATGCTAGGTTGAGACTGAGAGCAGGACACACCGCCACCAACATTAACCAGGGTCGGATCCACTTTGTTTAAGTGGTACATCATTTGAGTCGTGGCCGTGTTGTACTTATACACGGCGTTGCAGTGTTTGCAGTGAACTAAGTTGTTTTTTAAATCAAAATGGTCCCACGCCACACTTCGCCGTGACCTCTTCATGTTTACTTTGAATCAAAACGTAACTTGAAGGTAACTGTGCAGCCTATGGCGCCCCCGGGTGGTAAACTGTTTAATTGCTGCTGCCACACTGGAATTCATTTCATTGCTTCAATCACACTACACAACACAACCTGCATTAGTTTAATCAATGACAAATTAACTTGATCGACGAAATTCTTAATGATCAATCGATTAATCATGCCCGTCCCTAACACACACACAACCACATACTGACACACGTACACATTCACCACAAGACTGTGAAACCCCCTCTGACTCAGCTCTGAAAATAACATCCAGGAATAATATAAGTGAGTTTATCCAGCTGTTACACACGATCGCACGCACGCGCACACACACACACACACACACACACACACACACACACACACACACACACACACACACACACACACACACACACACACACACACACACACACACACACACACACACACACACGTTTAGAGAGACAATGGAGAAAATAAAAGAGTCTACAGCCATGTGTCAGCTGTAAGGCTGAAGCATGGCTCAGTAAGTCTGGAATCTCTCCATTCATTTTCCACTTCCAAGCCGCGTTATTAACGGCTGTAGACCAAAATGCCTCTGTACGTGATTGAATAGAACTAGGACCAATCAGAGCAACAGAACGTGCTGTAGCACTGAGCGTCTGTAAACAGACTCCAGCGTGCAGAGATGAGTGGTGATCGTCATGGTGATGTCTTGCCATTTTATTGGACTGGACAGACTTAGGTGTATTTAATGTTTTTTTCACATTTTTCATTATCAGTGTTCAACCTTAGGTTTTTTTTTTCTTTGTCCGGTCGGGCAAATGAAAATAAATAATACTTGCCTGAAGTCAATTTTTACTATACAAATTGTTTTGGTTTCGGAAAATCATCCAAAAAACCCATTTCATAATACGTCAAAAGTAAAGGAAAAAAACATAAAAATACAGCTTCTAAAAGTCTGAATAAAAATAAATGAAAAAGCCAAACATTAAAAAAGTCAAAAGCGTCAAAATAGAACCCATACAGCGTGAAGAAATGTGGGTTGTTCTATCTACTCGCCCGACGAAGCGTTCTACTTGCCCTGGGCCATCAGGCAACCCTTGTTGTTGAACCCTGAGTCAATTGACCACATCTGTGTGTAAAACGTTGGAAATATATTGTTCACAGTCAGTGTGAAAACACTCACAGCTATAATGAATTATGGGACAATATGTTTGTGAAATCATATAACATATTTTGTAATTGTTCTGTATTATAGTAGCGTACATAGCGCATGAACAGAGGATGAATCCTGCAGACTTTGGGGCTCTGAAATGATCACTTTGACAATGAGCTGCTGCACTAAAAATAACGCTGCATTATTCCTGGAGAGGAAGGCAGAGCCTCCTTCCTGTTGTGACAGGCTGTGTGTGTGTGTGTGTGTGTGTGTGTGTGTGTGTGTGTGTGTGTGTGTGTGTGTGTGTGTGTGTGTGTGTGTGTGTGTGTGTGTGTGTGTGTGTGTGTGTGTGTGTGCGTGTCTGTGTCAGTATGTGTGTGTGTGCGTGTGTGAGTACATGTGTGTGAGTACATGTGTGTGTGTGTGTGCGTGTGTGTCTGTGTCACAGTGTGTTTAGTCATGCTAATGAGCCATGCTGTCAGTGTGTATCGGTGTGTTGATCCATAATAACTGATTCATAATCAGCTGAGCAGCAAAGAGGAAACGCTCCAATTCACTAGAGACAAAAATATGTCTGCTGAAAAAAATGTCTTTTTCATCTTTTTTGAGAATCTTTTGAAATCCGGCTTTTAATTTGGAGTTTCCCAACCTTGACGCACTCTCACTTCAAAGCTAAAACAACACAGCGTTCGGGCCAATGATGTAGCCTTTCAAATGTAAAGGTTTATGTTGACCATAATAATAACACCAAATTAATTAAAAAAGTATGTGTGTGTGTGTGTGTGTGTGTGTGTGTGTGTGTGTGTGTGTGTGTGTGTGTGTGTGTGTGTGTGTGTGTGTGTGTACCTGAGATTTAGTGAGGTGAGTGACTGCATGCCGATGATGCTCTCTGGGATGGTCCTGATGCAGTTGTGATACAGGTTTAGTGTCTCCAAGGCGACCAGGTGGCAGACCTCTGAGGGGACGTCGGCCAGTCTGTTCTTTGAGAGGTCTGCAGAGAGAACAGGACGGGAAAAAACTATTCAGTTCATGGTTTTGCAAATAGAGATATGTCTGCTTGAGCTAAACATGTTTTTTTTTAAATAAAAGTAAATCAGAAAAGATCATAGGCTAAGCTTTTAGGGCAGGACGCAGCAGGGAAACGTCCCCCTTTAATATTTAGGACACATTTGTATTACCTCCCCGATAAAAGCATGAAAGAAGCAGAGGACTTTTATTTTGAAGAATTGCTAGAACACAACTCAACCTCAAAAGCAACGGTCGCAACCTGCCATAAAACGGAAATAAGACAAAGCAACTACGCACGGTTAAAGCAGGAAGTACGATGACACTTCCCCCAAAAACTTCAAACTCAAATTGTCCCCCAGACACCCGACTTCAAGTGTGTCAAGCCCCCAGGAACAGCGCCATGTCTAAAAGCCACCATGGGCTTAGCGGATAGGGGTAGTACTGTAGTCCATGGCCCAGAAAGACTTTTCACATAGACTTTGCATAGCAAAAGAAACGTCTATATTTCAGCGGATAATTTGTTTCAGGGTATATAAACTTACCAGCCCGAACACTTAAAGGTTCCTTGTTTAAAATGTCACGTTTTAACATTTTTAACATTCACTAGTAGCGATTACAGAATTATTAAATTACAACCCCAAATCAGAAAAAGTTGGGACAGTATGGAAAACACAAATAAAAAAAGAAAGTAGTGATTTCTAAATGTACTTTGACATTGCAGACAATGTGAACACAAAATATTTCATGTTTTGTCTGGTCAACTTAATTTCATTTGTAAATATACATCCTTTCCTGTCATTCAGACCTGCAACACATTCCAAAAAAAGTTGGGACAGTAGTAATTTAGGGCTAGTAATCAGGTAAATTGGTTAAATAATGATGTCATTTGAAACAGGTGATGTCAACAGGTGATTGTAATTATGATTTGGTACAAAAGCAGCATCCAAGAAAGGTCTAGTCCTTTAAGAGCAAAGATGGGCCGAGGATCGCCAGTTTGCCAACAAATATGTGAGAAAATTATTGAAATGTTTAAAAACAATGTTCCTCAAAGAAAGATAGGAAGACATTTGTTTATTTCGTCTTCAACAGTGCATAACGTAATTAAAAGATTCAAGGAATGAGGAGGATTTTCAGTGCGTAAAGGACAAGGGCGCAAGCCTAAGCTGAACAACCGTGATCTCCGATCCCTCAGGCAGCACTGCATCAAGAATCGTCATTCATCTATAAGCGATATCACCACATGGGCTCAGGACTACTTTGGCAAACCTTTGTCAAGTACCACAATACGTAGTTACAGCCACAAATGCCAGTTAAAACTGTACTGTGCCAAAAGGAAGCCCTATGTTAACAGTGTCCAGAAGCGCCGTCGACTTCTCTGGGCTCGGAGGCATCTGGGATGGACCATCACACAGTGGAAACGTGTACTGTGGTCAGATGAATCAGTATTTCAGGTATTTTTTGGGAGAAATGGACGCTGTGTGCTCCAGACCAAAGAAGAAAAGGATCATCCAGACTGTTACCAGCAACAAGTCCAAAAGCCAGGGTCTGTCATGGTATGGGGTTGTGTCAGTGCCCCTGGCAAAGGTAACTTGCACTTCTGTGATGGCACCATTAATGCTGAAAAGTACATAGAGATTTTGGAGCACAATATGCTGCCTTCAAAAGACATCTTTTCCAGGGACGTCCATGCATATTTCAACAAGATAATGCAAAACCACATTCTGCACACATTACAAAGTCCTGGCTGCAGAGGAAGAGGACACGGGTACTTGACTGTCCTGCCTGCAGTCCCAACCTGTCTCCAATAGAGAATGTGTGGCGCATTTTGAAGCGCAAAATGTGACAACAAAGACCCCGTACTGTTGTCAAAGTACATTTAGAAATCACTATCTTTTTTTATTTGTGTTTTCCATACTGTCCCAACTTTTTCTGATTTGGGGTTGTAGAAATGATGAACGCTGGTGCGGCCTCTGGCGTGCGCCCCATGTTGGCTGGGTCCTGCAGCGGCCCGGGTTCGAATCCAACCTGCGGCCCTTTGCTGCGTGTCATCCCTCATCTCTCTCTCCCCCTTTCATGTCTATCCACTGTCACTACAATAGAGGGTAAAAGCCCCAAAAAAGAAATGATGAATGCGCTTAATGGACGTGAGCAGATACGCAGGACTGCGCCCGTACACGTCGCCTGCACTGCGCATGTTCATATGACTGTTGTGGGTCCTGCATGGCCTGTACCATGGTCACTAGCTGTAATGGATATAGCTCCAGCTAATGGCTGTAATTCACCATGTGTTCTATTAATACATCCATGGTATTATCTTATGATATGTATATACATATGATGTATTTATGTATGCTGTAAAGCCTGTAACGTGGAT
The DNA here is from genome assembly GCA_023631565.1 of Gymnocephalus cernua. Taxonomy (NCBI): domain Eukaryota; kingdom Metazoa; phylum Chordata; class Actinopteri; order Perciformes; family Percidae; genus Gymnocephalus; species Gymnocephalus cernua. The sequence goes on along the minus strand of CM042434.1, from coordinate 32,242,304 downwards.
GTAACGTCATAAGCGTTTCCCAAAACAGCCAGGGCTATCGGCTAATAGCTAGCTAGCATGGGAGAAGGGTAACACTGTACATACGGTAGCTAGCTATGCTTAGATAACGTTACAGACATAGTGATTACATGTGGTTTTCTTAAAACATCCATCGTTTATTTAGATAAACATTAATAATTAATACATGCCAAAGTGAAGTGTTGAACATTGGCGTTGACTGTTGATGTCAATGACCGGCTATATACAATATATTTAAAAATGTTGTTTGTAACTTAAATACAGTGTCACTATCACTTGACCTGGTTTAGTGGCAAAAGCTAAAAAAGCAGGTCAAGCTGCTAGTTATGTTATCTTATAATATCTTATACGTCCGTAAAAGCCGATGTCGGTTTAGGGTTTAACACTTATCTTACGATACATCCGAGGGCTGTATGCTGTAAAGCCTGTAACGTGGATGACAGATAAAGCCATGGATGTTTTAAGAGAAGCTCTGCTCACCAAACTGCAGGCTAACCTACTAGCTAGCTAGTAGCACGACATAATAATTACATCTCCTTGGTTCTCTAAATACATCCATCGTTTATTTAGCTAAGCATGTAAATGATCAGGAACAACAAAAACACAATGTTTAAGGTTAGTGAATATTTTAGACAATGAAACGGTTCTTGAGTTCGCTAAGTTTACCGAGACACGAGAGGGAAGCTGAGCTACCGGTTGCTACGACAACACAAACAAATTGTTGCTAGTGTTGCTTGCTTCTGAGAATATAGTTCCCAGTTTGTATATGGTTAGAAGATGGCTGTGTCTCATGTGACCTTGTTATTTGTACACACTGTGACTATACAAATCACAACATGTAAATAGGAACATGTTGGCGTTATTTTGTCACTTATTGGGAGCAGTAGGCTAGTTGGAGCCGGTTACCTCCAGGATCTGTGCTAAGCTAGGCTAGCGGTAGGTGCATCAGACAGAGTTACAACATGCACAGAGATGAGAAGGGTATGTATGGATTTATCTAACTCTGGGGGATACGGGGAATAAGACAAAGTCCCAATAAGTCGGCGGGTTCCTTTAAACGAAATGAGCTGGTTTGACCATGGTCTGGAACACAGGTATGACTCTCGTCAAACTCAGGGCGGTCGGTATTTTGGCAGTGGGGGGCAGAGGACAGCTGCTCAAAGCCGGGATTGGTGACATCATCCTGCTCTATAGCTCGGCAACAAAAAAAATCAACGTCCGTTATCAGCAGCAGCCAAACAAGGCCAAGAAATGTCAGGCCGATTGCTGCACATTGTTCTCGGGAGGCTGGACTCTTTGTTAAGTTAATGGAGCGAGAACACGCCGAGAGTTCATTTCCTCTGCAGCAACAGTCACAGAAACGCTCTCACTCAATCCTAGTAACAAGACTTTAAAATACAACAAGGTCTTGTTAATGCTGAATATCAAGCGGCCAGTAAAAACTGCATATTTAACATTCAATCACTGCACCGGCAGCGTTGCATCATGGGTCACGCAGTCACAGGAAGTGCTATTTAAAACAACGTGGTGGAGAAACAAAGAGCTCAGTCAGTCCTGCTTTCATCCTCTAAGCAAACAGCAGCTGTGTGTGTGTGTGTGTGTGTGTGTGTGTGTGTGTGTGTGTGTGTGTGTGTGTGTGTGTGTGTCCAACATAGTGCAGTATAAGTGTTTTTCATTAGGTTACTGCAGCGATTACCCTGTTATGATGTCCACTGTGTTATTTTAGAGGTTAAAGAGATGTGAGACACACACACAGACGAACACACACACACACACACACACACACACACACACACACACACAGACTCAGAAATAGACACACACATATGGAGCTAAAAGAGTCTCAATAAAGATAAATGCACACACTACATTCACATATGCACACACAGGATTCATACATGCACACACATGATTCATAAATACACACACACACACAGGATACACAAATGTGCACAAAATTCACAAATACACACACACAATTTAAAAAGCACAGAAGATTCACAAATGCATACAAAATTCAGAAATGCACACACAATTCAGAAATGCACATACAATTCAGAAATGCAAACAAGATTTACAAGAAAGTACGTAGTGTACGAAGTGCACTTCCCTGAGTGCACTAAGGGAAGTGCGCGATTTGAGACACCTACAGAGACATCGTAGCTTCAGCGAGACGTCATCCATGAAGTGTGTAGTCTTTGTAATTACGTATTTTCACAGTCTTATACTTCAACAGTTTAAAAATAAACTGAGACTTTCTTCGGTTGAAAAATTGTCTTAAATTGACGAACATCATATTTGTAATCCATGGCTCAATTCAAACGTGATCAAAAAATGATTTGCTTTTCCCCGTTCACTACCGTTCATATTTTTTCTGAGTTAAAGGAGAACTCCGGCCAATTTTTATGTTAATCTTGCTAAATATAACTATGCAAGACCTGTCTATAGCAAAAACAGTTAGCACAATAGCAGCTACCTAGACGGAGCTGCTGCAGGTAATGCCCACACTTAGCTAAACGGCATTTATGGGGGCATAAATGAAATAGTGCCTTTGTGTATCTTAACAGACACAAAATGCAATTAAAATGTCTGTGTAACATGAACAGGGCCTTTACATGACAACAAGATGCATTTTCAACATTCACCTACCCTGTTAGCTGCTACTAGCTAGCTGTCGTCTGGGATGAGAGAGTGTGTTCAGTCAGGCTTCAGAACAAACGAGGGTCTCTGTTTAAGAAGGCCGGCTCACAGCAGCAGGTTCCGCTGCTTCAGAGCACCGCAGCGCATATATCTTCAAGTTTAGCCTAACCTCCAGTTTAACTGCCACAAGTTGTTCTTCTTGTAATTAAGATCTCATCGAGGAAAAACACGCTGTATTTTTGTTTTCATTGTGTTTTTAATTTATAAAAAGTTACATAAATAATTAATTTTAATATAAAAATATTAATGATTAATCGATAATTGATTATTAATTCTCCCGACAATCGATGAAGAAAATTGAATCGAATGCCCATCCCTAGTTCACAGACCACAAGCAGTTTGTAAATCAAGGTATATTTGTGTGCGCATCAGAAATACATTTCTGAAACTTGTGTGCATTTGTAAATTTTCTTTGCATTTCTGAATTGTGTGTGCATTTCTGAATTTTGTATGAATTTGTGAATCTTCTGTGCTTTTAAAATGTGTGTGTATTTGTGAATTTTGTGCGCATTTGTGTATCCTGTGTGTGTATTTATGAATCCTGTGTGTGCATATGTGAATGCAGGGCTCGACATTAAGGCTTGTCCGAGTGGATTTTTTTGTAGGGCAAGTGGAAGAGAAATTTACTTGCCCCACTAGACAAGTTCAAACTTAAAATCCCATGTTACTTCACATTATGTGCCACTCATTACGTCTATGTAACCGATTTGAAATGAATACATTTTTTTTCCCCACAATCCGGGACAGCGGACCGCTAATATGAGACGCAGCAGCAGCACGTCAGCGGGCTGCTAACATTAGACCCAGCAGCAGTGGATCGGCGGACCGCTAACATTAGACCCAGCAGCAGTGGATCGGCGGACCGCTAACATTATAGACCCAGTAGCAGTGGATCAGCGGACCGCTAACATTAGACCCAGTAGCAGTGGATCAGCGGGCCGCTAACATTAGACCCAGCAGCAGTGGATCGGCGGACCGCTAACATTAGACCCAGCAGCAGTGGATCGGCGGACCGCTAACATTAGACCCAGCAGCAGTGGATCGGCGGACCGCTAACATTATAGACCCAGTAGCAGTGGATCAGCGGACCGCTAACATTAGACCCAGTAGCAGTGGATCAGCGGGCCGCTAACATTATAGACCCAGTAGCAGTGGATC